>JAVLUX010000027.1:3157665-3347665 GCA_032164185.1 Moxostoma hubbsi | reverse complement strand
TATTAGACGGATTATATACTGTACCATTCAATAGAATAAAAGACATAATTTATATTAAAACTGACATTTTTTACAACTATGAAACTCAGTTGCAAAGCCACACATCACAAAACTCACATACCTTATGAAAAAATGTTACCATTATAATAATACCAATATACAGTAACACTTCAAGCCATATAGTCATTCTAGATGTAAAGTCCCCATCATTCCTGTGTGTTTGTTGTATATTATAGGCTCAAGTCTCCAGTGTAACCCCCGGTACGTCATACACCATCACGGTAAATGCGGTCGCCTCTTCAGGGTTCAGTTCCCCCGTCAGCAGAATACTCATCACCACTACTGAATCTTGTAAGTGTGTACGTTCCATTAGTAAACAACTATCCTTTTTAAATTAAAATGTACCTTTTCATCTGAAGGTTTATTTGCATATTTCAAAGCTCATTTTGAGAATTGCATTTGTTTTCACTTGCTAAAGTAGATAGTGATGCACATGGGTATCTACTGGCAATTAAATAAAAGAGGGATTTCTGCATTGCTCCATGTACCAAAAAGTGTATATACTGTAAATATTTAAAAATAAAGGTAAAGGATGGACAAGGAGGAGGCGGGAACCGGCTGAACTATCAAACTCAACATAAATCAAACATAAACGCACACTTCATCTCTTTCTCTCTCTCGAACTGGTGTCTCCGGCCTCCCCTTATCTTGCTCTCCCGCTGATCATCTGATTCAACGCCGGCCGTGCACCCTCACAGACCGGCGACGCCCTCCTTCTCGTCACACTCCTCCCCTGCCCGATTCAGGCCAGAGTGTTACCAGACTGACTTACTCTCCAGTCCCAGGACATGCCGTCATCCGGTCCTCAACCGCTCCTCTGCCATCTGGCAGACAACGGCTCGCTCCTCCCCCTGCGGATGGCAGCGAGCTCTCCGACCCCTGGCGGATGGAACTGCTCCTCCACTTCTCGGCGGACAGCAGTGGTTCCTCCGGCTCTCTGCGGCTGGCAGCGACCCCTCCGCCCCCAGGAAGATGGCCGCGGCTGCTCCTCTGGCAGATGCCGGTGGCGAGATCCCTCCTCCCTCCCAGGTTGTGGCACCACTGTAACAGTATAAGGATGGGGAAGGAGGAGGCGGGAACCATCTAAACAGTTAGCGTAACTTTTAATATAAAACTCAACATAAAACAATCCTGTACAAACACACAGACATGTTGCGTGGCCGTGTGTGTCTCTAACTCAAACTGGCGTCTCCGGCATCCCCTTCTCTCGCTCTCCCGCTGATCATCAGATTCAGCACCGGCCATGTGGCCTCACTGCCCGGCCACGCAAGGCGCCATGCAAGGCACTAGCCTGCCATTGGGAGCAACTTGGGGTTCAGTGTCTTGCCCAAAGACACTTCAGCATGTGACTCGTGCGGGCCAGGAATCAAAACACCAACCCTGTGAATAGCGGCCGACCCGCTCTACCACCTGAGCCACAGCCGCCCGTAATCTTATGGTGATTATGTAAAGGTGGAACCACTGAAGAAAGTTTATAGACTACTGTGCATGAATCCATATGTGCTTTTTTGCCATTTGAGATAAGTATTTATTTTATGTTTGCATAATTTATGCTAATTCCAGTTGGCAGGCTTTGATGGGTTGGTATCAGATTCCCTGTGTGCTGGCTGATTATCCCTCTGAGAATGGCATGGACTGGTCACGCTTTCTCATGGCTTTATATTGTCATTGTGCTAAATGGCTGACACCTTCAGAACAACGGACAGCTGTTAGCGAGCCAAAGTTGTTCTGAATAGGCTCTGAATATGAACCTGACCATGATATTGACCAGGACAGTGCTAAATGTAGGTCAGAGCAACATTATCCATCCTGCTTCATTTCAGAAGTGGATATAATAGCAATACATATTCTAAAAGTTACAGCCAATTCATTATTAATTGGGTCTAAAAGTCTATTTACAAATAGCCAGATTTAAAAGTAGTTAAACTATAGTTAAGCTACTAAAAAATACAAGTATTTAGCTACACTACTAAATATAATCTCTAAAACTAGAAAACACTTAAATATATAGTGATAAACAGCCGCAATTAACACATTTTTTCACTTCAAAAAGGAGGGCAAAGTCCCTGTAAAGGCCAAAGTGTACTTTGGTTGTCGGTGTTGCTGATTGCTCCGTGCACGATATGCATGATGCAATTTTGTGATCAGCACAGTTCTCGTAGACTGTCCACACTTGGGTCAGATTTTCAAAACAAGTGGACAGTCCTCTTCGGTGCGCATCGCTGAGGCTAGCATTTGTCTTTGAGTGTTCTGAAAGAGTATCGCAAACACATACGTACGTACATATTCGCTCATGATCACAAGAGTATACTCAGTATACCTGGGCTTTAAGGCAGAGCAAGGGGCTCAAGTGAATCATTTAAGTGAACTACTCAATTGCATGAACCATCCGGATGAACAGATTCACTTATGACTGTATTTCTCACCACTACATAGGAGTGAGAAAGGACGGTTCAGGTGTGCCCTAACCCTAACCTCAACACAATGTGCTAGAAAGGAACAAATGCGCGTCTAACCCAAGTTTTAATTAAGTTTTCCATAGAGCTGTGTAATAAAACAGGATCATAAATTGCATACCTCACAAAAAGCTCAAAGATCAACTCTTTACATTATTTCTTTTTTCTATCTCTGAATCTGCAGTACCTGCAGCCCCCTCTAAACCAGACGGTGAGAGAGTGGGCTCCACTGGAATCCTGTTGTCTTGGCGGATGCCCGTGCCCCTTGACCCCAGCATTCACTCATTCATCATCAGATACAAGGAGATGTGTCCATACCCTGACCCTACCTTCACTGAGATTACTAAGAGCCTGGACATCCCAGAAACCCTGCTGAACACACTTACCCCTGGAGCTACATACAACATCAAGGTACAAACACATTCAAATACTTCAGTTGACACCACAAAATAAGACCAAAGCAAAACAGGTACGAAGTATAGTATATACGAATGTTTCACATATTTCGGTTTACATTTATAAAGTGTGACTTGAACAGTTTTTGCTCATTATAGGAGCATCATATGCTGTAGCATACTGTAGATACATGCATAAAGTATTCTATTACAATATGTGTTTATAGATACAATGTGAAGCGGGTTAGGATGGGCAAGGAGGAGGCGAGAACCGGCTTGTCAATATAAATAATAATTTAATAAGAACTTAAACCAAAACACAAACATAAACACATACAGGGCAGCCATTTGTAATTCTCTCGAACCATCGTCACCGGCTGCCTTTATCCCTCGCGCGCCCCATCGGGCCGATTGGGGACCGGGCGTGCGACATTCCAGCCCGGCCCCGCCCCCCTCCACTCCACACTCCTCCCGGCGTTACCTCAGGCCGGGGTGCCACCGGCATGACATACATTTCATCTTAGGAAACTATTTAAAGGAGCTTGAAGTACTATGAAATCACAATAACCAAAGCTGCAGCTAAAATAGACATTATGTACATGCAGGGCTGGACTGGTAATCTGGCATTCCGGGCATTTTCCCGGTGGGCCGACGCACTTTGGGGCCGATCACGGGCAGACTGGCCATAGGGAGAACTGAGCGGGCTGGTGGGTTACCCGCGAAACGGGCCAAATGGGCCGCGATAAGCTAAAATGAGCTGCCGCGTTATGCGGAATGACACAAAACGGTGCCGCGATATGCAGAAAAGGACAGCGAACACCAGTTGCATGTAAAATCCCGGGCCGATTTCTCTTCCCAGTCCAGCCCTGTGTACATGAATTATGAAATTAATGTTCCAAAATAAAGTTTCAGTCACACTTTATAATAACAGCATGGTATTAAGTATTTGTATAGCATTAGTTAATAGTTAACTGATCATTTATAAATGATTGTTCCAACACTGGAAATACATTAATATGCTATACAGAAATAGTATCATCATTCACATTCATGTATTGTTTAATAACTTCATATATAAGCAGTATGATCATGTTTATTCACACTTAGTAAACAGCTTACACCACACTTAACTAATGTATTTCAGCAGATGCAAACCAGTGGTAAAAAATGTTTATTAGAACATTAAGAGGGCATGAATTCATACAGTTATTAACAAAGAAATTATTTACAGCACTGGTGTCAAACTCAAGGCCTGCAGCCATCTCATTTCATGTGGCCCGTGAGATCATTTCAGAACATGGGATGGCAGGTGAACAGCAGTTTCGCTGACCAATGTTAACCAATAATATCATCCTTTACATATGCATCCCAGACTCAAAATCAATGCTTACTGTCAAATGTGCATTTCAAAGCACAAAATATGCAATATTATTGGTTTGCCGCACAATTGCATGGGCGTGCATCATTTCAGGTGCTGGTGCCTCATTTTCAACCGGTCCTTTGAGGACACACACAACGCTGATCTGGCCCAGGCTGAAATTGAGTTTGACACCCCTGATTTCCTACATTTATACATGTTATGAACAGCATTTATGCGTAATTCATGTGTTAATTACTGGTTTGAAATACTTACTATTACAGTATAAATGCTTAAAAAAGGTTGTGATAAAGCAGTGACTAATTATAAACAAAGTATTTTGCATGACCTAATCTTAAATTAGAACTATATATCAGGGACTAAAAACAGTTCAAGGAACAAAAACGAAAACTGAAAATGAACAAAACATTTTTTGCAGAATGCAACCAAAAATGGGAACAAAGACCCTTTCAATTGTTCCAGAGTGAAAACTTTATTTATAAATGCTGGTAACCGTTAATAACCAGTTAATTTTGTTCCGATATTTGTATTTTATTTATGAAATCAAAGACTAAATTGTTTATCACAGTAGATTTTGGGAAACTACACCACTTCAGTAGCCCAAAAAATGGGGCTTCACTCTCTTTAGTAGAACATGACCAGCATGTGCTTTGATCCTGAAGGAAACCGTTTTTACCCTCTTTACCAACTATATAAAATGACTACATGTACATGCACAATTAATCGAGATGCAAGGGAAAATAAAGTGTATAAAAAGTACTTTTCTCAGTTATTTTGTGAGTCTTCAGTGAATTATTTTTCTATGTGATGCATTAATACAGATTTGATCCTTCTGGGTTTTTACTGTGAAGCAGATCTGTAATTAAAACAAATAATTAAACTAAAGTAAACTATTATTAAAATAATATGACTTTTAGTCCAAACGGTCCCACGCAGTGTGTGTGTGTGTATCCAGGAGAGAGAGATTAAGGGTATTCATTGATTTTAAATGGCCAGATGTATATTTGAAATATTTGCAATAATTTGGGGATATATTTAATATTAAAAATACATTTATTGAAAAGATGTTATTTGGTATACTATACAGTATACTATAATTGTTGTGATTTCTATGCTGAGGGGGGTGCTTATTTTCGCTTTTTTTGTGTACTGCAAGTGGCAACACTGTGCCTCGGGTGGGTGATATACCAGTTACAGAGTAGTTTCATTTAAAAAAAAAAAAAAAGAATGTTCTTTTGTTTCATTGTATCCTGTTCCAAATTGAAAAGGAAGCTGCGGAACACTCGAAACCGGAACGAAAAAATACTGTTTCTGCTCAGAACGAACAAAAATTTAAAATATGTCGTTTTTAGTCCCTGATACTGTATGTGTGCATGCATATAATTAAACATTTATTAATTATATATTACTCCTAAAAGTTGTTTACTAAGGATGAAAATCCACTATAAATCTGATATAAATGAGCTTATTAGACATATAATGAATTGTTTGCATACTTTGCTACAGTAAATATAAATTAATAACATACTATTTGTAAATAATGTATTAATGTATAAACAATGGAGGAACAACAAGTCACAAATGATGATGAATTAACAATAAAGATACTTAATACTGTGTTGTTATTATAAAGTGCTTCTAAAGTGTCAAGGACAATTTTTCCAGAAATTACAAAAATAAATAAAAGAAACAATATAGGATGGAGTTTTTATTCTACACACAATACACAAAATATGTATATATTGTATATACACACCGATCAGCCACAACATTAAAAACCACCCACCTAATATTGTGTAGGTCGCCCTCGTGCCACCAAAACAGCGCCAACCTGAATCTCAAGAATAGCATACTGAGATTGTATTCTTCTCACCACAATTGTACAGAGTGGTTATCTGAGTTACCATAGACTTTCTGTCAGCTTGAACCAGTCTGCCCATTCTCTGTTGACCTCTCATCAACAAGGTGTTTCCATCTGCAGAACTGCCGCTTACTGGATGTTTTTTGTTTCTGGCACCATTCAGAGTAAATTCTAGAGACTTTTACAGTAATACTCAAACCAGCCCGTCTGGCACCAACAATCATGCCACGGTCCAAATCACCGAGATCACATTTTCTCCCCATTCTGATGGTTGATGTGAACATTAACTGAAGCTCCTGACCCGCATCTGCATGATTTTATGCTCTGCTGCCACACGATTGGCTGATTAGATAATCGCTTGCATGATTGGGAAAGTTTTCTACGATTAAATGTCAGGAATTGTGAAAAATTGAGTTTAAATGTATTTGGCGAAGGTGAATGTAAACTTCTGACTTCAACTGTATATAACTGAAGAATGGTCCGACCGTTGAGCATAAAAGGAGATGTTAGGCGGAATGTTAGTCTCAGTCACCATTCACTTTCATTGCATGTGTTTTTCCATAAAAGAAAAGTGAATGGTGACTGAGACTAGCATACTGCATAACATCTCCTTTTGTATTGCACAAAAAAAAGAAAGTCATACGAGTTCAGAATGAAACAACGGTGAGTAAATAATGACATAATTAAACATTTTGTGTGAGTTATCCCTTTAAGTCCTGGTTATTTATCGCACAAAATAGTTGGTAGGTGCGTATACGGTATATTGCTTTGTCATAAATCTGAAACCGCAGCTATTAAGATAATGTGAAACTTCTAGGTATTGTGGGAAAAAGTTTGAAAACACCTTTTTATAAAACTCTGTAGGGACGGTCCGGTACTGTGCAGACACTGTGAGATTAACTGTCCATGGGAAAGTTGCCAGTGGCCTCCATTCCATTGATCTCATTCAATAATTTATCAGCTGTGAATTATTCATCCCCCTCAGAGAACTCTGCATCCAAGAGAGATCTCCATTTTCCCTCATTAGTTTCATGAATTCATTGGCTGGCATGGACCGTCCTGGCTTTTCTGAGGGGATGTTTGTTTGAGTGTCAGTATTTGATGTATGGTGTAGATCATCTTGCACTGGAATTCACTCCGGTTTATGCAAACAGCTCTGCTAAGTCATGGTGATAAATCACCCAGAGGTTCTTACAAGCTTCCCCTGCTATCTTTCTCTATAGGTTGCAGCCGTAAACAAAGCAGGAATGGGACCGTTTAGCCAGTCTCTGTTCTACAAAACAGCAGAGGCCTGTAAGGAGCATCTTTTTACATAAGCTCTTTTCCAAACCCTAGAGAGCTGCCTCGCTGTGTCTACATAGACAGCCCTGTCACCGGCATATGTTGTGTTTTGGATGTGTTCCTGGAATGTTCCTAATTACCTGGCAAGGCATCTGAAAAGCGTGGCACTCTTGCGGAAGACGACGAAAAACAGCTGGATGTGGCGCAACGGTCAAAGACATCTGTCTGTCTCATGTTTAATTAGAAAAACAATGGGGAAAAGAGCGCAGAAAATGGTGTGCTTATTAGCTTTAAAATTTAGTCTAATGAACAAATTTAGTGATTTAACCCAAATAAAAATAAAAGGAATTTTGTAGCCATCGTAGAAGTCAAAGTCTTCTACAAAGTCTCAACTCAAGCCCTTTTATCCCTAATCTGAAGCCTCCACTAGCGCAGCTAGCGCTCTTGCTCTATGTAAACAAAAGTTAGCCTACAGGTATGCTGTCTGATATTTTGGTCTTAAATTAGACCGACAGATTTTAAGCAACTGACTGAAAATGTAACTAACTAGTCTAAAACAGTTTTATGCAACCGGCCACTGATGTTAGCATGTTAGCACTAATGACTCAATACTCAGACACACACAAAGATGCTTTGCATACACAAATAATGTTTGAAATAGTGCATTTTCAATCAGATGGAATGATTTTCAATGGATACTTTTTAGTTTAGTGTAACCGGCCCTGCTTGCCCCGCTCCGAACGGGACTCAAACCGGCGTCTCCGGCATGGGAGGCGGGTGCGCTAACAAGGAGGCTAAAGGCTACTGCCTCTAGCGTCAGTCGCTAGTGCACCTCTTGAGGTCAGGAGAGTGAGGTGTAAACACATTGCACAGCTATCTACCAGCTTGCTCCCGTTACACTAGCATAAAATACATTAATAATAGGCATTTCCCTTAACTTTGATGGTATCGTTTACATTGAAGTTTTTACTGAGTTCGTTGCAATGCATTCTGGGCTTTCAAATCCTTGGACCAAACGAATGTATCTTATCAAGCAGCACAATTTTCAGCATAGTGTTTGAAACCGTGTTTGCAACAGCAGAGGTAGACCGCAATATCGGTTCTATTGATTAATCGGTGCCGATAGTTTTGGAATTATCGGTTATCAGCAAAAATCAATGCAGATAGTTGCCAACATTTATTTGGACCAGTGGCGGCAGAGCTGCCATGCAAGGCGCTAGCCAGCCATTGGGAGCAACTTTGGGTTCAGTGTCTTGCCCAAGGACACTTTGGCATGTGGAGTTGTGTGGGCCGGGCATCGAACCGCCAACCCTGTGATTAGCGGCTGAGCCGCAGCTGCCACAATATATATATATATATATATATATATATATATATATATATATATATATATATATATAATGTATAATGTGGGCTTGTTCATAGTAATGCTTTGTGTCAAATCTTCATCTCTGTGTCCGTGCCCATCATAGTAAGAAATGGCTTTTTAATTCTATAAATTGATTTTAAAAACTACCGGCTGATTAATTGGTAATCTGCCTTTTCCACCACCTTAGTAATCGGTATCAGCTAAATCCACTATCGGTCGATCTCTAATCAGGAATGATGCCTTGGAAGTGCTGTGTCGGTAGGCAGCTCAGCAGGTTTTGGAACAGAGCTGCACCATTCAAACTGTTAGAACACATATTTTCATTCAGTGTGTTTGATGAACGGACTGTGAAGAATGAATTGTGATACATGTGTGTTTTGTTCAATCTCACAGCACCTGGTCTGGTGTCAAACCTCACAGCATTTGCTGAGGATTACACATCCGTGTTGGTCACGTGGTTTCTCCCTGTGCGCATTAATGGTCTAATCACAAAGTTTGCAGTTAAAGTCAAGCATGCTCGAACAGGCCAGGTTGTGCGCACACTGGACCTCAACGCAGAGGACATCATGAACGGAGCCCTGCCTCATTGCAATGTACGTCAATGTGACCTATTGTGTGGTTTGCTGGTCTTAGCTGGCCACCAAGCTGGTTTGCTCTGGTCATACTGATCTGGTTTGATGGTTTTAGAGGGGTTTGGGGTACTATTCAACTGGAAAGACAAGCTAAACCATCTAAACACTAGCTTTTAAACCAGCTAAGACAAGCAAAACCACAGCAGGGTGTGTGTTTAGGTGTATGTGCTACTACAATAGTGAACAAATTCAAACTAACTAGACTATATAAATACCACTAAAATATCTTAGAAAGTTTTTGTATTTTGTATTGTTTATGTATGTCCGCTAGGATGCTGCAGACATCTTATCTCGTGGAACTCCGAGCCCTCTGGTGTCTTCCCAGTTGACCTCTGCTGTGTTGCCAACGGTTACGCTCTCGGCCGTACCCCCCGCCTCCATCTGGAGTGTTCCAATTAGTGTGCGCATTGATGAGCTCCGCCCCTACACACCTTATGTCTTTGAAGTCTCCGCCTTTACCAGTGACGGGGAGGGACAGATTGCCAGTACTATGGTCCGCATGCCAGAGGCTGGTAAGCGCGCACACACACACACTCACTCTTAATGACAATACGAGCATTTATGCAATATAAAATCAACCTAATAAAGGATACTTCTCTTACTAGGCATGATTCATCAGTTATTCTGAAGAAATCATGTTTACTTTCATTATCTTTAATCAAAATGCACTAATTTTCCAACTCCAAAACAACTTTCGTTAATGCTGACTTTCAAGGCTGTGTTAGCGGAGAGACATAAAATCAACCAATCATTTTATAGCCTTTTTTATCATGATCCAATCAAGTCCCATTTCACATTATGACCAAGAACAATGGCACAATGGTTAAAAACGTTTGGCTAGCGCATGTCTACATACAAAAATATGGAAAAGGAGCACAGACAATTACAAAAACGTGATCGGTGTGAACGGCCCTTAATAGAGCATCCTAACCCAAAATGGTTCGGTTAGGGCACTTCATGGCAATCAACTCATTAGCAGGCACTAACACATGCCACAAGAATAGCTTTACCCACTTTTGAAATATTAAAATAAATGTTTGTATTGGTTGAGCACATCCAGTGTGTGTGTGTGTGTGTGTGTGTGTGTGTGTGTGTGTGCGTTGCAGCCCCTGAGGACCCTCCGCAAAATTTAGTTGTGAGGAACATCACGTCTAGATCTCTGTCTCTATTGTGGGACCCTCCAAAAATCATCACAGGACGTTTCAGTTACGTGGTGCAGCTCCACGGACCTGCAGGTAACTGACGAATCTCATGAGGTCTTCATTAAAATCAGACACAGGAAACTTATTTTAAGGCCTTGTATGTCATTTCCAAAAATGTCTTTTTTTTTCTGAATGTGCATGTGTCTTTCAGGTTTTATTAGTGAGAACAACACACTCGATCTGATGATTGTTTACGTTGGGCTGACTCCATACACACGATACAGCATCAATGTCATGGCCAAATCAGCTGGAGCCACAGGACCGGCAGCAGTCATCAACATTACAACACTTGCAGAAGGTAGAATACAATCAAATCTTTAAACATATTAGCTTTAAATATAAATATAATATAATATGGATAGATAAAGGAAACCTGACCGAATAAGGAGCACTTCATGGTTGCATAAAGATGATAACATATCGTGTGGATGCAATATCGCACAAATTATGCTGCAAAGAACTAAAGCTACTTATTATGAGTATGGAGACAACGCTGGTTGGCTACTGGTGTCCTAGCTTAATGGACTTGCTGCCTCTCGTCTAATACACTCAGGTGTATGAATCGTCTGGTTCTTTAAAGGGCTGGTTCGCCCAAAAATGAAAATTATCCCATCATTTACTCACCCTCAAGCCATACTAGTTGTATATGACTTTCTTCTTTCAGCCAAACAAAATCGGAATTATATTAAAAAATATCCTGCTTTTCCAGGCTTTATAATGGGAGTGAATGGTACCTTAGATTTTGATGGCCAAAAAAGTGTATCCATCCATCAAAAAAGTAATCCATACAGCTCCAGGGGGTTAATAAAGGCCTTCTGAAGTGAAGCGATGCATTTTTGTAGGACAAATATCCATATTTATAACTTTAGAAACGTTATAATCACTGGCTTCCGGTAACGGCCATCCACGCGTTCACGAGAGAGTCGAGTTCTGGCGTATGATGTAGGCGTAGTGTAAGCGAAGTGAGAAGTGACGAACGCAGAAGCACAGAGGAATAGAGGAAGCCAGTAAATGTTTGGGTGAACTAACCCTTTAACTAAACATCCATCTGATATCAATGATGTTTTTTCCTCTTACTACTCTGACCTTTATAAATCAGAAACACCTGAAGATGATTCCATCATAGACAATTTCTTAGACAGTCTAGACATCCCTCGCATTGATACAGCTGTTACAGATGATCTTGATAAGCCTCTAGAGTTAGATGAGATTTTGAAAATCTCCAGCTTATACAAAGTGACAAGGCAGCAGGTCCGGATGGTTTTCTGATTGATTTCTACAAAATGTTTGCCAAACATCTGGCACCCTTATTGTTAGACATTAGATTCCTTAATGAATGGTTATCTCCCTCTAACTCTCCCTCAGGCCTCTATTTCACTTATACTCAAGAGTGATATGTGAATGTGGCAGCTGCAGACCAATAAGTCTGCTAGATTCGGATGTGAAATTGTTAGCTAAGGTGCTGGCTTGCCATCTGGACCCCTGTTTACCTAAAATAATCTCTGAAGATCAGACCGGATTTATCAGGGGGTGACAGTTGTCATCAAATATTCGACGACTCTGAAATATTCTTTCTCCATCTACCACAACTAGTGAGCTGGTCATTTCATTGGATGCAGAAAAGGCCTTCGACCTCTTTTTATGTCATGGATACGCCTTCTATACACTGCTCCTGTTGCTAATGTGTGAACAAACTTTTTATGTTCACAATATTTTCCTCTACAGCAGAGGTACCCGTCAAGGGTGTCCTTTTTCTCCCCTACAGCAGAGGTACCCGTCAAGGGTGTCCTCTTTCTCCCCTACAGCCGAGGTACCCGTCAAGGTTGTCCTCTTTCTCCCCTACAGCAGAGGTACCCGTCAAGGGTGTCCTCTTTATTCCCTACAGCCGAGGTACCCGTCAAGGGTGTCCTCTTTCTCCCCTACAGCCGAGGTACCCGTCAAGGTTGTCCTCTTTCTCCCCTACAGCTGAGGTACCCGTCAAGGGTGTCCTCTTTCTCCCCTACAGCCGAGGTACCCGTCAAGGTTGTCCTCTTTCTCCCCTACAGCCGAGGTACCCGTCAAGGTTGTCCTTTTTCTCCCCTACAGCTGAGGTACCCGTCAAGGGTGTCCTCTTTCTCCCCTACAGCTGAGGTACCCGTCAAGGTTGTCCTCTTTCTCCCCTACAGCTGAGGTACCCGTCAAGGTTGTCCTCTTTCTCCCCTACAGCAGAGGTACCCGTCAAGGTTGTCCTCTTTCTCCCCTACAGCTGAGGTGCCCGTCAAGGGTGTCCTCTTTCTCCCCGACAGCCGAGGTACCCGTCAAGGTTGTCCTCTTTCTCCCCTACACCAGAGGTACCTGTCAAGGTTGTCCTCTTTCTCCCCTACAGCCGAGGTACCCGTCAAGGGTGTCCTCTTTCTCCCCTACAGCCGAGGTACCCGTCAAGGGTGTCCTCTTTTTCCCCTACAGCAGAGGTACCCGTCAAGGGTGTCCTCTTTCTCCCCTAAAGCAGAGGTACCCGTCAAGGGTGTCCTCTTTTTCCCCTACAGCAGAGGTACCCGTCAAGGGTGTCCTCTTTATTCCCTACAGCAGAGGTACCCGTCAAGGGTGTCCTCTTTTTCCCCTACAGCAGAGGTACCCGTCAAGGGTGTCCTCTTTATTCCCTACAGCAGAGGTACCCGTCAAGGTTGTCCTCTTTCTCCCCTACAGCAGAGGTACCCGTCAAGGGTGTCCTCTTTATTCCCTACAGCCGAGGTACCCGTCAAGGGTGTCCTCTTTCTCCCCTACAGCCGAGGTACCCGTCAAGGTTGTCCTCTTTCTCCCCTACAGCTGAGGTACCCGTCAAGGGTGTCCTCTTTCTCCCCTACAGCTGAGGTACCCGTCAAGGGTGTCCTCTTTCTCCCCTACAGCCGAGGTACCCGTCAAGGTTGTCCTCTTTCTCCCCTACAGCAGAGGTACCCGTCAAGGTTGTCCTCTTTCTCCCCTACAGCCGAGGTGCCCGTCAAGGGTGTCCTCTTTCTCCCCGACAGCCGAGGTACCCGTCAAGGGTGTCCTCTTTCTCCCCGACAGCCGAGGTACCTGTCAAGGTTGTCCTCTTTCTCCCCTACACCAGAGGTACCTGTCAAGGTTGTCCTCTTTCTCCACTACAGCCGAGGTACCCGTCAAGGGTGTCCTCTTTTTCCCCTACAGCAGAGGTACCCGTCAAGGGTGTCCTCTTTCTCCCCTACAGCAGAGGTACCCGTCAAGGGTGTCCTCTTTTTCCCCTACAGCAGAGGTACCCGTCAAGGGTGTCCTCTTTATTCCCTACAGCAGAGGTACCCGTCAAGGGTGTCCTCTTTTTCCCCTACAGCAGAGGTACCCGTCAAGGGTGTCCTCTTTATTCCCTACAGCAGAGGTACCCGTCAAGGTTGTCCTCTTTCTCCCCTACAGCTGAGGTGCCCGTCAAGGGTGTCCTCTTTCTCCCCGACAGCCGAGGTACCCGTCAAGGTTGTCCTCTTTCTCCCCTACACCAGAGGTACCTGTCAAGGTTGTCCTCTTTCTCCCCTACACCAGAGGTACCTGTCAAGGTTGTCCTCTTTCTCCCCTACAGCCGAGGTACCCGTCAAGGGTGTCCTCTTTTTCCCCTACAGCAGAGGTACCCGTCAAGGGTGTCCTCTTTCTCCCCTACAGCAGAGGTACCCGTCAAGGGTGTCCTCTTTCTCCCCTACAGCAGAGGTACTGTGCTGGTGACCTTCTGCTCTATTTTTGTTGTTATTTTTTTTATCCCAATTTGGCATGCCCAATTCCCAATGTGCTTTTAAGTCCTTGTGGTCACGTAGTGATTCACCTCAATACGGGTGGTAAATACCTTGGCTAAACAAATTCCATCTGAGGTGTTGCCATTCCATCTTTCCTCCACGAAGTTTCGTTATTTAGGAGAAATATATCATACTCCTTTTCATACAACTTTTCGAAATTGCTTACTCAAGTTAAATTAGATTTACAGTGATGGGATAAGCTACCTTTGACTCTATTTGGTAGAATTTAGTCATTTAAAATGAATGTTTTGCCCAGGTTTTTGTTTCTTTTTCAGACACTCCTGGTGTTTCTAACTAAATTGGATGGAGCAATTTCCACTTATATATGGCAGGGCAGACCTCCCAGGTTAAGTAAAGCAAATCTTCAGAGACATAAAAAAGATGGAGGTCTAGCAATTGAATATACCACAGTCCAACTTGTTTAGTTTTTTCAAGTATGCAATTTAGTTTATTCTCACTTGTCTAAACCTTCTCTATATGAGAAGTGCCTATTACTGAAACCTGGCTCTATATGTACATTATACAATTTCATTCTTCCTTATGTTTTGCCTTCTACCTCTCAGCTTAAATACCAATGGGAGCTAGAACTCGGATGTAGTCTGGACCAGGAATGGTGGGAAATTACTGCTGGCAGGGTTAATTCTTCTTCATCTTGTGCCAGACTACATCTACATCATTCAATTTAAGGTTTTCCATAGAATTCATCTGACAAATGTCAAACTAATTAAGCTATTTCCGGGCACAGATGTCACTTGCAATAGGTGATCTCTGGCTCCTGCTGATCACACTCACATGTGTTTTTATTGTCCAAAGATGGAGGAGTTTTGGTATTCCTTTTATGATACTTTTTCTAACATTATTAATATTTCCTTCGAACCATGCCATTTGATTGCTATCTTTGGTGTCCCAGCGGTTCTAGATGAACATAAATGTATACTAATGTTCTTGCCTTTCCCTCACTGATAGCTCGTAGATTAATTACATTGCACTGGATGTCCTCTGAATCTCCTCCCACTTTCACGTGTTTAGATGATTTGATGTCTCTCTTATATATTGAAATAATTAAGTTTGCACTAAAAGGTTCCACTGACACATTTTATAAAAACTGGGATCCTCTACTAAATTTTGTAAAGAATACACCCTCTGTCTTTGCTGATTTGTAATATGTAGTTATGTCAGGCATGTCAAAAGTGTGTGTGTGTGTGTGTGTGTGTGTGTGTGTGTGTATATACTGTATACAGCGGATGCATACACTCACCTAAAGGATTATTAGGAACACCTGTTCAATTTCTCATTAATGCAATTATCTAATCAACCAATCACATGGCAGTTGCTTCAATGCATTTAGGGGTGTGGTCCTGGTCAAGACAAACTCCTGAACTCCAAACTGAATGTCAGAATGGGAAAGAAAGGTGATTTAAGCAATTTTGAGCGTGGCATGGTTGTTGGTGCCAGACGGGCCGGTCTGAGTATTTCACAATCTGCTCAGTTACTGGGATTTTCACACACAACCATTTCTAGGGTTTACAAAGAATGGTGTGAAAAGGGAAAAACATCCAGTATGCGGCAGTCCTGTGGGCGAAAATGCCTTGTTGATGCTAGAGGTCAGAGGAGAAGGGGCCGACTGATTCAAGCTGATAGAAGAGCAACTTTGACTGAAATAACCACTCGTTACAACCGAGGTATGCAGCAAAGCATTTGTGAAGCCACAACACGCACAACCTTGAGGCGGATGGGCTACAACAGCAGAAGACCCCACCGGGTACCACTCATCTCCAATACAAATAGGAAAAAGAGGCTACAACTTGCAAGAGCTCACCAAAATTGGACAGTTGAAGACTGGAAAAATGTTGCCTGGTCTGATGAGTCTCGATTTCTGTTGAGACATTCAGATGGTAGAGTCAGAATTTGGTGTAAACAGAATGAGAACATGGATCCATCATGCCTTGTTACCACTGTGCAGGCTGGTGGTGGTGGTGTAATGGTGTGGGGGATGTTTTCTTGGCACACTTTAGGCCCCTTAGTGCCAATTGGGCATCGTTTAAATGCCACGGCCTACCTGAGCATTGTTTCTGACCATGTCCATCCCTTTATGGCCACCATGTACCCATCCTCTGATGGCTACTTCCAGCAGGATAATGCACCATGTCACAAAGCTCGAATCATTTCAAATTGGTTTCTTGAACATGACAATGAGTTCACTGTACTAAAATGGCCCCCACAGTCACCAGATCTCAACCCAATAGAGCATCTTTGGGATGTGGTGGAACGGGAGCTTCGTGCCCTGGATGTGCATCCCACAAATCTCCATCAACTGCAAGATGCTATCCTATCAATATGGGCCAACATTTCTAAAGAATGCTTTCAGCACCTTGTTGAATCAATGCCACGTAGAATGTAGTATGGTGTAGAATGTAGTATGGTGTTCCTAATAATCCTTTAGGTGAGTGTATATCTATAGATTATATGTAAAATTATATGTTATATATATTTATATAATATCTGAATGACTTTTGTCCATCAAATCCAAGTCAGGTTGTGTAACCAAATACAGATATCCATTCTGTTGTCATGTGACAATAAAGCCAGAAATCTTGGTTGACATATGACTGTGTCTGAAGGTTTTCTTTTTCTTTTATTTTATCATATATATATATATATATACATTTTTAAGAAAAGGGACAAAAAATTACCTTGAAAAATATGTTTGATATTATATATATATATATATATATATATATATATATATATATATGATTGTAATTAATACACTTGTTGAACCAGACTTTTTTCTTCTGCAGAACACAAACAAAGACTTTTAGAAGAAAATTTCAGCTCTGTAGGGCCTCAGAATGCAAGTGAATAGATACAAAAACTTTGAAAATCAAAAAAGCACATAAAATCAGCATAAAAGTAACCAATACGACTCGAGAGGTTAAATCAATGTCTTCAGAAGCGACGTGATAAATCTCCATTTTCACTTTCACATTCTTTAATTGGATTTGGTGATTCACATTCTTTGTGCATTTGCTGGTCGGGGCTGGTCAAAGGTGGAAATTCGTAGTAAAAAAGGACTTTAATACTGTTGTGTTTCTCACCCATGCCGATCATATCGCTTCTGAATATATGGATTTAAGCACTGGAGTCTTATGGATTACTTTTATGCTGTAGTTATGTGCTTTTTGGAGCTTAAACATTTTAGTACCTTTTCACTTGAATTGTATGGACTTACAGAGTTAAGATATTTTTCTTAAAAAATGTTCAGAAGAAATAAGGTCATACACATTTGGGATTGCATGAGTGATAGTAAATTATGTTTTTTTTTTTTTATTATGTCATTAAATATATTATTTGTAGAAAATGCTAGACATTTTATTCACAAATGAATGACACCAACATGGACTCAAATATTACATTTCCAGAAACTTGACACATGTGGTATAAACTGTGTCCTTTAGCTGTAGCATTATATGCTTGTAGAATAATTCAGTTTAGCAGCAGACCGTCGGGGTCATGGGTCAAAATAAGTGAGGGTTATAAATGAGGTTTATATTTTGCCAGACTGTCTGTAATTAAGTCTATATGTGATTTCAGCCAACTGTAATTGCACCTTTAACTGGGTTGATTTAGCTGCAGGAAATGACTTGATGGTGCTGCATAACTAAATTCCTCATATTATTGTTCATTTCGGTGCCTTTTATCTCAACTTAGATTTTGGTTGAAAGACTGAAAACATTTAATGTAAAAAAATGTGTGATAATAAAGAAAATAGTTTAGTATACTTTCAGAAATCTAGTTTGTATTTAAAGTGATGTTTAAGATATCAAAATGCATTTTTGTAGTATATGATTAAGTGCACAATAAATAGCTTTAAATACCAGTGTGTTTATAACTGTGTATATTTGTTTTTATGTCAGCCCCCAGTGCTGTGTCTGATCTGACAGTGGAGGCCATCGACTCCACATCAGTCCATCTGTCCTGGAGAACTCCGAGTCAACCAAACGGACTGATCACACACTATCAGATTCTAGTGCACCACGACAGTACACTTGTACAGGACATCACGCTACGAGGACAGGTAAAACTCACACACATACAATGAAATTTACACACGCACGCACACACTCACGGAGTCTCATGAAACCTGTCATGGACATGCCCGCACTGAGAATTATTATAATTTTTTTGGTGGAATGAATACAGCAGAAAAGATCAAGTACTTTTTCCCTTTTTCTCCCCAAATTTGGAATGCCCAATTCCCAATGCGCTCTAAGTCCTCGTGGTGGCATAGTGACTCCGGGTGGCGCAGAACGAATCTCAGTTGCATCCGCGTCTGAGACCGTCAATCCACGCATCTTATCACATGGCTTGTTGTGTGTGTAACCTCAGAGACCTAGCGTGTGTGGAGGCCCACAACTCACCACACGCCCCACCGAGAGCAAAAACCACATTATAGCAACCACGAGGAAGCTACTCCATGTGACTCTACCCTCCCTAGCAACCGGGCCAATTTGGTTGCTTAGGAGACCTGGCTGGAGTCACTCAGCATGCCCTGGATTCGAACTTGTGACTCCAGGGGTGGTAGCCAGCGTCAATACCCCATGCCCCGATCAAGTACTTTCTACATTAAAGAAGATAGTTTAAACGTGAACTTGAAACTATTAAGTAAATTCTACATTCAAACATATAAAAATGCTCACAATATCTACCTGCTCACAATTATTTGCTAAATTGATGAATTTCACTGATTAATTCGTAAAGAACGGCCTCTTGTCTTTGCTTCACTGATTTTATGTCACTCTTGTTGCAGAACGGCGGAGACACTGTTGGCCGACTGCTTCGTCGCAACATGAGGTCACTTGACATCACCACGGCAACTGCGTTCACAATCACTTCACATGGAACATTTCCCGGATTGAACCTTGGTTTAACCAACACTGACCAAAGTAACACAGAACTGTCTTCCGACATTCCTCTGACCCCGAGCACCCCCCAGACTGCCCCACCCTGGCTCACGGTGACCCACGTCAGAACAGACACGACTGTAGTAGCTGAGACAGAGGGCGTAACTTTGGACCCTTTAACAGAAGTCACACCTTTCACAGATGGACCACACACTGCCCCACCCTGGCCCACGGTGACCCACGTCAGAACAGACACGACTGTAGTAGCTGAGACAGAGGGCGTAACTATGGACCCTTTAACAGAATTCACACCTTTCACAGACGGACCACATTTAGTTAACTTAAGCCCCTCCCAGCCACGCCGATCAACAAGGGCGGTGGCCACAGACTCCACCCAACAGGAGACAAACCCCCCAACACGACCAGCTACCACTATGGGAATAGAGGGTAAATAACTCCACCCACAATGATACAATCATAGTGTTTTTTGTGATTGGATGCATTTTAGTACTTTGTTATTAGCACAATAATCATGTTCCAGAAGTAAAAATCATATTAATTTTCCCAATAGTAATAAGATTGATTTTTATTCAAAATGTTCAAGACACACCTCTGTAGTCCTTAAAGGGACAGTTCACCCAAACATGAAATGTATGACTTTCTGTCTTCCGTTAAACACGGTTGATGATGTTATGCTATATGTTAGCTTCAGTCACCATTCACATTCATTGCATTTTTTTTCATACAATGAAAGTGAATGGTGATTGAGGCTGTCAGACCTGCACATTCTGCCAAACGTCTCCTTTTTGATTTGGATTAAGACTTAACTCTTCACTGAATCATTTTTTTCAATTCCTATTGAGAAAATGAATGGGAAAATACACTGAAAGAGTGCACGGTCACTATTGAGCTCCGTCACTTCTGCGTTCTGCTCCCTGAATTGGTGTGTGTCTGTGTGCTGTGTTTGATTGACAGTCCTACCACCCACAGAGGAGATTGTAGACCTCTCGTCTGCCCGGATCTCATATGTGGTGAAAAGACTGAGTCCTTTCACGGAGTACAAATTTGGCGTGACACCATACAACATCATTGGAGAGGGACCATCCACACAAGTGATAGTGAAAACGACTGAACAGGGTAAAATGCCGTCAGACCTGCGACTAGTTATGCACTGCAAAAAAAAAACATTTTTTACTCAGTATTTTTGTCTTATTGCCCTGTAGAAATATCTAAACATCCTTAAAGCAAAATACATTTTCTTGATATGCAAACTGGTCTTATTTTCAGATAAATCTCACCAAATTTTGCTGGATGGTGTAATGGTGAAACAAGTTTATTTACAGGATCTTACCCCATTGACAAATAGTTTTTCCCCTCATTTGTAAGAATAAATAACACTTAAGTTTGTTAGATTTCTCTTAAAATGATGTGTAATTTTTCTTGGCAAGTAAATGTATTTTGTGGCAGTATTATTATAATCCCACTGTACAAAGTAACCGTATTGCTTTCCCACAGTTCCCAGCTCTGTTCAGGATGTGTCCTATCAGAACATAAGCTCCACCTCTATCCAGGTTAGCTGGGAACCGCCTCTCAACCCTAACGGCAAGATAACTCACTACACAGTGTACGCAAAAAATCTCCTAGACAACCAAGAATTACAACAAGCGACCAACAGTACCAGCACAGTGCTCACAGGTAAAGAACCAACACCATATATTTGGTTGTTTATTCTATAACACAATAATAGGATAAACATCATCATGAAAAGCTACAGTTGCCCCCAAAAGTATTTAGATGCTCAAGGCGCACTTTAAAATATGGGCCTACTGTATAAAATTTCAAATTATAGCAAAATATAACATTTCTTTGCAGCTGCAAACAATTACTGCTTGAGCTTTTATCAGAACTAATTTCATTTTTGCAATTACTTGTATTATTATTATTAATATCAATGTGATTTTTAATGGATGTGTGAATTAATGTACCCTCACATTCACACAGGTGCCCTTGTAATCACATGTGTAGTTCATCACATTAACTATGGATACGTTCCACTAACATTTGACAACCAGAGTGTCCAAAAACACTTTGTATCAATTTTGAACTGTGTACCTATTTCTCTTTATTAATGCTAACTTGTTTTTGTGGAATGTTTTGCTTTAAATGTGTCCTTGTGTTATCTTTCTGTAAAATAAATCCCACATGGTTTGACATTTTGTTATCTACAGCCATGGCCAAAGGTATTGGCAGTGACATACATTTTGTGTTTTCTGCTTCAGTTGTTGTGGTGTTGATTCACATTGTTTCTAGATTATTGTGCAGAGTGATCAGATGCATTTTAAATAATTGCTAAAAGCTTCATTGGCCAAAAAAAATTTACTTTATCACAAAAACCCAAATTTCACTGTTTTTTTTGGCCCTGGCACAAAATGACCAGCTATCATAATTTCACTAATCATATCAGCAGCACCTGGGAAAGTGTGAACGGGTACTAGTCAGGTGATCATTCTGATTGGATTATAAAAGCAGACTGACTGCTATAAAAGGAGGGAAGAAGTGCTTCCAATCATTGTGTTCTTGTTAGCAATGGTTACCTCTAAAGAAAGACGTGCAGCCATCATCACTTTGCATCAAAATGGCCTCACATGCAAGGAAATTGCTGCAAAGAATATTGCACCTGAAAGAGCCATTTACCGGATCATCAAGAACTTACAGGAGAGAGGTTCAGCTGCAGTGAAGAAGGCTTCAGGACGTCCCAGAGTGTCCAGCATGTGCCAGGACCGTCTCCTCCTGAGGAGTCAGCTACGGGATCGTGTCACCACCAGGGCAGAGCTGCTCAATATTGGCAGCAGGTTGGTGTGAGTGCATCTGCACACACAGTGTGGCGAAGACTTTTGGACAATGGCCTGGTGTCAAGAAGGGCAGCAAAGAAGCCACTTCTCTCCAAGAAAAACATCAAGGACAGACTGAAATTCTGCAGGAAGTACAAGGATTGGACAGCAGAAGACAGGTTCTCTGATGAAGCCCCCTTCTGACAGTTTGGGACATCTGGAAAATCGATAGTCCGGAGAAGAAAAGGTGAACGCTACCATGAGTCCTGTGTCATGCCAACAGTGAAGCATACTGAGACCATCCATGTGTGGGGTTGCTTTTCATCACAGGGAGTGGGCTCGCTCACAATCCTGCACTAAAACACGAATAGAGAATGGTATCAAAATGTCCTGCATGAGAAACTTCTCCCAACGATCCAGGATGATGATCCGTGGTGATGATCCATGCATTTTCCAGCATGATGGAGCACCATGTCACAAGGCAAGTGTGATAATGAAGTGGCTTGGAGATCATTACATTGAAATTTTGGATCCGTGGCCAGGCAACTCCCCGGATCTTACTCCCATAGAGAACCTGTGGTCAATCCTCAAAAGACGAGTGGACAAGCAGAAGCCCACAAATTGTGATCAACTCCGAGCACTAATAAGGCAAGAATGGATCGCATCAGTCAGGATTTGGCCCAGAAGCTGATATCCATCATGCCAGAGTGAATTACAGAGGTTATGAAGAACAAGAGTCAACACTGTAAATATTGACTCTTTGCATATATTGAGTATTTTTGCCAATAAAATCCTATAAAACTTATGAAATGATTATCAGTGTTTTCCAGTATATCATAGAAACATGTGCCAAAAAATGATCTACAAATACTGAAGCAGCAAACTTTGCAAAACACAAAATGTATGTCTCTGCCAATACATTTGGTCACGGCTGTAATATAAATACAATCTGACATTTTGAAGGCTTAAGTGTCCAAATACAATTAGGGGCTACTGTTTATAAACACTGTTTGTCCTACCTGCAGGTCTGGAGAAGTACAGCAGTTATAAGTTGCTTGTAGCAGCATCTACAGCTGTTGGGGAAAGCCCTCTGACTGAAGAAGACTACTTCTTCGTTTTGACAGAAGAGGATGGTATTAAGCCAATCATTTTTCTTGCACGGATAGACAGACAGACATACAGCAGATTACACAATAAACAAGATATACACAATCTACAAAGGTATGTATTGTGCATACACTGTTACACTCTTGTGCAACCTCTCAGTATGTTTATCTCTCTCTTTCAGTGCCAGATTCTCCCCCTCGCGATCTGGCCGTAGTGAAAACCACCTCCTCCACTGCCACTCTCACCTGGTCTCCGCCGGAGAAACCCAACGGTGTTATCCACCTGTATGAGGTCACCTACACCAATCACACGTTCAGCAACACGATCAACAGCACGTCACCTAGCGCCACACTGCGCCATCTGAAGCCATACACACTCTACAATGTGACGGTCCGGGCATACACACAACACGGCCACGGAAACCAGATTTCTGATCCTCTACAGATGCTGTCAGGGGAGGACGGTGAGTCACTGTGTGTGTTCATGTTAATTTAAATATAAAGGAACATAAAACTTTAATCCCATCTCATCTTGAAATCCCACACAAGTAAGGGGGTGGCTGTGGATCAGGTGGTAGAGCGGGTCGGCTGCTAATCACAGGGTTGGCGGTTCGATGCCCGGCCCACATGACTCCACATGCCGAAGTGTCCTTGGGCAAGACACTGAACCCCAAGTTGCTCCCAATGGCAGGCTGGCACCTTACATGGCAGCTCTGCCATCATTGGTGTATGAGTGTGAATGGGTGAATGGGACACAGTGTAAAGCGCTTTGGTAACCTCTAAGGTTAAAAAAAGCGCTATATAAGTGCAGACCAGACCACACACTTTCTTTTGGCTGGTAGATGCCATAACTACAGACAAAAAGCATCGTACTTTATTGACATCAATTCATAAGTCGATTTTTTTTCCCCCAAACAACATATAAATCGCCAACATTTCGTTTTGTGTTTTATATTATGTCAAGGTTGAGTCGTGCATATGGGTTCAAACTGATCTAAATAAGCAGAGCAAGTAATAGATTCAGAAGGCTTTTTTTGTTTTGTTTTGTGGGCGACTGGCCACTAATCACAGGGTTGGTGGTTTGATTCCCGGCCCACATGACTCCACATGCCGAAGTGTCCTTGGGCAAGACACTGAACCCCAAGTTGCTCCCAATGGCAGGCTAGTGCCTTGCATGGCAGCTCTGCCATCATTGGTGTGTGAATGGGTGAATGAGTCACAGTGTAAAGCGCTTTGAATACCGCTAAGGTAAAAAAGGCGCTATATAAGTGCAGACCATTTACTTTTTGTTTTGCTTTGTTTTGTTTTGTTTAGCTCAAAATAGAATAGAAGAGAATAACGAATAGATTAGACATTACGACAAAAAGCAGCCAAATGTAGATGTAAACAAGCCAAGTGTAAATACATTTTAGGTAATATGTTACAATAAGATTCCATTCGTCAACATTAGTAAATGCATTAGGTATAATGCACAAACAATTAACAATATATCTAATAAAAATCGGATAACACCTGTGGCGGCTTCTTGCCCCAGGTGTGGGGTCATCTTGCCCCAGTAGTGGGGTAAGATGGCCCTTTTCATATTTTTTCATTTTGTGCTATGACAACCAAATTAGCAAATAAAAAGTAAATGAACATTGTTCTTAAGGGGGGCATCTTATTCCATCTTACCCTATTATTTATTGTTAGTTCATGTTAACTGATGTTGTAAACTAAAGTTAAAAAATGGAACCTTATTGTAAAGTTACCAAATTATATCAACTTCAATCAGCCAAGCAGAGTTATGCAAAGAGTTAAACGTTCCAGTGCTGTTTTGTATAATATCAGCACTCCTGAAATGCTGCCCGTCCAATCCAATTAGACCATTTGAACAACTTTGTATAATTTTGCCTTGAACGCTGAGTTTTGCTTTCAGTTCCATGTTCTGATGTGTACTTTGATCATCTGTTGCAGTGCCTGGCAGCCCACCTTACGATCTGACCTATGAGAGCATTGGGTCCAGTGAAGTGAATGTGTCATGGTTGCCCCCGCTTCTTGCAAACGGTATCATCTTATTCTACAACGTGGAGTACTGGAATGCCACTCACGCTCTGAATCAAACCACACACGCACCTTTCGCTGTCCTGTCCAACCTGCGGAAGTATGCACGCTACCGTGTCAGCGTGCAGGCTGCCACCAGGGTTGGCGTGGGTAACCACACGAGTGAGATTCTGAACATCACAACACTAGAAGACGGTGAGTGTGTATGTGTGTGTGTGTGTGTGTGTTTTTAAAGACTGTGTCCCACAGATGAAAGTCATTCGGATTTGGACAGAATTTTTGCTTTTTTGGGGTTAGATATCCCTTCGACCTATTTTCCCTTTTAGTGTCCATCAGCCATGGGGAATTTTCCGTAATCTGGCAAAGGTGGCAGAGCAGAACAGAATCACATGTTTACTTTTCTCTCTTTTTACAGTTTTTTTTTCACAGGAATTGCAAGAGTTTTATGATTAACTATTTTCATTTCTCCAACAGGAAATTTCTGAAAGTGTTTTGGATTAATAATTTCTCTTTAGAACAAGTTTAACCTTTCTACCACGGGAGTCAGAACCTACCTACAGTGTGTGTGTGTGTGTGTGTGTGTGTGTTAGTTGCTTTATGTTTGGCTGGTTGGTTGGTTATTCTGTTATCAGTTGTCAGGATATACTGATCTGGATTCCCCACATGGCATGGGACATTTGCCCACATTTACTAACCACCATCATGTTTGAGAATAATCAAGTCCTTTTCCACAGCGATATGTAGGTCATTCGATTTTAATCTGGTAACCTATGGTGGATGTTTTTCCTAAATGACAGTACCCAGTTCCCCTCCACAATTCCTAGTTGCCAGGAAATTGTCCGATACCGAGGTAGAGCTGTCCTGGAAAGCTCCCAATGAGGCGAACTCTGAGATTTTATACTACATAGTGAGAGTGTGGTAAGTAAAGACGATTTCAATTCAGTTTTTACCAAAGACAGAACTGCCGTCGTACTAGATTGTAACTTGTGTGTGTGTGTGTTTATAAGGAATCTGAGCTCTGAGTTTGTGGCGAATGTGACAGAAACGTCCGTCGTGGTGAGTGTGGACGGGCCGGGTCAATATAACGCCTCAGTTAGCAGCTGGACTCGACTCGGAGACGGAGGGCTACTGATTTACATCACGTTCAGTACCATAGAATCAGGTGATCACACACAAATGGGATTTGTTCCAAAACCTAGTGAGCTGCCTCCATAGGCAAAATTTTTAGGCATCGATAGCATCATTAGCGGGATGCCATGCATTTTTTTTCAGGGTCATGGTAATGTTCCTACAGTGCCACGTGCTAGTCGTGCATTACAGCTTGTGAGCAAAAAAGAGACCGGCACAAACTATTGTGATCAATAAAGCACAAGATATTATTCTGTTTGCCCTCAAAGTCTGTGAGCATAGTTGCACAATTTCCCTCCGTGTGACTGACGTGTGCATTTTCTATTTCCGTTTTTGATTTGTAACTAGTAGCACCTAATAAACAAGCAAATATATATATAAATATATATATATAAATATATATATATATATATATATATATATATGTGGACAGAGGGACTAAGTGGGGAAATTTAGAAAGTTAAAATAAAAAATATTTTATTATGTGTCCAGGAGTGTTGGTTATTCATGTTTTTGAGATGTTATATACATTACAGCTGATTTTCTATAAAGCTGATTAAATAATTCTGATTAAAAGTAATGACCAGCATCATCCAATCACTGCCAACCATGTTAACATATAATTTAGCATTATAAATTCTGAATCTATGTACTGATTATCATTGTCCCATGTCTGGTAAACATGTTGAGTGATCCAAACATCATCTGCTGCCTGAAACTGAACTTTTGGTCAGATTTTAGGAGTGAATGCACTTAGCTGCATAGAGAGCTATAGGATGCTCCCTTGCTCCCTATTTAGTGAATGACTTAACTTCAAGTGTGCTGTCTGTCTGCACTGGTCTCAGAACAGTTATAGGAGAGCTATAGGATGCTCCCTTGCTCCCTATTTAGTGCATAACTTAACCTCCAGTGTGCTGTCTGTCTGCACTGGTCTCAGAACAGTTTGAAATGCACCTTATTTTCATCCTAACTCCATATAAAGCCTCTGAAAGCAACATGTTTCATCTTTTGCATGAACTCATTGATTCTCAATGTACAAATGCACAGTAAATATACAGGGATGCATTTAGTAATGTTAATGAATAGAACCGTATTGTACAGTGATAACATCATAAAATATACAAAAAATGTATATTAAAATGAAGCAAAATGACCCACAGATGTGTTAATGTAGAAAATTATTAAAAAAACATATTTTTTTCAACTTTTGAGGGAATAATGTCCCATGTTCCACATATGTGGACATCATGTTTATCAGCGCACTGACACACAAAACCTTTATGATTTTTTTAAAGCAGCATATCAAACTAAACTAGAGACGCAACTCTTTACAACCAAACAGGTTTCAATGAAAAAACTTAGAGGTTTCTTACCAGAGGCGCTTTTGTTGGTTGCCCATGGTAGCGCTTCGTGGAAACGGCATGTTGTTGTCACGTGGCGCGATACGCCAGAAGTTTAACCCTTAAAAGACAGTGTTTTATATATATATTTTGTGTGTATATATATATATATATATATATATATATATATATATATATATATATATATATATATATATATATATATACATACATACAGTCGGTTTTAATTCATTTTACTTAAGCAGTGGTGCTTTTCTGAAATTCAATAATAGAAATTATAATAAATAATTACAAAAATAACTGTTTCAATCATACTCTTAGTATGGTTTTACCATGCACCAGTGCTAACACCTAAAAAAGTGCACTTACAGCCCTGAATTATTGAGTCTTGAGTCATTATCTTAGCAACATGCTGATATCAGACTCAAACTGTGTGTTTCACACTTGATTGACAGTTAACAGAGTTAATGCCCAAGAAAAATGACAAATCACTTACATATAAGGTGCCATTTCAATTTGAATGCTGCCTTTGCTACAGATAGCCGCCTATGGAGACGGCGAGACAGCTCAATAGGGTTTGGAACGCAACCACAATGTCATGAAATGTCTTTACCATGACATTTATATTGGTGATAAATCTCTCACATGTATGGTTGTTTCCATGTTGCAGCACCGTCTGACCCTCCACAGAATGTAACATGCATGCTCCTCACACCCACAACAGTGAGTCTCAGCTGGAGTCCTCCGACCGAACCCAACGGCATCATCCAGCACTACACCATTTACTACACAGACAATTATACTGAGTTTACACAGGTACATACAAACACAAGCAAATGTGTAATTGGGTGGTGGACAAATCATGTTCAACTTCACACATTTTGGTTCAAATTCATATATAGGTCTATATGTGCATGGGGAACGTGTATTATTTTAGATGCAGTAACTTTTCACCATTTCCAATCACATTTTAGTTCACTTACTGTAGATAGTCCTGAAATGTGACCAATACATTTTGATTGTACAGTACATGGTGTCCTAAACTATACTGTACTATACTAGGACTATTAAAAAATCATATATAATTTAAATCTATGACACTAAAGGCCGATTTATACTTCTGCGTCAAACCTACGCCATAGCCTGACGTGCACCTCTTAAAAAATCGAACTGTGTGCTACATCGTGTGATTGGTCCACTTTAACCAGAGACCGCCCCCCAGGATGACAACAAGGACATCTAAGGTTACGTCACATTTTATCCAAGTTTATTTTAATATGCGTTATGTAACAGTGTAGTGTAGTGCAGCCATTCAAGCAATTGTCTCAATCAGGAGCACCTACTGTTTTTTTAAATCGGTTTGTGTTTCATGAAGTTACAAGTGAAATGCAAGGATATCTGTTTATAGTTTATAAACTCTAAAAGCTGTTTTTCTCCAAGCCTTTACTTGATATTAATTAGAAATGTGGGTGAAATAATGTGTTATTTTCTACCCGCAATCTTTCCAATTGGCACGATGATTTCAGTATGTGTACAGTAAATTATCATGTTTAATTAGTTATGGAAACAGAAAACTTCAAATTTGTCAGCAAATTAAAAAGCTCCTGGTAAGAATTGGTTATATTGTCTATATGCATTGTAAAGTCTTTAAAATTACACACATTTTTTGTTATTGAGGCAAGAAAACTTTATTTGTAACATAACCTCTTATTGGGATAGAAAGGCCAATTGTTGATTAAAATTATTAATATATATATTAATAATTTTATAATATATTAATATATATTAATAATTATTAATACATATATATATATATATATATATATATATGTATTGAAGTAATATCACACGAGCAAGAGTGCGATATGGCCCTATATCAGCACTACTGTGATTGAGTGCCGTAGGTAATCACAGCAGTGCTGATATAGGGCCATATCGCACTCTTGCTCATGTGATATTGCTAATATACAACAGTTCAATGAACAAGTACATTTTAAAAAAATTAGGAAAAACCGAATATGGTCATAAAAATGCATTTGTGCTTGGAACTACTTTATTACACGGCAGATCAGAATCTGTCATTGCTGCTTCAAAACAAATGATGCGTTCAAGCCTCCGTTAGTAATTAGAAAATGTCACTTTTAAATAGTATCAAGGCTTGTGCTGTTTCTAACAAGTTATTGGATAAACAAGGATGGATTGATGGTGTGTGTGTGTGTGTGTGTGTGAGTGAGAGAGAGAGAGAGAGAGAGAGAGAGAGAGAGAGAGAGAGAGAGAGAGAGACGGGGCGTGTGCATCACCTGTTGCCACTCCCAAGCAGAGATGCTGTCAGCTTTCTGAAGATCAGCTTTCTGAGTGGAAAAATAGCCTCCAAGCGGGGATAATTCTCCCTATTTCGTGGTAGTTGCGCAAGAGTCGATCACGATAAAAACCGCGATGTCCTCCGCCATTTTAAACAGTGTGTATCCAATGAGTTCTGTAATCAAACAGTCCTTTGTGTCTCTCAGCTGCAATGAGCCTTAATCCTGAAATTGTTCATTTAAAGCCGTTTAAAACAATGTCCCAGCTTAAGTAATGTAGTGGTAATACGAGCAATCACAGAGCGCTGTTCTATGTAAACAATGACTAACGGATTCACATCAGTCACCAACTGCTCATATTACACACAAAAATGATCTTTTGCCACCACCTGCTGGCTGACATATGTCATGTCAAAAATAAAGGCAGTAACTCCAAACAGATCTGCACTGCTCTTACACTTTAGTTTAGAACAGCACGAACACAAGCGGAGTGACACACACACACAGCGAAGCGTCCGAGTGCTGATGGAACGTCTCTCGTCCAATCAGATTCGAGGACCGGAACTAGCTGCTGTATATATATTTATTCTTTTTATTATTATTATTATAAAATTAATTATTATAAGAGAAGAACAATAAATGCATTAAAGATTCATTTAAAATATGGCAAGAATTAAACAAATAAAATATTTTGAAAGCTTAACATCACCTAAAATAAAAGTTTGTTTATTCGTTTTTATAGTTAATAGTAGTGTAATAGTTAGCAAGTATAATATTCCTTGCTGTCTCTAAAATAATAGAAACTCATAAAATATGCATGTATAAAAATTATAGTAGAATTAGAGATTAAATTTCACATTTCACATTTCACAAATTTCAAGACTTTTGAAGCACCCTCTATTGTTGGACATTGTTGTTTAAGTATGTAAGGATTCTGTCTATTTAAGTATGCCATCTATATCTGTAATCTCTGATCTATAATCATCACAGTACTTTTTTTGTGAGGGAAACATGCACGTATTTACTGTACACACACACACACACATACACACATTTTAATGTCTCATTTCCCCAATTAAATGCAGTTTCAATCATGCAATAAATTACCATGTTTTCTCTCTTTGTCTGATCAGACAGTCCCAGGTTCAGATCATTGGTGGTTGCTGTCTGATCTGATAGCAGGACAGGAGTACAGTGTGTGGATGAGCTCCAGCACTTCTCTTGGTGATGGGGGAGTGTACAGCCCTCCTTTAAACTTCACTACTCTAGAGGCGGGTCAGTCTCCTCACACACTCGGGGAGAACCGCAGCTCTGCACCACTTTTCCAACTGATTACACTCCAAAAAAATCACACTGAAACTCGCTCACACACACACACACACACACACAGCACTGATTCAGCACATCCTGTGAAAGGAGAGAACTTCATCCAGGCAGCAAACTGGGATTGTTGAGTCTTCACCGTGAGACTGAGTGTGTGATCTCCAAACGTTTGATTTGTCAGTCTCCAGGCAATGCCAGCTTGCATTTCCTTTCACAGGATTGGTTGAAAAAATACAGAATCGTCTTCAATGCTAGCATTGGGGGGTTTGTTCCTGTATTGGAAAGTTTCTGGGTGCATTTTTAATTTTTTTGCATTTGTTGTAAGTGTGTCGGTCTAATTAAAGAAACGTACTTTAGGTTGTTAAAGCCGACGGGTTTGACCTCATTTCATTACTAATTATTTCAACTAAACTTGAGCGCGGACATTTTCAATCTTAAATGTCACTTCCAGTCATTTTAAAAGTATAAAAACACACTATAGTAGATAGATGTGGGCGTGTCCAGTTGAGACAAGTTCAACTTTATTCAAATGAGGAGCGACTTACGGAAGCGACAGCCAATAGGAGAGAAGACGGGAGAGCTCACGTGATCCTCCTCTCTCTCTCAGCTCCTGCAGTAACGGAAAGATGGATGAAAGGCTAATTCTTGCTGTTAGCAATTGTCCAGTGCTCTATGATATGTCTCTTCCCACGTACAAGGACATTTTTAAGAAAAATACTGCGTGGAAAGGTGTCTGACTCCGAGATTGAATGGTTTTGTGGACCCAGTCAGACCGGCGTTTGCGTTTTCGCCGCAGATAAACAGCCGCTATGGCAAAGAGCAACGCCTTGTTTCTCGTTCATCTTTGATATAAAACATTTTATGTACTGATTCCATTTATATTTAGTCTTTTCCCTCCAAAATGTTTGTTTTTAGCAGCAAGAAAAGCGATTCGCTGTCAACAGCAATGGAATGACATCCGTGAATGTTATTTATAAACGTTACGAGGCAACCAGTAGTGGGAACGCCCACTAGCGACTTCACCGCCAGCCACTGGCGACCTGCAGCGGCAAAGTCGCTAGCAGTGTGTACGCAGCTTAACACCTTAGTTTTTAAATACGTTTCTCCATATCCTTCTCCACAGTGCAACAAGTGAATGATCTAATGACTTTATCACTATAATGTCGTCGTTTGAAAATCATCCTATATTGATACATTATTCTGCAGGTCTGTCCTGCGCTTATGTGACCATTTATAACACCACACCACTACATTCTGCTCATATTATTGTTAAAAAAAACTAAAATGAAAACTAAAACATTTTCGTTAACTGAAATAAAAATAAAAAACTGAAATGAAACTGAAACCCATCAAAACTAACTAAAATAAAGTAACATTTACCTTAAATTACAATATATATATATATACTCAAGCTTTCTATAAAAATATCATATCAGGTTATGTGCCATTTGGATCATAATTAAAAGTAATTAAAATGATGCATACATACACACAGTCGGGTGAATATGGGCAAAGTGGGACACTTTTGGAAATTTTACTTTTCACTTTTAATTAGGATGCAAATGCAACATAACCTGACATTATACTTTAATAGAAAGCTTAGGATGTCCCCTAACTTAGTGAAAAGCAAAGCGAAGAGCCTCTTTTGACCAAATCCCTGATTGCTTTTTTTCTTTCAGGCAGTGTTTGTAAAGTGGGACAGAGATCAAATGAAATACATGTGAAATACTGTATACATAGGAAATACATATGGGTACAATAGGGGTCAAGCTTAATTGTCCCAGGTTACCCATCTTCACCCTTTATTATAAAATATGAAACATTTACAATCCACCATAATTCAACATGAAAATTGGTAACACAAATGATGTTAGACATTTTAAATGATACCAGTAAATGATTTTGCTTTGACTGCCATAAACTGAAACTAGAAAACAAAAACTAAATCAAGAGACAAAGACAAAAAAGACAAGAGAAAAAGACAAATTGACTATAAAATGAAACAGAAAAAAAAATAAATAAATCAAAAACAATTATAATCCTGATTCTGGTATTATTTTCTTTCTAGTTTTTCACCTGGCGGCTAATGACGATGGAAATTTCTCACACTCGCTGGAAATCTGACCGCTTGCTTGCTTCTGCGATGGTTTTGGTGTGATTTTGGGAAAAATGGTGCAGAGTTGACCTTCGGAGATAACTGAAGGTTTTCTCTCTTGGTGTCTGAGATTGTGAAAGTGTTTCATACAGTATGAATAAATCATGATGGCTGTTTCATTCTTTGTGAGGTTTTCAGTTATTGGAGAGCCTCTCAGCTACCCAAATCCATATCCCGGACACAGAACATGCTTTAAGAAGGATTTCCCTGCTAACAGAATACAAATCTGTCTTTCTCTGCATCTTTCTCTCTATCTGTGAACTTATGCCTTGACTCTGGATTTACAGATGCTGTGTCGGGGGTTTATTTACCATTTTATCCTTTCCACACACGTGTGTAACTCGAATGCGGAATAACGTGTCTATTTGTGTGATGTTTGTGTGATTATGTATAAATAATAATGAGTCATCTCTGGGTAGAATGTATGTTTCCTTTTGATTGTGGCAATGTTGATGGATTGACTTTGATATTGCAGTGTGTCATTTTGTTATTGTTTAAAGCATTTATTGAATTAAAAGAATATAAATATTATCTTAATCTAATGACGAATCTCAGAAAGGTCATATTTCATCCAAAATGAAAAGAAACAAAAATAAGAAATTATTTTTTGTATAAAGAAAATGCAAGTATATTTAAAAATACATTAATTAATTAATATATATATACACTCACCTAAAGGATTATTAGGAACACCTGTTCAATTTCTCATTAATGCAATTATCTAATCAACCAATCACATGGCAGTTGCTTCAATGCATTTAGGGGTGTGGTCCTGGTCAAGACAATCTCCTGAACTCCAAACTGAATGTCAGAATGGGAAAGAAAGGTGATTTAAGCAATTTTGAGCGTGGCATGGTTGTTGGTGCCAGACGGGCCGGTCTGAGTATTTCACAATCTGCTCAGTTACTGGGATTTTCACACACAACCATTTCTAGGGTTTACAAAGAATGGTGTGAAAAGGGAAAAACATCCAGTATGCGGCAGTCCTGTGGGCGAAAATGCCTTGTTGATGCTAGAGGTCAGAGGAGAATGGGCCGACTGATTCAAGCTGATAGAAGAGCAACTTTGACTGAAATAACCACTCGTTACAACCGAGGTATGCAGCAAAGCATTTGTGAAGCCACAACACGCACAACCTTGAGGCGGATGGGCTACAACAGCAGAAGACCCCACCGGGTACCACTCATCTCCAATACAAATAGGAAAAAGAGGCTACAACTTGCAAGAGCTCACCAAAATTGGACAGTTGAAGACTGGAAAAATGTTGCCTGGTCTGATGAGTCTCGATTTCTGTTGAGACATTCAGATGGTAGAGTCAGAATTTGGTGTAAACAGAATGAGAACATGGATCCATCATGCCTTGTTACCACTGTGCAGGCTGGTGGTGGTGGTGTAATGGTGTGGGGGATGTTTTCTTGGCACACTTTAGGCCCCTTAGTGCCAATTGGGCATCGTTTAAATGCCACGGCCTACCTGAGCATTGTTTCTGACCATGTCCATCCCTTTATGGCCACCATGTACCCATCCTCTGATGGCTACTTCCAGCAGGATAATGCACCATGTCACAAAGCTCGAATCATTTCAAATTGGTTTCTTGAACATGACAATGAGTTCACTGTACTAAAATGGCCCCCACAGTCACCAGATCTCAACCCAATAGAGCATCTTTGGGATGTGGTGGAACGGGAGCTTCGTGCCCTGGATGTGCATCCCACAAATCTCCATTAACTGCAAGATGCTATCCTATCAATATGGGCCAACATTTCTAAAGAATGCTTTCAGCACCTTGTTGAATCAATGCCACGTAGAATTAAGGCAGTTCTGAAGGCGAAAGGGGGTCAAACACAGTATTAGTATGGTGTTCCTAATAATCCTTTAGGTGAGTGTATATGTATATATATATATATATATATATATATATATATATATATATATATATATATATATTTTACATTGTGACAATATTTTCATTATTATTGTAATGCAGAAATACATTATTCTCATTGCTGTAATACAGTATTGAAAATCATCCTGTGTGGACACAACTATTATTATTTGTTTATTATTTAAATTAGAATAAAATAAATTCCTAATGTAAATATTATATGCCCCCGGACCTGCAGGTTCTGTCTGCCAACTTCTCATTGGCCTTTTTTCATGGATCAGAGGTATATTCGGCGCTCAAGCGAGACCTCTAGTGTCGTTTCATCGACACAACGTCTCGTTCCCTCCATCAGGGATCACATCCGTAACCTAGACGTAACCCAGACATAAAGTCCAAAATGAATAAAATCCCAGATGCAGTTTTTGTTCAACCAAAATCCTAATTAAACCAGAAAAAAATTCAGATTAACGTGGGACTTTTAACCATAAGCATGCCCAAAACACCAAAGGGACTAGCCTATTTCATCACCAGATGAGGTTAACTTAGGAATACAGTTAATTATTATTCACAAGATATTAAGTGGAGAGATGGAGACATGATGTACAGTATGTGTACGATAACCGATTGTTCCTATGAACTCCAATTAATCTGTAAACCAATTAATCTGCATCTTTTCATAATGATAATGAATACAACAAAAAATGATAATGAATGTTACCCAAAAAACTTTATAATTTACAAAATGTATAATAATTCCTTTGTATTACAGTAATGAGAATATCTGGTAAAATGTGCGTAGAAAAATGTAATTTATAAATATATAAATTATGCTTTTTGGATGAAAAGTGTCATGAGATTCAATTTAATATTATGCCAAAGCAGAGAGACACATGTTATATCACAGAGACACATTGTTACACTTTAGTTTGGGGAACAATGGCTTTATTCCATTTCTTGGTGGTGCATTAACATCGAAACATCTGTTATTCAGACTTTGATTGGTTTGTTCCCTATTCTAAAGTGTAACTGTTGGCCATTCTTCAAGTATATTAATCTTATCTCTCTTCCACCCTCCCCCAATAACAGTACCAAGTGGTCCGGTCCACAACCTCACGGCAACGATCTACAGCTCTACGGCAGTGGTGATCAGCTGGGATCCTCCTCTGGAGCCCAACGGCAGAGTTTTCTACCAGCTGAGCTTGCATGAGGCGGGCATGACCCATCCGTCCATCAACCGCACGATCAACATCACCATCTCCAAAACGACCACAGACAACATCTACCTCTTCACCAAGCTCAGGAAGTATTTTCCCTACATCATTAAAGTGACCCCGGCAACTGGCGCAGGATCGGCGTTAAACCACACAGCAATGCAATACCTGCGAACCGATGAAGACAGTAAGAATCACTTCCTGAATGCACATGCACATGTAGACTAAAGCAGTGGTTCTCAACTGGTGGGTCACAAGTCTGTTCTGAAAAACTACTCTAAATGAAAGGGTGTTTCTTCAACTTCAGGCATTTATTTTTCTTATTTAAATATATATAATAATAATAAACAGATTTAAACTTTTTTCTTTTTGTTATTTGAAATGATATGACTTTTTACTCAGCTTTTAGCATTCATTTTTGTTTCTTTTCAAATGCCTTTTATGTATTGATCTTGTCCAGATGGAACAGATGGAGACCTGGAGGGGCCTAAAATCAGAATTTCAATTTTGCTTTCGATTTATTGCAAAAAATTATTAGCCATCCAAGATTTTCTCAAAACAGTCGTAAAGCACATCCAAAGGATAACTGCTGTCAGTTTTAGCTGGTAGATAAAATTGTTTATCGTCAGCGTAGCAGTGGTAGGAGATCTCAAAAATGGCACCCAAAGGGAGCATATAAAGTGAAAAGAGAAGAGGGCCCAAAACGGACCCTTGGGGCACACCGCATAATAGGAGAACCGACAAAGAAGAAAAATTCCCAATGCTCACTGAGAATGAATCTTTGAGGTAAGAGGCCAACCACTGCAGGGCAACACCCTGAATACCCACAGTATTAAACTATGAAAATCCAATATTAAAATACAAGTTATTACATGTTTTAAACTATTATAATCTAATCAAAGAGTGAAATGAGTGTAACAATTTCAATATTTATTGTGTGAAAATTATTTCTAATGTCTGTCTCAAAGTTGTGGCATCATTTTCACCCAACAATTTTGCGCCTAATAAAATTAGTATTATTTATTTATTTTATTTTTCAAAAGTTAGCGTACTTGATAACCAAGTGGACAAAAGTGTCAGTGAAGCGCATGCTTGAGATGAAATATGAGACAAAACAAAGAAAAATCAAATGAAATATAAATTATATTTATTGGGTGCCATTTCTGATCAAGCTGTAATTTTGCCAATTTAAACAATTAATTGTAAACTTCAGCTGTATGAGCAACACACAGTTTATACAGTGAAGAAACACTTCAGCAGAACAACACAAACATGTGTTACATTCTTGCGTTCAAAACACTTGATGGAGCGCAAATCTGAACTAAGAGATCTCAAGATGTGTTTAAAGATTGAGTATTAAACTATATTTAACTTCACACAGTGACCTAAAAATGTGTTTATGACGCAACACACCCGAGACGCTACACAAGCATGTCTGACGTTACACAAGCATGTCTGACGCAGGTGTACATTGACGGTCCTTAAACAAGCCCTCATAATAAATCTCCAACTGATTGATTAATTCACTTGTGAAATGGATTGCTGTGAACTGTGTGTCAATGATTGACTTATGATCAATAATATGATATTAAACAATACATTGTATTATAAAGCTGCTTTTTGTATCGTCTTATCAATGATGAACTCTTCTGCCACAAGAATGTAATGCATTTTAATTATCTGAATATTTTTTATATTATATATATATAATATTTAAATAGTTAAAGATAACTATGTATAATTATTTCATCATTATATATTGAATTATTGTTATATGAGGGGCTTTCTCAGCAAATATTTGTATATGCGATTAATTAATCGGGACACCATGTAATTAATTCAATTCAAAATTTGTATCGAAATTTGTGCCCTAATATATATATATATATATATATATATATGTCCATCAGTATAATTTCCAGCACAAAATTCTGTGATGTGCTGGAAATTGCATTGTAGTGGGAATTTTCATGACTTTACAAAAAAAATGATATGAATGCATATACATACACTGTTGGGCATTGTTAGTAGACAAAGTTAAAAAATGAGTGAGAGTGTGAAAACTAGATGTTTTAACGAGACTCTATACAAGTTTACAGTGCGAATGACCCATAATTAAATGCAACAAACCACTCAATAAATAGGCTTATAAATGTTTAAAAAACTTGTCCATGAAAGTCCATGTGTCCCATCAAACTCTGCGATATTTTGGCACAGATTCACATGTCTCTTTGTAATATGGTTCATTCTAATGCAATATCTGGCCTAGTGCTGTATGTGTTGGGTTGGTTAATAACAATCATGTTGGGCCGATGCATTTCATTGAAAAATGCATAAAATTCAATGTTGGACATTTTTGTTTAATTTTGTTCAATAATTTTAGTACCGTCTTGGCCCGCCATTTGATGTCCAATATAACATCTGGTTCCAGAAGCAAAACCAGTAGAGCACCACTGCATAAAAACATGATCGATCATGCTTATTTAATTTTGCATACCTACTAAATGTTGTCTTTGTGTGCCTTTGTATGACAGTTCCAAGTTCTGCTCCTGTACCAGGAGCCAGCAGAAATATCTCCAGCTCCTCCATCTACGTGTCTTGGTCCCCCCCAGTTGAGGCCAATGGCGAGATTATAGATTATGCGGTGGTTTTACAGGGTCCCGGGGCCGTCAACAGAACCAACAGCCCTGAAACACATCTTACTCTCTCAGACCTCACTCCGTTTACACCGTACAACCTCTCCATCGCTGCGGTCACTCGTGTAGGTGTCGGCCCATCCGTGATTATTCCACTGCATACCGATGAAGCAGGTCAGAGCCACACGTTTAAGTCTTCTAGGGGAACTGATCTTTGTGTTAGAAAGATTCAATCTTGACTTTGAAATTTGTAATTTAGTGTTTGAATTTTAGTGTGATAATATCAGGGATTTACTGGCATTATGACAAAGTAGTAATATTGAATATAACAAATAACATACATTTACATAGATGCAGGATTTTGCACTGAAATGCCACATGCAAAAGTGTGCAACTGTTTAGTGAATCTGCCCCCGAGTGTCTTACGTAAACCAGATTTTTGCTTTATATATATATATATATATATGATGGACAAGTCTAAATCATTTTTTGCAGTAATCAACATATTGGCACGAACGCTGTTGATTGATTGATCATAATTTGTAATACACCCGGAACTTTTTTTTATGTCTGATGTCTGATATGCTGGTTTGTGTATCCAGGTCCAGTGTCCCCACCACGCAACCTGAGTATATTTAACCACACTTCAGATTCAGTGTGGCTTCGGTGGGAACCCAGTCTGGAGCCAAACGGAGTCGTCCAACACTACGGATTCAGAATACTTGAACTGAACACACACACTTTTAGTTATCAGGTACACACCGGCGTGCATATATGAGTGTCATTTATTTAAAAAAATTCTAATGAAATTTGTTACATTTTTTGGACAATTTGAAATGAAATTTGACATTTTCCCCTTTTGCTTGAATGACACATTTTGTGCAAGTTTCCTTACATTTCATTAGTGACCAAAAAATGATAGTGCTGAATTTATATATATATTTATATATCATTTGTTTTTTTGTTTTTTTTTTGAAAATACTAAAACTGTATGTTTATTTATTGGTTTAAATTTGATTTTGAGTCCCTGGTTTTCAATGCTTTTGTAGACTGTCGGACCCTGCTTGCATTTTTCTTAATGTGTGTTAAATTCATAAATCTGCGTTTACTCAAGAACCTGTCAGATGCATCCACACAAGCAGAGCTGAGTGGCTTTAGACCTCACAACTCATATGAGATCAGTGTGAGCACGTTCACCAGAGCAGGAAACGGCGATCAGTACAGCTTACCTGTCATATTTACCACCAACGAATCAGGTAACACGCACACACACATACACACGCAAGCATGCACGCACACACACACACAAGCATGCACGCACACACACACACACACAAGCATGCATGCACACACACACACAAGCATGCACGCACGCACACACACAAGCATGCACGCACGCACACACACAAGCATGCACGCACACACACACACACACACAAGCATGCACGCACACACACACAAGCATGCACGCACACACACACACACAAGCATGCACGCACACACACACACAAGCATGCACGCACGCACACACACAAGCATGCACGCACGCACACACACAAGCATGCACGCACACACACATACACACACAAGCATGCACGCACACACACACAAGCATGCATGCACACACACACACACAAGCACGCACGCACACACACATACACACACAAGCATGCACACACACACAAGCACACACGCACACATACACACACACACACAAACAAGCACGTACGCACACATACACACAAGCACGCACGCACGCATCCACACGCACGCACGCACACATACACACACACACATACACACACACACTCACACACACAGGCACGCACATACACACACACACACACAAGCACGCACGCACACATACACACACACACAAGCACACACGCACACACACACACACACACACAAGCACACACACACACACACACAAGCACGCACGCACACATATACACACACACACACACACAAGCACACACACACAAGCACACACACAAACACGCACACACACACACACTCACACACAAGCACGCACGCACACACACACACACAAGCACGCGCGCACACGCATCCAAGTTTAAACATTTGTAGACCTTGAAACATGAACATACAAGCACAAAAATGCACAATACACTAAAAATAAAGGTTCTTTATGGATATTTGTAGACTATGGATAGAAGAATCTCTTATCAAGGAACCATTATGTACAACATTAAAACCACCTGCCTAATATTGTGTAGGTCCCCAACGTGCCGCCAAAACAGCGCCAACCTGAATCTCAGAACAGCATTTAGAGGTTATATTCTTCTCAGCACAATTATACAGAGCGGTTATCTGAGTTACTGTAGACCAGTCTGGCCATGCTCTGTTGAACTCTCTCATCAACAAGACGTTTCTTTTTCCCCATTCTGATGGTTGATGTGAACATTAACTGAAGCTCCTGACCCGTATCTGCATCATTTTATGCACTGCACTGCTGCCACATGATTGGCTGATTAGATAATCGCATGGATGATTGTTGGTGCCAGACGGGCTGGTTTGAGTATTTCTGTAATGCTATTCTGAGATGCGGGTTGGCACTGTTTTGGTGGCACGAGGGGGAACTACACTCTTAGGCAGGTGGTTTTAATGTTGTGACTGATCGGTGTGTATATATATATATATATATATAAATGAGTGTCTGTCATATATCTATCTGTGTGTGTGTGTTACAGTATCAGACGCTGTTGGAAATCTAAGCTGTTCTGGATTGGATTGGAACTCTGTGTACATGGAATGGGAGCCTCCAGTTCATCCTAACGGAGAGATTCTGCATTACCTCATTCGCTCTGTAGATCGGGAAGAAGAGGCTCATCCTCTCACACTAACACACTCAATGGTACACACTTTCAGTGGTCTGTCACCTGACGTGTTCTACGTAATCAGCGTGGCTGCAGTTAATTCAGCCGGAACAGGAGAGGATGCGAACTGTACAGCACACACTCCACCAGAGTCAGGTATAATGTCTACAATTACATTATAACATTAATAAAAGGATTGGATCAGTGACCTAGTGGTTTTCTCATGTGAATCAACAAACTTGAGCTGAGGTGCTCATGTGGGAAATTTGAGTTTGAGTTTGGCTTGCATCATTATCCACTTTTCTCCCCATAATGTTTTGCCCTCTGTTTAGAGAGATATTTATTTAATTGATAAGATTGACAAAATGAGCTAACAACACTTAGCTTTCTATAGAATCCAAAAATAAATAATTACAATTTAAAAAAATATATAGTTTACTTAAATATACTTTTTAGTCATTTTTTGTGTGAAATATGACCCCGATTCCCCATAAAAAATATGTAGTAAATTTTGCTTTATATATATATGATTTTTTTTTTTCATATTACCCATATTCCCCATTTCTGAATATTAAACACAAAATTATCTTAACATTTCTGAATATATAATAATATACAGTAAATATAATTTTGTAAATTTGGTATTATTTGCTGTATTGAATTTTATTTATGCTGTCTTCCTTAAAAAATACAAAAAAATATTGTGTCTAGACAGGATGATTTTCATTTCCTGAATTACTGCATTAATTTAATGAAACAATATTTTTTTTATTAATTAATTATTTTTTTACATTACAGTACATTAATGTGAATTTTGGAGTGAACTTTACTTAATTTTCATGAAATCTTAATGGTCCTAAAAATAGGTTACATTTCTTTATACAAAATAAAATGTGTAAGAAATAAAAATAATTTCCTGTTTATTTATTAATTTTTTAATTCTGAGACATTTCTTTGTAAAATTATAATTATTATACAATGTACATTATATGGTTGTTGTCTAACTGAAGTTAGGGGAACGTATTTATGACAAAATTCATAATAACACCTGTGTCTCTAATTGTATTTTCTCTCTGTTTGCAGTTCCTGGTCCCCCTCAATCACTGACCATAATGGACGTTACTTCTGACAGTGTGTCTTTAAGCTGGCTGCGTCCTGCACACGTCCCTGGTCTGTTACAGGGTTATAATGTGGAGATTCAGAGATTGGCAAGAGACTGTGAGAAAGCAGGAGACCTGGAGTCCTGTGTGGAGAGTGAGATGGTGGAGTGGGTTGAAGGAGAAACCAATGGAGTCACACTTTCCCCTCTTCTGAAGTACAGACAGTACCAGCTCCGAGTGGTGGCGTTCACCAGGGCTGGTGCAGGAGAGCCTTCAGAGTGGATCCACACACAGACACTCGCTGGAAGTATGTGGCACGTGTAGTATGTAGCATATGCATGCAGATCATTCCGCGAAAATCTGCATCTCTCTTTCTCTCTTGTCTTTATTTTTGTTTTAGACCCTGATGCCCCACCTGGTGCCATCTCAGTGGTTCCCTCTGCCACTGGGTTAAAGGTTGAGTGGGGTGAGCCAGCGGTCATTTCAGGGCCCACCTCGTACCTCATCGACATCAATGCTGTGAGTTCATATACAGGAAGCCCTTAGCAGGATTAAAACCTCTTGTTCATTTGTTCTTTCTGACATGGTCTACCTCTCTTCCTCTTCTGTCCTCCTCTTCCAGTTGGATAGTTCAGGATATAACTTTAGTTTGGTGCGATATTCAGAGGAGATCAGGGCGGTTGTTATCGGGAACCTGACTGCATTTACTCTATACTCTGTGACTGTTACCGCCTTCACGGGGAACCTGTCCAACGCCCGCAGAGACGGCAAAGCATCTAAACCCGTCCTCATCAGAACACTGGAGGACGGTGAGGGAGTGTGGATGCTTATTTGTGTGATATCCATTGAATGCATGTGTCTACTGCCAAGGGAATACTACACTGCGTGCACAATTATTAGGCAAATTGTATTCCTCAGGATAAATGCTGTTCAAAGAGGTGTATTGTCTTCCCTCACTGTAAATCTCACGTTTGAGAAGGGCCCACATGTTCTCAGTAGGATTTAAGTCAGGTGAGGAAGGGGGCAAAGTCATTATTTGGGCATCTTTGAGGCCCTTGCTGGCTAGCCAAGCAGTGGAGTACTTGGATGCATGTGATGGGGCATTGTCCTGCATAAGGATTGAGGCCTTCTTGAATGCTGAGGACTTCTTCCTGTACCACCGCTTGAAGAAAGTGCTTTCCAGAAACTGGCAGTAGGTTTGGGAGTTGCGTTTCAGTCCATCCTCAACTCGAAAAGGTCCAACTACCTCATCCTTAATGATACAGCCCATACCAGTACCGCTCTGCCACCTTGCTGGTGCCTGACTCGAAGTGGTGCCCATTAGTGATCCAGCCACGGGCCCATCCATCAAGAGTCACTCTCATTTCATCTGTCCATAAAACCTTTGAAAAATCTGTCATCATGTATTTCTTTGCCCAATTTTGACGCTTCAACTTGTGAATATATTCAATGGTGGTCGTGTTTCGGCCTTCTTGACCTTGGCCATGTCTCGCAGCACTTGGCACCTTGTACTTCTGGACACTCCAGGTAGGTTGCAATTCTGGAATATTGTAGCACTGGAGGATAATGGGTTCCAGATAGCTTCACGTTTAATTCTTCTCAAGTCTTTTGCAGTTAATTTGCGCCTTTTCTTCTTCATGCATTTTTTACGCCCCAGTTGAATATTCACAACAAAACGTTTGATTCTGATCCGGTGGTCACGCCTCAATAGTTTAGCTATTTCAAGAGTGTTGCATCCATCTGAAAGGCACTTTTCAGGATCAGTTAAATCTCTTTTTTAGCCCATTTTACCTGAGGTAATGAAGCTGCCTAATCATTATGCACACCTTGATATGAGGTTTTAGTCACTTTCAAACCCTCCCTCATTACACAAATACGTACCACTTGAAAATGATTGAATCCAATAAGCATTCAAGTTTATATGGTTTTGAGTTGGAAAATGTGGATGGAAATAATGATACGATCAGAATACTCACTTGTCTAATAATTGTGCACGCAGTGTAGATTTGGCACTTTCATGGTAACGTATTTGGATGGTTGGCACATAATGTGTATTTTTTTAACAGCATCAAGGTTTTAGGTTCATATTTGTATGAATGTTATGCATGGGTGCCCACAATCTGTGGCATGAGCTCTACTTTTTCAGAGTAAAAAAGAATACATGGAAGTAAGATCTACAGTACCACGCACCATCTAAATATACATTTCAAGTTTGTAGAGTTGCCACAATATAACCATTTTGGCACCAATACTAGTGAAATTTGACAAGTCTCGATACCAGTTTCAAACAAAGACTAATACTAATTACTTTAAGAAAACATTATTGCAAGTTCTCAAGCAATTATGCAAGACAAGTAAATAGTCTGTAGTAAAATAAGAACAGAAAAACAAATTATAAGCAATAGTACAAATAAATACAAATATAGCAAAAAATGTTAAGAAACAGTGCTTGTGGGCCTGGGTATCGAATCCAGGGCGTGCTGAGTGACTCCAGTCAGGTCTCCTAAGCAACCAAATTGGCCCGGTTGCTAGGCAGGGTAGAGTCACATGGGGTAACCTCCTCGTGGTCGCGATAATGTGGTTCTCACTCTCGGTGGGGCACATGGTGAGTTGTGCACGGATGCGACGGAGAATAGCATGAAGCCTCCACGCATGCTAGGTCTCCACGGTAACGCGCTCAACAAGCCACGTGACAAGATGACCGGACTGACTTTCTCAGATGCAGAGGCAACTAAGATTCGTCCTCGGCCACTCAGATTGAGGCGAATCACTACACCACCACGAGGACGCATTGGGATTTGGGCATTTGAAATTGGGGAGAGAAAAAAAAAAAAAGTGCTTGAAGTTTTTAACAGAAGTATGAAGTATTCAAGTAAACATTCTGAAATTTTAAAAAGAAATAATATGTAACATAAAACTCACATTTTTGGCTGCCACTTGCTGTTTTTCACTCCCAAATTTAAAAGCTCACCTTACATACATATAGTGGACTAATTACAAAACTGTATACAGTATGTTTACAATCTTATGATGAACATACTTTAATGCACATTATGTTTATTCTGGTTCTCTTTGCTCTATCTCCCTGCAAAAAGTGTAATTTTTTTTCTCTATCACCTTCCATCACAATATACAGATCTAAAATGTACGTGGCGCTCCAATGCAGCCGAGCACTCACACCATAGACATCAAGTCTATTTGGAAGTCAAGCATGTTCACCATTGTTTCATCAAATATTTATTTGCCTCTGAATGGACAATCTAGGGGCCATCAGCTTTGCGATGATATATAACATTTCAGATTTCAGGACATTTGAGATATAATCATGGATTATTTCACTAAGCAAGCTCACAGACAAGTAAAACATTGCTAATTTAGAAGAAAACCGCCTAGTTTAAGAGTTGATAAAGTGTTTGTGGCTACTTGGGGCTTACAGAAGCAGTGATCGGGGCAGACATGAGACGTTTGTCTTTGTTGTTTTACAGAAATCATAATTCACTTTGTGATTCTTTCGATAAACATTCAAACTGTGTTATTAGGACAATAAAATAGCTTTCATTTGATATATGACATGCCTGTTTAAGTCCTATGTAAAAAATATTCATACTCATATTTCTACATCACCTCTAGGTGGCGCTCATTTGCAAGTTTTAATTTTTAAGGCTTTATTTTGTATTTTAAGTAACATAAATTCAAAAGTAATGGTATTCATTGAAAAGTTCATTTCAAAATAAGAGTCCCCAGTGTGTTTTGGGCTTATGCACCAAATCTTGGGGATTTTGGTTGAACAATAATCTGCATCTGGGGTTTTATTCATTTAGGACTCCTTGTCTGTGCCCATAGTAGTAAGGAAAGAATAAGAATCTTTTTTACATACTATATATTGACCTGACTTTCCCACCAACTTAGTTATCAGTATAGGCAAAATCCACTATCAGTCCTCCTCTACTGAATGGTTTTCTCATTTTCTTGCAATTGTTATTGACGAAATTGACCAGTGGTTGTCAATGTACACAATGAGCAACCCTGGTGTAAAGGAAGGTGTACATTTTTGGCCCTGCAGCTGGTCAGCATTTCTTTGAATGTTGTTCTGTTTTACTCTTTCTGTATTTAGACTATTATTATTGTACAAAAAACTGCATTTAAGCTTTGAACTCACATGCGAATTTCACGGTTGTGTTTTCCCAGAACCGAAAGATCCACCCAAAGATGTGACATTGACAGTGAATCCAGAGGAAGTGACTCATGTATATGTGACGTTCTCTCCACCGGATGAGCCAAATGGGAATATCAGTGCATATCATGCCGCCGTCTACCGCAATGGACTGCTGGAGTTTTACATCAACAGCCTGTCAGTAATCAACAACCCTAATAACACAATGACAGCCATTATAGGTGGACTGAAGGGGGGATTCAATTACAGCATACGGGTAGGAAACCTCACGCCATTTAAATCTCTTTCACTAGTCTTCATTAATAAATATTTACACTGAGATTCTCGTATAATGGTATTTGGATGGGTAGCCACATACTTCATGATCTTCCCGCCAAGTTCTCTACCAATATAAGACAATAAAGTGTTTGTTTGTACTTGCAGATAGCTGCAGTGAATGGAGCGGGCTTAGGGCCGAGTTCAGAGGTTCAGGTCATGACAGGTGTGAAAGGTATGGAAAATACTTTCTTTTCAAACAGAACTGAAAATGCATTACCTCGTCGATCCGTTGCATCGTTTTTCTGGCGTGACTGTCAATTGAAGGTTCTGGTTTATTTAGCGCCACCCAAACCATCGAGGAAGCCGCGGGCTGCTCTGAACAACGCTGGCGCTGTCATCACCACATCCAGAACCATCACCGTTGAGATGCCTGAATGTTTCTTCACAGATGTTCATGGACCAATCCAGAAAATCCAGGTTATTGTTTCAGAGCCAGCAGGTATTAAAAATTCAAACTAACCCCATGCAATGCCAAAAAGCACTTTTTGAACATGAACTCTTGTTATGATTGTCTATTCTCTTCGCACGTGAAATAAGTTGCAACGTAATGTCAAAACAATTTTTCCTATTTTTGTACCTGGTTTTAGCTGATATTTTGCACCTTCATAACAGCTGATATTGTATATTAGTGTGATATTATTGTTATATTGGTATATTTTGATGCAGTGATGGACTACGGTAATTTGTCCAACTGGAAGATTGTGTTTCTCCACCCTACCGCTCCATATCTGACCGACGAGGGCTTCTCGAATCCAGTATGCTCTGAGACAACTGAACGCATGAACGCAAACACTAACATGTACGTCATAGGAGCGGACGAGGGCTGCCTGTCTGAAGATGCTGAGGCGCTCTGTAACGGACCGCTTAAACCTAAAACATATTACGTGTAAGAGAGACACACACACACACACACACACATGCACTAATCTGTGTTATGTTTACCCTCTGATGCACGAATTATTAAAGGTGAAGGGTGTAAAATCTGCACCACTAGTGTCATCAAACGGAAATGCAAGAATCCCGGCTAGTCTGTAAGTAGTTGTCTCTGCGTATTAAAGTGTGATAAGAGGAAGTGTGAAAATAGGACATGAGGGGAAAAAACATCTCGATGTCTCTTTCTTCTTCAAAAGCAAGAACATAATCATTTATCTAATCATCTTTGTTTTTTGGGGTGGTTTTTTTCCAAAATGATGTGTTTTGAGAGAGCTGCACATATCTGACCCGTTAAAAATGATGGTAAATATACCAAAGGTACACTGAAAACCATAATAAGTTGACTTTACTCGTCTGATTGAGTAAACTCATTCCCTCAATTGAACTGAGTAATGACGTCCCTGAAACTTGTGTTATTGTGTTAACTTGGTGTTCATTAGAGTGAACTTGACTATTTAAGTTAAGCTAACTTGTTGCAAGTAGACTGTAACGTCGTCACCGGTCGCCTTTATCCCTCGCGCGCCTCATCAGGCCGATTGGGGACCAGGCGTGTGACGTTCCAGCCCGGCCCCGCCCCCCTCCACTCCACATAGACTTAACTCATTACGTTATGTTTGCTATTTAAATGTTGTTGATTCAACTTAATCATTTTAATTAAATGGACTCAAGTATAGGTCATACAATAACACAGCTTATAAGATATTCCGCGTCAATCGCTAATTAAACATAGATCTCTACGGAAATATATACAGTTTATGGCTGTACTTCAGTTCCACATGCACATGGAGATAATAATTGTCCAATAATAGTTCAATAATATTATAGTCCCAATAATAGTCCAGCTTGACCAAAAGAGACACAGATCACACTAATGGTGACATCACACCAAACAACTATTTGCAACAAAAGGCATAAATGATACTACAAAAGAGCTAAAACCTCTATGAATGCTTAAAAACAACTGTTTCAATGTACTCATGAGTTCCCTTTGACCGAGGAAACATTATTAAATAATTAAAGCACCAAGCATTGTGGGTATTCCCCATAGTTTCAGTTTTGTACACAATAGTTCGAGATATTAACACTTAAAATATTCTATGGATTTTATGAGTTCTGAAATTTTGTCAGCCATGTTGAATTCGTTGTCGTAAATGAAAAAACATTTTCAGTGTGAACACACTACTTAAACAACATGCACTACAAAATAATAGTAGTGTAGTGCAGACGTATGGGATTATTTGGGATGCAGCTAATAGCAAATAAAATGAACAGTCGTATAGAATCATGAGTAAAGGTCAACGGCGATCACCCATGGGGGTTTGGACATAACATCACACTCTGAATGGTTAAAATGTCCATTGGAACTGGTGTTGTGCATCAGAGGGTTAAAAAATATCTTTTTTTATTTTTTATTTAACCATTATCTTTCTGTTTATGATTGTGCTTAGATTCAAATTTCGGGCGACAAATATTCGTGGGCAGTACACCGACTCTGAATACTCAGACAGGGTCAGAACTGCAGGTATGAACGCAGTGTACACAGCAAACAGGCACAGCATAGTTCTCCACTCCACTTCACTCCACTTTCCCATTTTTAAAGGAATATTCCGGGTTCAATACAAGTTGAGTTCAATCAACAGCATTTGTGGCATAAAGTTGATTACCACAAAAAATTATTTGGACACATTCCTCAATTTCCTCAAAAGAAGACGCAAAAATCGATGTTACGGTGAGGCAATTACAATGGAAGTGAATGGGGCCCATTTTTGGATGGTTTAAATACAGAAGTGTGAAGCTTGTAATTTTAGAACAGCACTTGCATTAAAACTTGTGTGTTATTTCAGCTGTAAAATTCTTTAAAAGTAAAATTCACCCAAAAATGACAATTCTCTATTCATTTACTCACCCTCATGCCATCCCAGATGTGTCAGACGTACTTTCTTCTGCAGAACACAAATTAAGATATTTAGAAGAATATTTCAGCTCTGTAGGTTAATTCAATGCAAGTGAATGGGTGCCAAAATCTTGAAGCTACAAAATCTACATAAGAGCAACATAAAAGTATTCCAAACGACTTCAGAAGTGATTTGATAGGAGTGAGAAACAGATAAATATTTAAGTCATTTTCTGCTATAAATTCTCCTCCCTGCTCAGCCAATCTCCACTTCACTTTCACATCCTTCTTGTGTTTTTGGTGATTCACGTTCTCCGTGCATATCGCCCCCTACTTAAAAATGACTTAAAGATTGATCTGTTTCTCACCCACACCTATCATATCGTGTCTGAACACATGGATTAAACCACTGGAGTCTTATTAATTACGTTTATGCTGCCTTTTTGTGGATTTTGGAGCTTCAAAATTTTGGCACCCATTCACTTGCATTGTGAGGACCTGACATTTTAAATTTGCGTTCTGCAGATGAAAGAAAGTCATTCACATCTGCGATGCCAGGAGGGTGTGTAAATCATGAGAGAATATTCATTTTTGGGTGAACTATCTCTTTAAATCAACGTTTTTATGCCCGTTTTAGGGTTTGCGGCGCTATATCGTCATGGTAACAAAGTTGTAAAATTGGCTATATCTTTACACAGAAAATGTTAGTAAGTGATTTTATCACACTGAAGTCATGCTAACACACATATTGTTTATGTCTTGTGGTTATAATTTTGAAACGGTGTGTATTTTAACATTTACTGATTGGCCCCCCCCATTCACTTCCACTGTAAGTGCCTCACTTCTGTCGATTGAGCTTGAACCCGGAATATTCATTTTCCTCTCTCTCTCTCTCTCTGTGCCCCTCATACTTTCAGTTTAAGGTGTATGACTGGCATGTGAAACATTTGTGCATTTGTATAGCCAGAGTGTTTACATCTGAGCTACATACACATAAATCATTGCAAAAACAGTGAACATTCATTAAGAAAGGGACAAAATGAAAATACAAGGAATGTCTTTCTCTCTCTCTCAGATGACCGTCTGTTGACCAGGGATGAGCAGATCATTCTTGGAGTTCTGTTGTCTTTTTTCCTGGCCTTGCTTTTAATTCTGCTCATATACGGATCTGTGAGGTAAGATGTGCGTTGTTTTAAAAAGGGCTTTGATTCGATACTTGAATGTGCTCCGGTTTATTTCTGGTTTATGTCCTCCGGTCCCAGGATCCACCGGAGGCAGAAGGAAGGTGGGACGTACTCTCCACGCGAGGCTGAGATCATTGAGACCAAGTTCAAGCTGGATCAGCTGATTGCAGTGGCTGACATGGAGCTCAAAGAGGAGAAGATCAACCGGTGAGTCATCCATCATCACCCTTCAAATCTTACTGCTTCCTGTTCACACTGCACACGAGCGCCAGTGATGCCCACATAAGAGACAGTTAACTTTGGTCTTCATTCATTCATTCACTCAATCTCTCACTCACTCACTCTGTTCTCAGGTATTCTTCCTTTTTCTTTAGAAAGAAGGAGATTTTTGTCATCCAGTAAGTAGAGCGAGTGATGTTGATGTGTACATTGTTTGTAGATGTCTGTCTTTTATTTTCTTCTTCTTTTGTAAAGGTGAAGTTTCCCAGTTGCATGTTGTGGTGTTAGTACCTGTTGTATTTTGTTACTTAATATTAGTATCTCAGTCTTGCTGTATTATGGGGCTGTTGGGTTTCATTCTGTTGCTCTGTAGTTTGGCTTTGTAAGTTTCTGCTCGAAAGATCACACAGAGAATGACTCTCATATTCTTTTTATGTCCGCGTGTCTTCCTCTAATTAGATCAAGTAGTGAACTGCACATAGATTCATTTCTTATTTATCACTTAAACATGAAAAGTCTCATTTTCCATTCCAAGAGCACAATTTAATACTTTTCTACTGTCTAATGTTCCAGGCTGCTAAGTTACAGGAAATCTCTCAAGTAAGTGATAAGGAGAATTGATTGACATTGTCCTACTTTCCTCATTTTTACAGCTTTATTTTAATTTAGAATGAGTCAAATTCTTACGATTGTTATTGTTCCCTAAAACAACTGTGAAATATCAATCGAAAATCAGTCCTGTTGAAATTATGCTTGTTGTTGTTGTTGTTATTTAGGGGTCTGTGCATGTTTTAATGTTTTATTTATCACTCTTTAACACATTTACAGGCCAATCAGTAAGAAATCGTTTCTTCAGCATGTGGAAGATCTTTGCGCCAACGACAATGCCAAGTTTCAGGAGGAGTTTGCGGTAAGCTTTAAGCTGCGTTCACACTGCCAGCGACATCGCGCGAGACAGCGACACCATCCCATTCATTTTCAATGAGAGCACAGCGACTTCCGGTGACACGAGCTGTCGCGACCGTTGGCGACTAGATGTGGGCGTGTCCAGCGACACGACAAAGTTGAGACAAGTTCAACTTTATTCAAATGAAGAGCGACTTACGGAAGCGACAGCCAATAGGAGAGAAGACGGGAGAGCTCACGTGATCCTTCTGTCTCTCTCAGCTCCTGCAGTAACGGAAAGATGGATGAAAGGCTAATTCTTGCTGTTAGCAATTTTCCAGTGCGCTATGATATGTCTCTTCCCACGTACAAGGACATTTTTAAGAAAAATACTGCGTGGAAAGGTGTCTGACTCCGAGATTGAATGGTTTTGTGGACCCAGTCAGACCGGCGTTTGTGTTTTCGCCGCAGATAAACAGCCGCTATGGCAAAGAGCAACGCCTTGTTTCTCGTTCATCTTTGATATAAAACATTTTATGTACTGATTCCATTTATATTTAGTCTTTTCCCTCCAAAATATTTGTTTTTAGCGGCAAGAAAAGCGATTCGCTGTCAACAGCAATGGAATGACATCCGTGAATGTCATTTATAAACGTTACTAGGCAACCAGTAGTGGGAACGCCCACTAGCGACTTCACCGCCAGCCACTGGCGACCTGCAGCGACAAAGTTGCTGGCAGTGTGAACGCAGCTTGAATGCAGTTGTAGATGTGTTATTGTGTTTGTGAGAGCGAGAAAACACGAGAGTGTGAACTATAAAACTCGTTTTAGTGACGCTTTGGCAGAACACTTGAGTTTGTGGTGTTTTTGGAAAACATGGTTGATTGATTGCTTCCAGATGTGTTTCTTAATTAAGACTTTTTTTGTGTATGACAGGAATTGCCGAAGTTGCTTCATGATCTGGCAACGTCAGACGCCGATCTGCCTTGGAATTGCTCCAAAAATCGCTTCACTAACATTAAACCATGTATGATACAATTATACTCACATTTGCATACATACTGTGACAGTTCTGCCACCATCATGTGGTTCTTTCTTCAGAACGATCATCCTCTTCTTTTCCTTTCCAAAATGAAATCGTGCAGTGACTGTCATGCTCCAGAAAGGACATAAAAGCGCCATAAAAGTAGTCCAGATGACTTGTGCTCTATATTTTCATTTGTTCGCTTTGTATGAGGAACAAATTGAAATATACATTTACATTTACATTTATGCATCTGGCAGACGCTTTTATCCAAAGCGACTTACAGTGCACTTATTACAGGGACAATCCCGCCGGAGCAACCTGGAGTTAAGTGTCTTGCTCAAGGACACAATGGTGGTGGCTGTGGGGATCGGACCAGCAACCTTCTGATTACCAGATTACCAGTTATGTGCTGTAGACCACTACACCACCACCACTCCAATCTAAGGAGTGGTGGTGGTGTAGTTTGGAGCTTGACAGCCCTTGGCTAAAATATGATTTCATTGTATAGAAAAGAAAAGATCAGATATTCTTTCAAATATATTATTTTGCATTTTACGGGAGAAAAAAAATCGTGCATGTTTTGAACGAAATGAGGTTGTGCAAATGATGTCAGAATATTCATTTTAACAGTTTTGACATATTCAATACCCATTTTTTTAACGTTCTTTTTTTAGATAACAATAACAGAGTGAAGTTACTGTCTGAGCCGGGAATGCCGGGGTCTGACTACATCAATGCCAGCTTTGTCTCTGTAAGAGCTCGAGAGCAGCCCACATTTCAGCTGTCTCGCTTTAAACTTCAACAGAACTTTCATTTCTTATTCCTTTTCCGTCTCGTCTCTTTGTCTCAGGGCTATCTGTGTCCTAATGAGTTTATAGCCACACAGGGTCCTCTGCCGAGTACCGTCGCAGACTTCTGGAGGATGATTTGGGAGACGGGGACAAAAACTATTGTCATGCTCACGCAGTGCTTTGAGAAGGGCCGGGTATGTGTTTATGTCTTCAACAAAACAATGAAGCTATATATGTATGTAATATATATCAGCGGTTCTCAACTGGTTTTGCTTCGGGACCCAGATTGTACATTGGAAAACGTAACCCGTATTTAATGTATTTAATCCTGGGACGCATTTCCTTTTATCTTGCATAGTTTTGTTCATGGCTTTCAAGTTCAAGGGCATGCATCAAGTGACTATTTTTGTTGTTGATGCCCACTTTTTCCTCCATACACTTGCACGTAACCTTATATCGCACCGCGAAAATATCCCAGTGCAGATGAGAAGCTTTTAGCTGAATACGAGTGTAACGAGGTTCTTAAGATGGGCAAGGAGGCGGGAACCAGCTGAACAGTCAACGGAAAACTTTAATGAAACAGAACGCACACATAACATAAACTGCAAAACAAACAAAGACACACACACACACACAACTTCGTGCATCTCTCTCTAACTGGCGTCTCCTGCTTGTTCTTATCCACCTCCCGGCTGATTAGGACGATTCAGCACCAGGCGTGCGTCCTCACGGCCTGGCCATGGCCGCCTCCTCGTGACACTCCTCCACCACCCGATTCAGGCCGGGGGAAAACTCCGGCTTGACGTATTTCCCCTCCCTTCCTGTAGGGGAGGTATTGCCCTTCTGGCCGTACTTCTGCCGGCAGGTCTTTCCTGTCACTTTGGACCCTGGGAGAGACGAGGGGAGGGAGAAGGTAGAGGGAAAGAGTGAGGGGGAGAGACAGAGAGAGAGAAAAACTGGCTCGCCGATTCCGGACATGCTGTCGCCTGATCCTCAGCCATTCCTCCGCCCCATGACGGACGATGGCTGCTCCTCACCTGGCGGACGGCAGCAAGTCCTCTGTCCCTTGGCGGATGGCAAGGGCTCCTCCGCTTCCGGTGGACGGCAGTGACTCCTCCGTCTCCCAGCGGACGGCAGTGGCGAGGATTCCAGGACAGCGCATCCCTCTTCCTTTCCGGTGTTTCAGCACCAGTGTAATGAGGTTCTTAAGATAAGACACATGAGTCGCGACCCACCAGTTGAGAACCACTGATATATGTAATAACCCTAAGCTAACTCTAACCTAACTCTAACCTAACCCTTACTTTAACAAATAAAGAGAGGAATAAAAGTTCCCATTAGAACCAAAAACGGAAGCTATTTAAGAGGCTTTTTAAGTTTTTACGTTGAAGTTCTTTTGAAAACGATCTATGTTTTTGGTTATTTAAAGAGAAATGTGAAAAATGGCCATATATCATACACATTATAAACAATTAACAGTTCACACATTTTGTTTGCACGTTTCAGATCCGTTGCCATCAGTACTGGCCTGAGGACAATAAACCTGTAACTGTTTTTGCTGACATCATAATCACTAAACTCACAGAGGATGTGTGCCCTGATTGGACAGTTCGAGCAATCAGAGTGGAACGGGTAAAATAATCCAGATTAAGAGACGATGATAATTACGATAATCCTCATTGACAAATTTTGATTTCTCTCTTATACTTTACTCTCCAGCACGGTAACTACATGATTGTTCATCATTTTAACTACACGTCATGGCCTGAACACGGCGTTCCGGAGTCCAGCTCCACACTGATCCAGTTTGTCAAAGCTGCCCGGTCCAACAGAGGCCATGACAACACAAACATCGTGGTCCACTGCAGGTAGGTGATATCCGCCCTTTTATCTATGCTTTAAACTGGAAGTCTTGTCATAATATACACTGTATATAGTGCAAACGTACCTGTCTTTATGTGCAGTGCTGGTGTGGGCCGGACTGGAGTGTTCATAGCCCTGGATCATCTCGTTCAGCATATCAGGGATCATGACTTTGTGGATATATACGGTCTGGTCGCAGAACTACGCAGTGAGAGGATGTGCATGGTGCAAAATCTGGTAAAGTGTCTTTCACTTGATATGACACACATAGTGTTTCTGTAGAATAGTGTAAGATGATGAAATGTTGACGTTTGTGTGTCTCTCAGGCTCAGTACATGTTTCTGCATCAAAGCACTCTGGATCTGCTGTCTGCTAAAGGAAACAGTCAATCCATCTGGTTTGTAAATTACTCCGCTCTGGAGAAGATGGACTCGCTGGATGCGATGGAGGGTAAAATTATTTGTCAGAAAGTTGCAAGGAATCCCTACATTTAAGAAAACCCTTTGCAATGATACCCTTATATTAAAAACTGTGGTTTTTACTTTCTTAGGGGGGTTTGTTGCAACTGGGAAGTGGGATGCTGACTATATAGACAAAGATTTGAACCTTGCAAGGGTTGATCCATAAACATAAAATCACCATTATGGCCTTGAGCAAGACACTTAACCCGAAGTTACTCCGGGGAATTGTCCCCTCTACGTCATTTAGGACAAAATCTAGCCAAAAGGAAAAACATTTTTAGGTCATTTCGGTGGTTCGTAAAAGCTCGCCACCACGAAATTGGTCCACTTCATTGGTTTGGGTGACCTGGAGCTCCACCTACTTTGAGGTCGAACTCTAATTCCCTTTTGGTCAGTTAAGATCAGTCAACATGAACACAAATTCATGTCGTTATTAGCAAGCTGGTGCAAAATAAAACTTTGCTGTTATTAGCGAGCTGGTGCAAATTTACACAATAATTTTCCAATAACAAGTCAAAAGGAATGAAATCTACTAAAATACTCTGAAGTGCCCACTTATTCTGTTGTTTAATATGCTAATTCACTCATGTGATGACTGCAGCGAACGCCATTCACATATCTCCCCAAATTTAGATTTGCCTATCATCATTCCTTTGTCCGTATTCTACCCATTAACACTATTTTATACAGTTTAATACAGTGTCATCGTTTAAAATAACAAGTAATAATATAATAATCACAACTGCAATCAACAAAGTGTTATTGGAGCATATTACAGCAAGGTTTAGTGTGTTAGCACATTAGCAACATGATTGCAAAAGGTAAACATTACAAATTACACATTATCTACTGTGTGTATTACTTTAATTCATCATCGAGTAGTTAAAACAGCTTCTTTTATTGATTCTATACATAGAATGTCATATTAGTTTGAGATGTTTTACATGCAGTCTTGAGCGTCCTCATATTTTAATGCTCCTCTAGTCTAAACGCTTCCCCAAGCGGTGTGGAGGGTGACTGAATGTTCGCTAACAGTATGCTGTTGCTCAGCTGTTCCGGACTTCTTTTTGGCTCTGAGCGAACAAACAAAGCTTATTTAAAGTAAGAGCTGAATCTAGTATTATGCCAAGACTGCTCACATTGTCCATTACACTAATCGCTAGTGGTGCAAGTGTATGGGCTAATGCCTCTTTAGATTTAGATGGGCCAAAAATAACAACTTCTGATTTATTGTCATTTAACTGAAGAGAGTTATTAGATAGCCAACACTTAACATCCTTCAAACAGGGCGGTTGTGGCTCAGAAGGATGCCCCTGAATGCCATCCTCACACTTCAACCGATCCAAAAGGATAGCATGGTCAATATTGTTGAAGGCAGCACTAAGGGCTAACATATTTAAAATAGCAGAGCCGATGGCTGATAAAATATAATTTAAAACTTTTAAAAGAGCTGACTCTGTTCTGTGATGAGCTCTAAGTCCCGACTGGAATCGGTCAAAAATATCATTCTCTACTAAAAATGAAGAATGCCAAAACAAAACAACTTGCTCTAAAATCTTCGATAAAAGTGGTCATTTAGAAATAGGATGATAATTATTTTAAATAGTGGGATCAAGATTTGTTTTTTATCCCCTTTTCTCCCAATTTGGAAATAGGTCCTCATGGTGGCACGACTACTCGCCTCAATCCGGCTGGCGGAGGACAAGTCACATTTGCCTCCGCTTCTGAGACCGGCAATCTATGCATTTTATCACGTGGCTCGCGGTGCATGACACTGTGGCCAAAAGTATTGACAGTGACATAATTTTGTGTTTTGCAAAGTTTCCTGCTTCAGTATTTGTAGATTATTTTTTCACATGTTTCTATGATATACTGGAAAACACTGATAATCATTTCATAAGTTTTATAGGATTTTATTGGCAAAAATACTCAATATATAAGATCACGGGAGTTGCCTGGTCACAGATCCAAAATTTCAATGCAATGATCTCCGAGCCACTTCATTATCACTCTTGCCTTGTGACATGGTGCTCCATCATGCTGGAAAATGCACGGATCATCACCAAATTGCTCCTGGATCGTTGGACGAAGTTGCTCTTGAAGGACGTTTTGATACCATTCTTTATTCATGGCAGTGTTTTTGGGCAGAATTGTGAGCGAGCCCACTCCCTGTGATGAAAAGCAACCCCACACATGGATGGTCTCAGTATGCTTCACTGTTGGCATGACACAGGACTCATGGTAGCGTTCACCTTTTCTTCTCCGGACTATTGATTTTCCAGATGTCCCAAACAGTCGGAAGGGGGCTTCATCAGAGAAAATATCTTTGCACCTCTATATATCTTCTGCTGTCCAATCCTTGTACTTCCTGCAGAATTTCAGTCTGTCAGTGGCTTCTTTGCTGCCCTTCTTGACACCAGGCCATTGTCCAAAAGTCTTCGCCACACTGTGTGTGCAGATGCACTCACACCAACCTGCTGCCAATATTGAGCAGCTCTGCACTGGTGGTGACACGATTCTGTAGCTGACTCCTCAGGAGGAGACGGTCCTGGCACTTGCTGGACACTCTGGGACGACCTGAAGCCTTCTTCACTGCAGTTGAACCTCACTCCATGAAGTTCTTGATGATCCGGTAAATGGTTCTTTCAGGTGCAATATTCTTTGCAGCAATTTCCTTGCATGTGCAATTTCCTTGCATGTGAGGCCATTTTGATGCAAAGTGATGATGGCTGCACATCTTTCTTTAGAGGTAACCATTGCTAACAAGAACACAATGATTGGAAGCACTTCTTCCCTCCTTTTATAGCAATCAGTCTGCTTTTATAATCCAATCAGAATGATAGAGTGAGTTCACCTGACTAGTACTCGTTCACACTTTCCCAGGTGCTGCTGATATGATTAGTGAAATGATGTTAGCTGGTCATTTTGTGCCAGGGCCAAAAAAACAGTGAAATTTTTGTTTTTGTGATAATGTTGGCCAATGAAGCTTTTAGCAATTATTTAAAACGCATCTGATCACTCTGCACAATAATCTAGAAACAATGTGAATCAACACCACAACAACTGAAGCAGAAAACACAAAATGTATGTCACTGCCAATACTTTTGGCCACGGCTGTACTTGATGGTTGTAGCAATTTGCTTACAGTACTAAATACAATTCTAGGATTGTGTCATTATTACATACTTTCTAAAACAATATGTTTTTGTTTAAATACACATCGATTTTGTTAACTTCACATCTCTCATCCACAGTGGAATGGTGTTTTCCTCCACCGAAAACAGCATTTCCGTATACTTTGAAAAACAATGACGTTAAGAAACTGAAAATTGAGCATTTAATAAGAGATAAGTGTGGACGTGGCCTTGGTAACTGTATCTTGCTTACTGTCTCCTTTCAGGTGATGTTGAATTGGAATGGGAGGAGACAACAATGTAAAAAGGACATTTGTTTCTTGTGAATTCTTACTCTCTTTGATGGTTGTGAGGAGACATGGGACAAACTCATACAATCCCTACACAGACGCTGGGACTCTGGATCTCGGGGCCAAACAGTGAAGAAGAATATAAAGCACCTCTTTTCTTTTAGAATATGCTTTACCTCATACATTTAGTTCAAAATTGAACAGCCCCCCATTGTACTGAGTGTCTGTTTCCAAAGAAAGTCGAACAGGTGATTTGGGACGAGTCATACCGCAAACCGTTTCCTCATTATGGTGCATGGATTCAGACAGGTCCCAAGCATCTTGCATCTACTGTTACACAACTTAACTACGTTTAGTATATTGGTCTAATGAGCAAGCTGTAATGAACATTTGGAACTAAGGCAATCGTAAGAAACAAGGATTTCTAGGTCACTTGTCTTTGTAAAGCTGATTTGATGACATTTACAACGATATCTTCATTTATAAAGATATAGATGTGTGTTATCGGAGAGGAACGACTTCTACTAAATACTACAGATTCTTATTTTTTGTGATGGTAAAATATGTTCTCCTATCCAGTTGAATGTGCTGAGACAACTTTAAGCCATTGGTAGATTGATTACCTGAAGACTCTAAAGTGGTTCTGTGAGACTTTCAAAACATTGCTCTATTTGTTTGAGCAGTCCGACATCAGCCTCTGGCTCAGCCAATGGCGTGAGTTTGGGGCGGGACTACTAATCTGTCAAAACAATGGGAGATGGGAACTTTCTGAAAGTCAGTTTGGCGCTGCTAGTGCACTTAACCTTTGATAAGATTGAAGCATTAATGTATAATAATGTATTTAATATATAATCAAATAGAATTGCAGTAGTTTGCCCCTCTTTATAGTCATTCTTTTTCTTCTCCCACTATGCATGACAATGTCTAGTTTTATTTGTACAATAGTCTAGATAGTTTGAGAGATCTGACATGCATGGAAATGCACTGATCCCCTTCACACACAAGTTATGGCTATCCAATGGTGCTCTCCCATTTATTCAGTCTATATGTTATTTGTTTGTTAGCCATCTGTTTCAGAAATGAACGAGAAACACCTTCCATAACCTTATCCTTAAAGTTGGGGCAGAAGAAGTTTATGTATACATTTTATGTAAATTAAAATATAAATTATTACCTGATAAGTCATTATTGTCTTTTAGTGCTTTTTTCACTCATTTGTGTAACGGTTAGGGAGTGAGAGGAAACTTTTGTCATCTCACAAATCACTTTGCTTTATCTACAATAATTATTAAGCCAAATGAGTTACTACATCAGATGTCATTCACTTTTGTTGTGTGAAGATATGAACATCAACAGTATTGCTGTTTTAAAATAAATCTTCTGAAGATGGTTGTGGATTGTTTTTGAGTTGTCTTGCAGCTGCTTTAAGGGTAATTCCTACAATTCGTTGCCTTTTAAGTCCCCACTGCAAGATGTGGCAGATTTATAATGTTTAATTGTACTCCGTTACAACTTTTATAGGTTTGGCTAAAATAATTAAGAGTACTTATAGTGTTGCACACTACAGTGTAAGTCACATTTAAAATAATTGAAATAATTTTCAATCATCGCACGATTCATGCAGCATGCAGTCAAATATCTTTCTAAAATGAAGTGCTAAATCATTGGATTATATATATATATATACACACACACACACACACTGTATAATACGTCTTGAATTTTAACAGTAAAAGACTGTAAAAATGCTACAGAACATACACATACCTATACATATATATATATATGTATATACATATGTAAAATATACAGTAACATTTTTTATATATTTTAAAAGACAATTCAGTAGTTTTTACAATAAATTATTGTACAAATAAAAAAATTTTGATGTAAAAATGTAGATTTTCCTGTATAATTAATGGTCAAAATTTACATTGTTTAACAAGAGAGTGCATGTATTTTTTACAGTAAATTATTGTTAAAGTTACAGTAAAAATCGGGTTTTCCCACAATTCCCTGCATGACCCATCTTAATTTATTATATTTTAAGGGGATAGTTATGTTTCTTCTTATTTTTAATATCGGTTACATTAGGTTGTTCTGTTTTATATTTGATGTAGTTAATTTAATGTTTACTGCATTATTTAAATCTCACATGTGTTACCATGATGGTGTTTGTGTGAGTGACACTGAGCGCTGTCTGAACTTGTTTATTGGTCATTGCTCCTGGAAGAGCCACTACTGATGAACTTCATGTCATCATGTGCTGTCCTGTCATTTTTACTGTGATTAACAATACCTTAGAGTAGAAAGCAGATGTTTACAGTTGCAGAAGATTAATATGTTTATGAAGCTGTTTTTTTATTCTTACAGTGCCAAAGTGGTCATGTACATTACAACAGTTTTAAACTGTAAAATTTACAGGTTGTTCTTTAAAGTTGTTTAAATTTTTACTGTATAGTAAAAACTGTATATATTTAAGTAATATCACACAAGCAAGAGTGTCCCTCTGTGATAACTCTCGTCCAATCAGAGTATACCACAGTTAGTTCCAGTCCTCGAATCTGATTGGACGAGAGACGTTCCATCAGCACTCGGACGCTTCACTGTGTGTGTGTCACTCCGCTTGTGTTTGTCGTCCTAAACTAAAGTGTAAGAGTAGTGCATATCAGTTTGGAGTTACTGCCTTTATTTTTGACATGACATATGTCAGCCAGCAGGTGGTGGCAAAAGATCATTTTTGTGTGTAATATGAGCCAGTTGGTGACGTGAAGTGAATCCGTTAGTCATTGTTTACATAGAACTGCGCTCAGTCGCTCGTTTTATTAATACACTACTGGAAATAGCTTTAAATGGCTTTAAACGGACAACTTCAGGATTAAGGCTCATTGCAGCTGAGAGACACACAGACTGATTTATTACAGAACTCAAGGTGCTTACCTTTTATCGGAGTTTCCACATTGGATACACACTGTTTAAAATGGCGGAGGACGTGGCTGTTTCTATAGTGAAAGACACTTGCGCACCGGCTACAGCGAAATAGAGAGGAATACCCCCGCTTGGACGTCTATTTTCCACTGAGACAGCTGACAGCATCTCTGATTGGGTGTGGCAACAGGTGAATGCACATGTTATATCTCTCTCACTCTTTCTCACACACACACATCCAGCCATCTATCCTTGTTTATCCAATATCTTGTTAGAAACAGCACAAGCCTTGATACTATTTCTGAAGTGAAATCTTTTAATTACTAACGGAGGTTTGGACGCATCATTTGTTTTGAATCAGCAATGGCAGATTCTAATATCTAAATATATACTTTATGTATGTTATGTAATAACATCACACACATCGCAGGTAAGATATTCTAAGCACTTATCTCTTTTGTTTAATTTATGTTCTCCTTTATTTTGTGATGTTAGTCATATGTCGTAAGCATAATATGTCCACTCTGTTATGGGAAGATGTAGGATCAGTCATGGTCGGGACTTGGTGGCTATTATGAGAAGTTTCACCTTTTCTCTTTTACTTTGAAGAGAACGAGTGTGCAGCGGCCCAGCACCTTGGACAGCACTGTTGAAGCACAACAAAGAGAAAACTCTGGAGAACAAGCTTCATGGAGCTCAAGGCCCCACTTCTTCAGAGAAAGACCCAGTAGCAACTTTTGATGGGAGATGTTTGGAGATTAGGGTACAACAGGGCTAAAGGCCCCCCTGGGATCAAAGGTACTTTTTACTTTTATTTCAAAACACTAAACATCTATTTGTCACTATGCACTGCAAAGCATGATAAACCCCCATGCCAGCTTTTTTTTTTTTTTTTTTTTTTTTACTGAATTTTAATCAAAATAACCTTCTGTTGTTATTTGTTTTCACACAAATTATGTTGTTCCATCAATTTCAAGATTTTAGGATAAAATGTACATATATGGTTGCTTTATATACAAGTGCTATGACAAATAGTCACCATTGCTGTTGCGTTTTAACCATTTTCAATCACCTTTTGACCTTTTGCATCATGCTGCTTAAAATCAATTTATATGAATAGAAGGAGAAAATAATATAATGTATGAAGTTAAATAATTTCATTAGCACCTTGAAAGCACCTTGAAATATATATAAAATAAACAGGTCTGTTAATATAAGTAATAACTGTATAAACATACCTTTTAACAAGCAGGTTATTTTGCAGATTAACTCCTCATCCTTTTTTTTTTTTTATAAATTATGCAGATTACTGTGTACTATGTATCATTTTACTTTTTTTTCTATTTTATCGCTGCTGCTGTTTCATTTGTTGTCACTTTTATTTATTTGTCACATGGTGATTATTGAGAATCATATTAGTTAGCCTATATAACTTGTGGTTGACAACATTAATGTGGTTTGCTGGTTAAATATTGAGGTTCTTGTTCATCTGTCAACAAGATACATCAAATGATCAATTGAATTCATAGCAACTAAAGAGGCAGCCTTCACAACATCATCCGGATTTATTCGATAAGCAGATTCAATTTATTCCTCACGCTATTCGATTCTATGGCATCATGATTGTCATGGCATTTGGAGCTGGTCATTTGTGACATCATAAAGGAGAAAGTTCAGCGAGGTGAATGGGGTGCGGTGTTGCCTTAATTGGCATTTTATTGAGATTAAGATTTTTATGCATCATGTAATATAAAGTAAAGTGAACCCTGAAAATGATTTTTTAAACGAGGTGCTTGTCATTTGATCAGGTTTAGCTCCTAGCACCAGGTGCAGCACTCTGGGTGGGACAACCAGGTATCTGGCCCCAGTTTAGGGAATTCAGTCCCCTATGTAGGGGAATCTCTTAGATGTAGTGGTGGGATGCAGCCGGGGCAGAGCTGCTAGTTCACCCCAGGGAATCATTTAGTGCTTGAAATATGGTGTCCCCTGCAAAGTAGTGTGTGGGACGCAGTGTGGGCCCTATGGTTTTTATGATCTGAAGTATAATGCCACTCACCTCATTTTTGCACATCAGTGCTTTCCCTTTCTACTAGATCAGTCAATCGATTAAAATAAATTCTAGAACGAATTACATGACGTGATTAATTAATTGAATTAATGATAATTAAAGCACTTTTATTTTATTTATTTTTGCAAAGAAACCCCACAGATATATAAGCTTATAAAATATTAATTATAATTAATTAAAATGTTGAATTAAAATTGAATTGCAATTATAAAATAATATTTAAAATTATATACTATAATACAAATCTATTCATTTTTACTTTTTATTAATAGGTCTATTCACTTTAAATATATCTAAAAATAATAATAATAATAATAATAATAATAATAATATATATATATATATATATATATATATATATATATATATATATATATATATAAAATAAAAAAATAATATCTATATTTTATAATAAAAAAATAATATCTATTATTTTTTTATTAAAATGACAAATATGTTATATTTTTTAAATATTAATGTATATAATTTTAATACATTGAGGTAATATAAAAAGTTACTTTAGACGTCAAACTAAATATTTTTTATTTTATTTTAAAATCACTGGCGAACAATCCAAGCAATCTATTTTGCAATTAAGATGGTCAATCTGTCAGAGGAATAAAGGGCTGTTCTCACAGGACACGTTTTTGCTATTTTTGTTGGTCTGTGTACAAAGGTATCATATGTTTGCATCGCAATTTATAGGTTTTCAGGGTCTGCATTTTAGGATGTGTCAACTTAAACATAGTTTGAAACTTAAAAAAAGCGCTCAATCCCTACAGCTGCAGGTGTACTGACTGCCCCCAGCTGAATGCAACTCGCAAAAACATGAGGATGGTACTCCAAACTTGAATTGCTCTGCTGGTATTTAAATTCTTGATTAAAGAATGCACGTACGATCAGAGGGCATGATTAATTGTGTACATTTTTAACACGTTAATTTAAATTTTTTTTTTCAAAATAATTAATTGTACTGAATTAACATGTTTAATCCACAGCCATAGTTATTTATTTTAAAATGATTATATGTCAGATATTTTTTACATGAACATTGTTTTTCATCCAAATTGTTAATTAGTTAGCAATTTGAGGATACAACTCGACTAATGTCTTTTTTAATTATGTTTTTGACAAATGAAGTAGTTCGTATTTATTCATGTAAATAAATGCTAATGTTTCTAATTAGTCCCCATCAGCGAGTCAACACTGAAATGTCAAGTCTAATCAACATGCCTGCAGTAGGACGGTAATGGATTGGCTCTGTAGTATTTGAAAAAGTTACGAATATCCTGTTAATTGGCTGCTTATCATAACAAAAGCAGATTTCTGTCTCTAATGTGTCATCATGATATTTCATTCTCAATGCATTGTAAATACAGTATACCGTACATCACAATCACAAACACACGATTAGTTCTACTTTTCTGCATGTTTAATAATCGTTGAGCTATGGTTGAGTGACATTGCATATACAGAATATGAGTGTATCAAGTGACTTTACACTATATAAATCTTCACAACAGTGCTCAATACAAATATAAATCATACAAATCTAATATACGGGGTGTGAGGTCATCTTCATCTGACACACCATTTTTGTTCTCTCTCCGTTGTCTTTTTTTAATTGACTTGGTCTGGAAAAGATTTTGCATTTGAGCCAAAATGTTTCATTTGGAATTTGACCTAAGACTGAAACTACAGAGCCAAATGGGTGAATATATTAACAAAAATAAGTGCGGGTCGGAAAATGATCCCTCTCTGGGTTCAAATAAATATGTTGCATTCTCAGAAGAATATGCATTGCCAACTACTAATCTAACATTGCAAAATAATAACTTCGGACTCCTACTCGTGTGGTAGAAGAGGTTGCATGAATTCAACGGTGCCAGAAACATATCTGAGCAGGTGTCCATGAAGAAAAGTCTGTATTTGATCTTAATGCATCTAAATCACAGCTGTGCAAACTATACAATAAAGCTTTTCATTCTACTACTTTGTATGAATAAATGTATAAAGATTTATAAATGCATTTTTTTGTTTTTTTTGCTACTTTTCTGTAATTTGTCTGTGTCTAAGCACAGAATGACATCATTTCCAATAACGCCTTGGAAAAACAAATATGCAGATAATATAATGAAAAACTAGTTTTGTGATTGTAAACCCCAACGAAGAAAATAGAAACATAAATATTAGTGTTGTGCATCTTAAATATACTCCCAATAAAAGCTCTTTAAAGATATCTGCACATATGAAACATATGAAACTTTTATAACATGCAATACAGAAAACGTTGTTGTAAGTGGCAAACACAAACATAATTCACCAGATCATTTTAAAACACAAAGGCATTTTCAAAGATTATTCAACGTAACATTTTCGATAAACAAACATTTTAAGTGATACGGTTTAAAAATATACAATTTCTCAGTCACAGCCTTGTTGTATATAACATTTGATATTTTCTCAGAGGTTGAATGTGCACCTGGTTATCACATGAAGCTACCTGAGCACCAGGCTTGATCACAGTTACACACTACAGAGTCGCTCTATACAAACCGAACCAATAAAAAAAAGGTGGATTTGCAATGATTAGGGGGGTTAAAACTGCTCCCTACCTTTATTACAGACACAAAATTTCACCACCCTCTTTCATAATGTAAAGTTTTTACTCTATGACCCTAAAATATGTTCCATGTATTTACACTAAAAAAAAAACGTTTCATTATCCAAGTGAAAATAAATAATGGGAACACTATAACTTTCATTAAATCAGTCATTAAAAAGCATTATAGAATGCTTAACAGATCAATAAAGCACTTGGATGTGGATTTCAAAGCAGATTAGAAACTCACAATAGGCAGAAAAGTGCTTTCATGAAGACATCGAAATTCGATTGTGGCGAGAAACAAGTCGGGATCGGGGTATACAAGCATTTTAAAGGGATTAATGATCAGACAGAGCAGTCAATACCCTTATTAAGTACAAGATGTACGGTTCAACCCAGACCATGACAAAATCAAACATTTCTCAAAATAGGATTGGAACAGGGAAATCTTTGATGGGACATGAAGAAGAAAAATATGTAAGTTAAAAATCCTTGAGTGCCCAAGTAAGAGGTCTGATCTAACTCTCATGAAAAACCTTTTGGTGACTGGAAGTCATTACGTTTCAATGAGAGTTAGTGGTTTTAGATGAGTGAATGTGACCGCTGGTGATGCAACATAATTGAGCAGGATTACGTTTATGCAAATGAGCAGACAGAGTGACAGATCACTGTCAGTAGATTTGGCTTTAACATTGGGGGAGGTGGGGGTGTTTCCATTGATCATGGTTTAAATCATGGGGTACTTAAGGCCCTGCTCTCATCCAACCAAGTTGTTTAAATTTTGCTTAATTTTGCCCACAAAACTGGAGAAGAAAATGTGAATGGAAGACTTTGAAAGAGGGTGGTGATTTTCAATTTCCATACGAAATATGATAATACGTAATACATAATTGACAACATTATTTTAAAGTGATGTCTACGAACAGAAATTTGCCATAAGCACACCCTCTACACTCATCTATCGGCCCTTTTCAAAATGATTCAAAATGGGTGTTAAAGGAGGAAAATCTAAATATATAAACACTTTTTATTACGAGGATATGATGAACACGCAAAGAGTTTGTTCACACAAACACTACTCACTTTAAAGACTCACTTTAAGGCCATGAGGACCCAACAGTTATAAGTGTAGCTTCTTTTGATATATGTGCCTTATAACACTTTTTAAATGAACTGTTTGTGCTGATTTGTTCATTTAAAATTGTGTACAATATAGTCTAGTTCAAAGAATACAGTAGTTCACCTGAAAATTTAAGGTAACTTTATTTTGATGGTCCCAAGTAGATGTTTAACTGACTATAAGTATCAACTGCTATAGCTAGTAAACCGTGTTTCAACATACATTCAGTACACTTTCAGTAGCCTGTATATAGTTCTCTATTAATTACCTACTTTCATTATTGTTGAGAACATCAGTTCATTATAGGTTATTATTAAAGATCTATTTATACACAGGCTACTGAAAATCTACTGAGTGTTTGTTGAAACACCGTTTACCAGCTATAGCAAGTCAGTTGATAAGTTGTTATTTTGCTGCTGTTATACAGGCAATTGATAGTCTACTGAGTGTTTGCTGAAACACTGTTTACCAGCTATAGCAAGTCAGTTGATAAGCTGTTATTTTGCTGCTGTTATACAGGCTATTGATAGTCTACTGAATGTTTGTTGAAACACTGTTTACTAGCTATAGCAAGTCAGTTGATAAGCTGTTATTTTGCTGCTTTTATACAGGCTATCGATAGTCTACTGAATGTTTGTTGAAACACTGTTTAACAGCTATAGCAAGCCAGTCGATTAGCTGATATTTTGCTGCTGTTATACAGGCTATTGATAGTCTACTGAGTGTTTGATGAAACACTGTTTACCAGCTATAGCTAGTCAGTTGATAGGCTGTTATTTTGCTGCTGTTATACAGGCTATTGATAGTCTACTGAATGTTTGTTGAAACACTGTTTACCAGCTATAGCAAGCCAGTTGATTAGCTGATATTTTGCTGCTGTTATACAGGCTATTGATAGTCTACTGAGTGTTTGATGAAACACTGTTTAACAGCTATAGCTAGTCAGTTGATAGGCTGTTATTTTGCTGCTGTTATACAGGCTATTGATAGTCTACTGAATGTTTGTTGAAACACTGTTTACCAGCTATAGCAAGCCAGTTGATTAGCTGATATTTTGCTGCTGTTATACAGGCTATTGATAGTCTACTGAGTGTTTGATGAAACACTGTTTAACAGCTATAGCTAGTCAGTTGATAGGCTGTTATTTTGCTGCTTTTATACAGGCTATCGATAGTCTACTGAGTGTTTGTTGAAACACTGTTTAACAGCTATAGCAAGCCAGTTGATTAGCTGATATTTTGCTGCTGTTATACAGGCTATTGATAGTCTACTGAGTGTTTGATGAAACACTGTTTAACAGCTATAGCTAGTCAGTTGATAAGCTGTTATTTTGCTGCTTTTATACAGGCTATTGATAGTCTACTGAGTGTTTGCTGAAACACTGTTTAACAGCTATAGCAAGCCAGTTGATTAGCTGATATTTTACTGCTGTTATACAGGCTATTGATAGTCTATTGAGTGTATGCTGAAACATTGTTTACCAGCTATACCAAGTCAGTTGAGAAGTCACTTATAGTCAGTTAAATAGTCACTTTTATTCAGTTAAATATCTACTTGGGACCATCAAAATAAAGTGTTACCAAATTTAAATACTGTCATTTACTCACCCTCATATCATTTCAAACCATTTTCTATATTTTGTTTTACAGTGAAACTCAAAAGGAGAATTTGTGAAGAATTTTCATGCAATGGCAGTTCAAAGGGTTTGCTAAACACCATAAAAGTAATCCATATGACCTGTGTTCTATATACCAAATTTTCTGAAGTTGTATGAAAGCTTTGTGTGGGGATAAGACTAAAACTTGTCAAAAATTTGTTTTCCACAGAAAAAAACCCCAGCAGCATACAGGTTTGAACGAAATGAGGGTGAGTAAATGCAAACAGGATGTAAATTTTTGGGTGAGCTGCTCCTTTAATAGGTGCAATCACATCAATATGTGTACGTATATGTTCTCAGACTAGGCTGCGTGTCCCACTGGAGTACCTGCGTTGACTCAGCAGGTGGCGTGGTGGTGGAGGGGTCGGAGGGCAAAACTGATGCGGGTGATAATAAGGAGGCGGGGGAGGAGGGAGGGGCGGCTGCTGCTTGCCGTCCTCCCGCGACCTGGTGGGCGTTGAGACGGCCGATTGGATGAGGCGATGGGCGGGGTTGTGGCTGAGGAACGCCTCCACGTGGCCACGGCCGGCGGCGTCGACAACGATCACCTTTACTATCTGCTGACATTGGATGAGGGTTTCAGGTGAGATGTTGAGGGTGGAGCCAGGGGCAGGGCTAGGCAGGGCGGCCAGGTGTTGCTGAGCGCTGGGTGGGGCACGAGCAGAGCTGAGTTGGTACGTTTGAAGCCTGTTGTGAATTGACACCTAGTTTAGAAACAGCCAGAAGCAGGAAGCGTTATCAGCCTGGCCTGCTGCACTCTCTCGGCCCTCTGGTGCGGAAAACATGACAAGGCCATGCCACACAGCATGCAGGCGGCAAATACTCGTCATGACTACATGTACATACAGCGCAGTCGGCGTGGGTGAAAGCTATGGTACACAAGATTCAACTTTAGATTCAAAAGAATCAGCACCATTATAGGTATGCACAAAGCATAATCCCCAATTTATGATTTGTAAAAATGACAGACGTACAGTTAAAATGACATGAATTATGGATGGGAATGTTCTGCTTTCATGCACAGTGTAAGATATTAATAGGCTTTTCTTAAACTTTAAGTAAAAGTTAAGCCCAGCTTTGGACAAAATATTGAGAAAATAAGACCTGCCATTCGTGGTGAAAACGGTTATGTTGTTTACAACTCAACATACATTTTTTTGTGTCCTTGTACATTTGTAGACATGCAAATTCCATTTCTGCTGCTTTAGCATGAGCCAATAGCATTTGAGAGTGGGCTGTGAAGGAGCATATCATAGGTTGGACCCACTGAACGAATACACCCCTTCACTGAACTAGTCGGTCATGTCGTTTGTAAACGAAAATTACTGGTAAACTCGTTCACTAACCAATAAATGAATTAGTCACTTAGTTCATGATCGATCTGCTGCTAGGCTGAACGTGAGGAGGAGCTGCACGTCGTTCGTGCAGTGCATCCCGTTCAACAAGACAAGGGGCTAGATTAATTATGAATAAAAGTGAGTGATGACCACACATTACAATGACATAAGGACGTTATTGAAGCTCATAAGTATTTTTTAGGCTAGTATTGTTGTCATTTTTTGTGTAGGTTGATAAAAAGTCATGCTTAGCAGTTCAAAACATGACACATATCCTTTGTTGTCATTTGTGGGGACACACTTATGATACTTTAACACTCTGCAGTACTGAAGTCTCTTAATAGAATTGTAGACACTGTAAATTCAATAAAGAATAAGCTTTTGGTTCAGTGCAATTACTTAAAAGGTGGTGTAGAGGAGGGCGGGGCCGGAATGATGCATGCCCAGTCCACAATCGGCCTGATGGGGCACGTGAGGGATAAAGATGGCCGGTAACAACAGTTCGAGAGAGAGAAGCTCACTCACTGGTTTGCTGATGCACCGTCGCGTGGTCCACGATGACTCCTCCACACTCTCAGGCGGATGACAGGTCTTCTCTCGACCCCTCCGCATTTCTAGGGGATGGCAGGGCACTCCTCCGCCCCTGGTAGTGGCTCCATCACTCCAGGGAGTTGGGGAGTCCAGTCCCTACTTAAGGAGTCCAGATCCCCGCGTCCGGGCGTTCGGGCTACTCCGTTACCCAGCGGATGGCAGCGTCGAGGACTCTGCAATGTGCATCCCTCCTCCTTCCCGGGTTTCGGCACCAATGTAAGGGGTTTAGATGGGCAAGGAGGAGGCGAGAACCGGCTTAACAATATAAATAATATTTAATCAAATAAAAAGACACACACACAAACACATACAGGGCAGCTGCTCGTAATTCTCTCTCTCTCGAACTGTTGTCACCGGCCACCTTTATCCCTCGTGCGCCCCATCAGGCCGATTGGGGACCGGGCGTGCATCATTCAAGCCCGGCCCTGCCCTCCTCCGCTCTACAGATGGTCATTAGGCACCATCTCCAGGCACAAAGGTGTAACTTGAAGAACTGATCAATGAACGAATCTGAACAGTCTTATTGAGTCACTGAAAATAATCAAAATCACAGCCACTAAGCCACTGTAGCTCAATTATAACTGCACATTTAAACGTCCTGTCTGAAATAGGCTGAGAAATCACAATATATATTACTATCATGAATACCAATACAATAACAACGGTAGACTACTGCTAGTTTACAAAATGGTGAGGCACGATTTATTTTGAGCTGAATGCACAGTGTTCAATTTGATGTCATTGCCTTTTACAACATAGCTAGCTTGTTAAATAAGGCTAATATATTTTCAACATATTTCCGTTACATGGGAGTAAAAATAGTCACGTAAAATGTTTGTTTCGGCTTCTTAGGAACTTTGTGATTGGTTCATAGTCGATAACCGCAGACTGCTCACATCAGTAAATGCTCGAAATGTTAACATAATAGCTTTTTAGCACATGTAGTATCAGTGTCCATATTGATGCTATATGCGAACAAAGCCTTAACATTTTCAGCATGATGTTAGCCACAACTTATCCGACAATGAGCATGTTTACATGCACGTTCTAACACTGATAATGCTTAATAAGCAGACAACATGTAAGATCGGGTAATCTGGTTGGAAAAAGTAGATTTTTTTCCATTACAAAGGGGTGGCTGTGGCTCAGTTGGTAGAGCGGGTCAGCCACTAATCGCAGGGTTGGTGGTTCGAATCTCGGCCTACATGACTCCACATGCCGAAGTGTCCTTGGGCAAGACACTGAACCCCAAGTTGCTCCCAATGGCAGGCTAGCACCTTGCATGGCAGCTCTGCCACCATTGGTGTGTGAGTGTGTGTGTGTGAATGGGTGAATGAGTCACAGTGTAAAGCGCTTTGAATACCGTTAAGGTTAAAAAGGCGCTATATAAGTGCAGAACATTTATTTACAATGTGCACAAGTGTTGTATGGATAACTATGCATGTTTTGATGTCAAAAGCAGAGAATATCTCATGTAAACGTGAGTTTTTAGCATTGTCCGATTTGTTTTACATGCTGATGTTTGGTAGTTATCTCCAAATCTATCTCCAAAGACCTAAACGGAAACACTGTGTTAAATTTAGAACAAAGGCCAGATGTGTGAAAGCGCTTATTATCAAGGTGCCATATTTGGCTACATTGGTGACATCATTTCCCCTTATGCACTCGCCTATGTGGGAAAATATATGAGAATTTCACCCCACAACAACAGCAACTGTATGCAGGGTTTAAAACAAAGCAGTCAGCAAAAGCCAGAGTTAGAGGCCATTGATTACAGATTATGAAGGACGGGAGGTTATGGTGCAGAGAGGAAGCGTGGAGGGTGTTGAATTTTTATAAGGCCTGGAAGTGGTGTTTTTGATCAGCACTAGTGATGTTAGATAGGGAGACACTGAGGGGTCAAAGGGTAACGGGCAGGGAGTGTGGAGATTATATTTGATTCTGTAAGGAGATAACGATAACAACTAAATAGACAAAGTAAACACAAACACTTGCATACGTGCTGTCACCACCCATTTGCATGCACACATATACAGTACTTCCTAACCTGGTATCATAGAATCACGTTACTATACCTACATTTTTGCAAAATGATTTTTACGTGGCCTGTTGTATGTATCAAGTCAGTTTCCTGGAGAAATGAACACCAGAGATGCTACAACAACAATGGCTTTTATTCACTTTTTCATAAACCTCAGCTATTTGGAAGAAATGTTACTGGCTTTTAGCACCTCACAGTGGACATTTCACCTCCGAACTGCTGCGACACATGTAAGGAGACACGTCAAATCATTTTGCGAAAATGTTGCAACCGTCACGTAATATTCATGAGATCAGGCTGGCACTACCAGTCAAATGTTTGGACACACCTACTCATTCTTTGTTATTATAATTTTACACATTTTAGAACAATGGTAAAGTCATCAAAATAACAAATGTGACCCAAAAATGTGAAACAAATCAAAACTATCTGACATTGTATCTTTTTTACAAGCAGACACCCTTGGTCTAGATTACAGCTCTGCACAATTTGTATTTGTCTTCAAAACTAATTTCAAGCATTTAAGCACATGTCCTTAGATAAAACGGTTTTTAAGATCATGAGCAAAAATGATTTTATTTATTAGTATTTTTGTCTGTTTTGTCCAGTAAAAATATCTAAATATTTTTAAAGGAATATTCCGGGTTCAATACAAGTTAAGCTCAATCAACAGCATTTGTGGCATAATGTTGAATACAAAAACAAATTATTTTGACTCGTCCCTCCTTTTCTTTTAAAAAATGCAAACTCTGGGTTACAGTGAGGCACATTTATAAACTTTAAAATACTGTTTCAAAATTATAGTCACAAGACATAAACAATGTGCATGTAAACATTATTTAGTGTGATTAAAAATCTCTTTCTGACCTTTTTGTGTAAAGTTATAGCCAATATATCATTATTATTGCACATATGCTGTCGATTGAGCTTAACTTGTATTGAACACAGAATATTCCTTTTAAACTAGATATATTTCCTTGACAAGCAAAATGGCAAAAAATATCAAGTCATGTTTTTAGATTAATCTGCCAAAATGTTGTACACTTTCTGCTTTAAACAGGATCTGACAGGATTTTAAATTAAACTGCCAAACTTGTTTTCCCTTTGAAATACGTTTATTTTTCTTACCCCATTGGCAAATAGTTTCTTGTTTTCAGCACAAACCTCACTATATTCAATTACATTTCTCTGAAAGCAAGACAAGTCATCTTTTGCCATTTTGCTTGAAAATCTTGATTTAAGAAGACAAAAATACTAATTAAGAATATGATATCATTAATATCATAGGATATGATTTTGTTTGCTGTGCATTAATTGAAGTGTCCAGACTTTTGACTGGTAATGTAATTTTAACACAAGTTTTCTCTACTGCACTCACGACACCATTAATGATACAAACCTCTACCGTGTTGCTTCCTGTTTTTTGGTAAAAATCATCCCCTGCAACCCACATAAATACACAAAGGCATAACATCTAAAAAATGGGCCTATTATTTTTCCGTGTGTGTGTGTGTGCGTGTGTTTGTCTCTATGTGTGACTGTGCATGTGTGTGTTAGTCTCTATGTGTGACTGTGTGTGTGTATGTGTGTGTATGTTTGTCTCTATGTGTGACTGTGTGTGTGTGTATGTGTGTGTGTGTTTGTCTCTATGTGTGACTGTGTGTGTGTTTGTCTCTATGTGTGACTGTGTGTGTGTGTTTGTCTCTTTGTGTGACTGTGTGACTGCGTGTGTGCGCGCATCTGTGTGTGTGTGTGTGTGTGTGTGTGTGTGTGTGTGTGTGTCTGTGTGCGCATCTGTTTGTCTCTATGTGTGACTGTTTGTGTGCGTGTGCGTGTTTATGTGTGTCTCTATGTGTGTGGGTGTGTGTGTGCGCATCTGTGTGTGTGTGTGTTTGTCTCTATGTGTGACTGTGTGTGTGTGTGACTGTGTGTGTGTCTCTACGTGTGTGTGTGTGTCTGTGTGCGCATCTGTGTGTGTGTGTTTGTCTCTATGTGTGACTGTGTGTCTGTGTGCGTGTGCGCGTGTGTGCGCGTGTGTGTGTGTCTCTGTCTCTATGTTTCTCAATAAGGATAATAAAACCTGAATTTTTTGACATTGTGGGGACAATCAGTCGGTCCCCATGAGGAAAACAGCTTATAAATCATACTAAATTACGTTTTTTGAAAATGTCAAAATGCAGAAAGTTTTCTGTGAGGTTTAGGGGATATAATATAAAGTTTGTAAAAAAAAAATGTGTCTATGGAGAGTCCTAATAAAACATGAAAACCTAACGTGTGTGTGTGTGTGTGTGTGTGTGTGTGCTTGCGTGCATGTGCGTGTGTGTGTGTTATGTACCTGTAGCAGAACTGGGTCCAGGGTGGATGTCTAGCTGTGTGCCATTCTTGTTCATTTCATTTCTCATGATCTGTTGTCTTTCCAGTTCCCCTGAGAGCCACATACAAAATTCACTTTAATCAAGGCAAAAACACTCCCTGCAGCAGCGGCATTCAAATCACACAGGAATACAGAGATTTCAGTGTTACCTAATGATAATGAATTCAAATACTCAAAAAATAATGTTTCAATTATTTGTTACTAATAAACAACAGCAAATGCGGAAAACATGCACTGTCATATGTGCTATACCAATAAGTGTCCAAACATTTAGCCACATGTTGTGCTCTAATGTAGCTCTTTTTTTTTTTTAATTAGCTAAAACACAAGCAATACATAGAAATAGTGAACTGCAAGGTAAAAAATACTTTTCAAATTGTTATGCTAGAGAAAGGTGGTATGTATGTAAGGGGTGCTCATGTAAATGTAAAATATATGTGGGCGTACATTTTAAAGTAAACTTAAATAAACATTACACTGACTTACACTCAATCCGAATTTGTTCCATCTCTGCCACCTCTATGATGCTCTCTCTCAGGTCCTCCACAAACTTGAGCAGCTCCTCAGCGCTCTGAGAACAGAAGCTCACCACCTGCTTCTTCTCCGACGAGAACGGAGACAATATTGTGATTCCATGAGGGTAATCTGTAATGGAAAACACACATCGTATCCCGCATCATACATCTGAAACTGGAAAAATAGGGTACGGTCCTGCTCTGAGGGATTAAATCATTAAAAAACATGCGTACAGCTCATTGCATATTGTGTAGCAGGGAAATACATTTACATTTAGTCATTTAGCAGATGGCACATAGCAAGCAATTTGTCATACAAAGTTTAACAACATCTTTAGTACAGGACTGCCAAGTTCTCACAGTGACTGGAGGAGTAAAGATGCTAGCACAGAAGTACATTAAGTGCAGGTTAAGTGCCATAGTATAAGCAATTAGTGTGGGTTGGTTAAGTGCTCGCAGAACAGATGTGCTTTCAGCTGGTTCTTGAATATTGAGAAGGTAACAGCAGATCGTGTGGAGGTGGAAGTTCATTCCACCACAGAGGAGTAGAGAAAGTGAACGAACATGAAATGGACTTTGAGATTCTTTGTGAAGGAACCACCAGGTTGGTGAGTTGGAGTATAGACCTGATGAAGTGAAGAGGGTGCTGTTCCATTGGCTGTCCTGAAAGCCAGAGTCAAAGCCTTGAATTTGATGCGAGCAGCTACAGGTAGCCAGTGGAGTGAAATTAAGAGTGGGATGACTGAAGACCAGACACGCTGCTGCATTCTGGACCATCTGCAGTGGCTTAATTGTGTTAGCTGGAAGGTCAGCCAACAGAGCATTGCAGTAGTCCAGTCTTGAAATGACCAGAGCTTGGAGCATATTCAGTCAGGAAAGAGATGTTGTTCCTGTTGTTGTAAAGCGCAAACCTGCAAGACAGGGCGGTTGATGAGATGTTTGCAGCGAAATTAAGCTGGTCATCTAACAGCACTCCCAGGTTCCTGGTTGGTGTTAGTGCTGTTGAACCAAGATGAATTGTGAGGTTGTGGTCAACAGATGGTTTGGCTGGGATCACAAGGAGTTCTGTCTTTGCAAGGCTGAGCTGAAGGTGTCGTTCCTTCATCCAGGCCGAAATGTCCGAGAGGCAGGCAGAGACAGTAGGGTCATCAGGCTTGAATAACAGGTGGAACTGCGTATCATCTGCGTAGCAGTGGTAGGAAAAGCCATGAGCCACAATGACCGGTCCGAGTGATGATGTGGAGTACGAATTTTAAAACACGGATTGGTGTGTGTCTGTGTGTATTCTTACACTCATTCTCAAACAGATGGAACTGCATTCCCAGTAACCCCATGGCTTTGCAGAACGTATATGTGGCGGCAGTTTTCTTCTTCGGACACAGCTTTAGGATCTGAAAACACACCCAGAGCTGAATTTTATCCTTTATAGCTCAGGAGAATTCATTGAGTTCTTATGTATGTGTCATTTAAAGGAATATTCGGGGTTCAATACAAGTTAATAGAATGGAAGCCTTTATTTTGGTCACACATTATGCATACATTTTTGCATATATACAGTGAAATGTATTTGTTTTCACATATCCCAGCTAAGCTGGGGTCAGAGTCCAGGGTCAGCCATGATACGGCACCCCTGGAGCAGATAGGGTCAATGGAAATTATAGTGAGGCACTTACAATGGAAGTGAATGGGGCCAATTTATTGAGGGTTTAAAAGGCAGAAATGTGAATCTTATAATATTATAAAAGCACTTACATTAATTCTTCATGTGTTATTTGAGCTGTAAAGATAAATCGTCATCTGGACAGCCATTTTACATCATAAAACTGGAAATAACTTTACACAGAAAAGTTTAGTAAACAATTTTATCACACTAAAATCATTATGGATTGGCCCCATTCATTTCTATTGTAAGTGTAATCTGTAATCCACAGTTTTGTTTTTATTAAAGAACAGGAGGTACGAGTCTTCAGTTAATTTTTGTGGTAATCAACATCATGCCACAAATCCTTTCGATTGAGCTTAACTTGAACCTGGAATATTCCTTAAGCATCAACTTTGTCTCAGGTGTTTCTCTTATAAATAGACACAAAATGTTGACATACATTAGAGCTGGGGTCATTTGATCATGGAAGATTTTGATTAGAAATGCTTGAGTTCAAGAGTGAATTCTCATGAAACGAGTCATAAAATGGTCGTGGTCAAATAAGAAATTGTATTTTGCATGTTGAAAATGAAGCCTATTTTAGGGCCTTCATGATTTTATCAATGTGACATTATTTTTACAACAGTTATGCATATCTTCCCCCAGTTCTCAGTCAAAAAATTAGAAAAAATTATGATATTCTCAAAACCGCAATATTATTAATTATTTAAGAATTATTCATACCTCATAGCAGGGCTGGACTGGGTAGAGAAATCGGCCTGGGATGGCAACTGGCCCAAAAGTTGTTGGGGGTGTGTTGGGGGGGGGGAGGGGGGGGTATGGATTCACTGTCCTTTCCTGCATATCACGGCGCAGTTTTGTGCTCCGTTCTACATAACGCAGCGGCTCATTTTTGCTTATTTTTTGCTCATTTTTGCCCATTCAAAAAATTGCGTTGCCGACCCACCAGCACGCTAGGTTCTCCCGATGGCCAGTCTGCCCCTGGTCAGCACAAAAGTGCGTTGGCCCACCGGGAAAATGCCCGGTATGCCAGATTGCCAGTCCAGCCCTGCCTCATAGTAGTATGGATTTAGTACTGCCTTTCATTTTCGCTGGTTTTAATTAAAAAAAAAAAAAATATATATATATATATATGATTGTACAACAGCATCTATTTTTTATTGTAATATAGTAAAAAAAAAATATTATAACGCCAATGAGAAACATCACTGAAAACTATGAGAATAGTAAAAGTAAAACGTCCAGACGCATTAAGATCATGAGAATCGGAAGGTAAAATGTGCTTAAGTGTTCTGAACATAATGTCATGATGGATACATGTATGTACATAAACATGGACAGAGTGTACGTCTCTCACCACTATCAGGTCATTAAAGAGGAACACCTCCCTTTGATGTGACGCTTGCTTCTGTGGTTTATTTACATCAGTGACCTCATATAGTCGACTGCAGCATACCAGCCTGCGATGAGGAACTGACAGTATCTGAGGGATAAAGAGAGAGACGGAATATCTGATGAACTCCATTAAGAGATCAGCATCCTTCAAAAGCAGAGGAAATGAACATAAGGAAGTCTGATGCAGTATGTAGAAATAACATTCATATTTCATAAGGAGGTGCATTGTTTTTGCAGCACTGTCATCTGAAGACTAAAGATTAATGAGCAGTTTTAGTTTCCAGTCTCTGTTTATACAGACTCTTGTTGCTGTTAAGAGTGCAGAGGTGGCAGAAATGAATGACCGGGGCAAAGTTTTTATTTATCTATTTATTTATTTGCTCAATGTTAATCAAACTTGAGACTGGGAACTTTTTTGATGTCATATACTGTACGTTTATACCTTATTTTAGCATGCATGGGTGGGACATGTCCACAACATTGTTTGAAATAGCTTTCGTCAGGTGAGTGTCTAATGCTGAAGAAACATCGCCAGATCTTGAGCTGGAGTTTCCATTTCGTTCGTGAGTGTTATAATAAGTGTTGATCCAGCACTGAAATGTGTTCATTTGAATTTTATAATTAGTGCTCGTTGCGGCTGTTATGAGTGATGTTGAGAGACAGGTAACAGCGGCACCTACACGCTCCACTGTTCCTCAGCTCATGCTCCTGTCCAGGTTAATTGCAAAGCAAAATTCAAACAACATCCACTAAAAAGTTATATAAGGGGTGATTAGAACTGGGAACTCTTTCTAATAGACCACTTTATCACAAGACCAGTAATTTACTGTTTGTAAAAGATAGCTGATCCATGTATTTATCCACTGACAAACAAAATCCCAGGGCTATCATTAGCAGATATAGGGAAAACGTTATCAAATTAATTATATGTAATATTCATTAAAGTGCTTGAATTGGTTAGGGTACCAATACCAACTGGGCCTGTGTAAAAAGTATTTGACCCCTTAGTTACTAAATCCCCAAATCTATGAAACTGCATTCATAATGGGGGTTCAGCTGGACTACACACACCCAGACCTGATTACTGACCGCCCCGTTCAATCGAATCTACACCTAAATATAATTTTTTCAGCAGCATGAATTTTACTAAAAGGTCTCACCCAGTAGCAAACTATGCCATGGTCGAACGTAATTCCAGAAATTATGAGGAAAAAGGTGTTTGAAATACATCAGTCTGGGAAGTGTTACAAAGCTATTTCAAAGGCTCTGTGACTCCAAAGTACCACAGTGAGAGCCATTATCTCCAAATGGAGAAAACTTGGCACAGTAGTGAACCTTCCCAGAAGTGGCTGACCTTCCAAGATTCCTCCTAGAGCACAGCGACGACTCATCCAGGAAGTCACAAAAAAGCCAAGGACAACATCCAAGGAACTGCAGTCCTCTCTTGCATTGATAAAGGCCACGGTTCATGACTCCACTATCATAAAGACACTGGCCAAAAATGCCATCCATGGAAGAGTGGCGAGGCGAAGACCACTGCTAACCCAGAAGAACATTAAGGCTTGTCTGAACTTTACCAAAACACACCTTGATGATCCTCAAGCCTTTTGGGAGAATGTTCTGTGGAACTGTTTGGAAGACAGAATTCCACATTGCACATGCCTACGGTCAAGCGTGGTGGTAGTATGATGTTATGGGGATGCTTTGCTGCTTCAGAGCCAGGGTGACTTGCAATAATTGAGGGAAACATGACTTCTGCTCTCTACCAGAAAAAGGAAAACCTAAAGGAGAACATCCGGTCATCAGTCTGTGAGTTGCAGCTCAAGCGCAACTGGATTATGCAGCAAGGAGACAATGATCCAAAGCATAGGAGTAAGTCCATCTCTGAATAGCCCAAATGAAGCAAAATTTAAGTTTTGGAGTGGCCTAGTCAAAGTTCTGACCTGAACCTGATTGAGATGCTGTGACAGGATATTAAATGGGCAGTTCATGCTTGAAAACCCTCCAATGTGGCTGAACTAAAGCAGTTCTGCAATGAAGAATGGGCCAAAATTCCCCACACAGCGTTGTGAAAGACTGATCTCCAGTTATCAGAAGTGTTTGGTTGCAGTTGTTGCTGCTAAAGGTGGCACAACCAGCTATAAAGATTAAGGGGGCAGTTAGTTTTCCACATGGGTGATATACACTACCGTTCAAAAGTTTGGGGTCACTTACTCATTCTTTATTTATTTATTTATTTCACATTTTAGAATAATAGTAGTCAGCAAAACTATGGAATAATAGAAATGGAAATATGGGAATTATTTTGTGACCAAAAAATCCAAAATAAATCCAAAACTATGTAATATTTTAGCATCTTCAAAGTAGTCACCCTTTGCCTAGATTTTGCAGACATGTACTCGTGACATTTTCTCAACCAACTTCTTGAGGAATCACCCCGGGATGCTTTTTAAACAGTATTGAAGGAGTTCCCATCTATGTTGGGCACTTATTGGCTTCTTTTCTTCATATTTTGATCCAAGTCATCCATTTCAAAAACTTTTTTTTTTTTAGGAAATTTTAGATTTGTAATTAAATAAATGTATATGTTTTGGCAGAATAATATTTTGTCTACAAAGTTAATTTCAAACTTTTAAGCATACACCTTCAGATCAAAAGATTTTTAAGATCATGAGAAACATTTCAGACAAGTGACCCCAAACTTTTGAACGGTAGTGTATGTGTTTTTCTAGCAGTAGCAAGTCTTCGTATTTGCTCTGCAGCAGCAGCAGCATAGCAAATCTAGTCCATCAAGACCAATATCCTATCAATATGTCATACCCACAGTCACATGCTAAGACTTTCAGATAGCATGACTGAACTGCAGTTATTTTACTAGATTTTCTAAAGAAAATGTGTGGTGCTAAACATGCCACAACAATGCTAGGATGTGGTGGGTAGTTGATAGTTGGTAGTGGTGTTACTATGCGGTTGCTAGGGTGTTGTTAGATTGTTCTAGGGTCTTCTGAATGGTTGCTATGTGGTTGCTCACTGGCCAAATTCAAGAGAGCCCATCCCCAAGTCTATGATAATCCCTATATTCTGGTCAGGCTCAATGCAAGTCTATGGGGTTTTCCTTCTGCTTTAGCATACTTCAGAGATAAAACCTAAGTCTGATTGCTTGGAAAAGTCATAGCCTTCTTCCCTTAACAAGCCACATGATTTGAGGTGTCATTCATGTCCGTAGCATCATTGGTGAGGGAAGAGTTGTACCTCAAATCTTTATACATTAGGGTTAGGAGTTTGTACAAAACTCTAATGCTTGCCTCAGCAAGACCCACTAATGGAGGAGCTGGCTGCTCACTGTCTCTAATCACCTTTTCAAATTTCAAACAGGTGCAAGCCAAACGAAAAGGTGATGCACTTTTCACATTTCTTTGACCTTTTTGTCTAATTGGTACAGAGCTGACTCACCGTCTTCATTCCAAGAATGCTTTGCTCCACTCTGGTAACGTAGGTCACGTGATCTTCATTGGATCGCAGCTCCCTCTGCTGGATCCGTTCGTAAATCCCAGCTAGCATCTCCCGCGGAATATCCGCCCCATCGTCCACTCCTAAAGGACAAATAACCATGTAAACATTGTCAATATGAGCATTCCTGAAAGAGAACATTGCTAAAACAATAAAGCGTGTTTACATGCACATCGATAAGCTGATAACAATCAAAAAAATCGGCTTATTCTTAAAACCCGACAATGCAAGAAAATCGCATTAACATGACATTTGAAATGATCCGTTCTTTCTCCAGTTTTTACATCAAAACATTAAACAGATGTGCAAACAAACTTGCGCACAATGGATAAGCCAGTAAGAACGCTGTTGAAGGTTCAACTCAAAATCGGGGAAATGGGCAAAAAGTTGGCTTATTAAGCATAATCAGTGTAAAATTGTGAAGAACATTTATATAAAAGTCCAATACAGTATATAAGTATGGCTAACATTATAAGTGCACTTTAGGTAATACCATTAAAAGCTACAAAAGTGTAGTATATGGCCTTGTAAAGAAGATCAAGGTTACGGGCAAGGAAGAGGCGAGAAACCGGCTCATCAACATAAATAATAATTTAATAAAGAACTTAAAACAAACATTTAGGACAGCAGACGTCTGCTGATTAAGCTCTCTCTCTCGATCGCCGTCTGCGAGTGGCCTTTTAACCCTCTTGCCGGCTCAATTTAGCCTGATACGGGACCGGGCGTGCGCAATCACGCGCCGGTCCCGCCCTCCACCGTGCCACAGGCCTCTTTAAGATGGGGAAAGCTCTATTGATATGGATGCTCTGGATGGCTTGTGTGATCCTCTCTTCTTTGAAAACAAGGATGAAAAGAATTTGGAAGAGCTGAACCGTCATTGTGTACATTTAGGTGACAGATATTGCCGTCTAAAGATTTATTAGCCTCTATTGAAAACAGTAGGTTCTGTCATAAACCAGTGCTTGACTAATAACACTGTTCTGATTCTGTTCCAGCCCCCTGTCTTTGCATCTCACTTTAAAAAATGTCTCTCTTAGAGTGTGTGTGTGTGTGTGTGTGTGTGTTTTATATGCAGAAAGTAGGGAACAGATCAAAAACCATTTGATCAGAGACCAGAAACCAGCCCAAGACATTACACACACACACACACGCTGCCTACGCTGCTTGGAGATCATTTCTCTTTTGAAATGAAAATAATTCAAATTTAAACATGGAGATGAAGAGATTAATAAATTGTTGAGACTGAAATAACAACATTTCTTCACTGACCTATATTCAAAGTTTTAATTAAGAAAGATGATGATCATACACAGCTCACCTCGTAGGTTGCGAATGAAATCTTCCAGCAGCATCTTGCGCTCTGGTTTGATGTTGGGGCTGTACATGTCTGTGTTGAGCAGTACAATAGCGAAGGCCAGGATGAAGATGGTGTCGGGGTTGTGGAACTGTTGCACCACATCAGGGTTACACATACAATACCTCTGACTGAGAGCAAGAGAGATTTTAGAGCAGGTAAATAAAATATGTTTAAATATACATAGAAAATCGGATGGCAATAAAAATATATGTACTGTACATACAGGTATAATTCCACATGTACAACCGTAAACACAAGATATTAAAAGTTAACTTAGTTCTTCTTCTGAAAGAATGATCCTCACCTGAACGCCTCAATGAGTCTCTCGACTTTCTGAGCCTCTCCTTGCACCCGCACATGAGCCTGAAACTTTCTTAATGCTTCATCCAGCTCCAGCATAGAAAAATCCATCTCATCCACCACACAGCTGAAAAAGAGAGATATACAGACCACATTTACAGCATTTCAATAACGAGCTCAAATCAGCATAGATTATAAAAGCATAGAGCAGAACTACAGATCAGAATAGAATGAGAGATCAGATCAGAATAGTCTATAATAGACTAGAATAGAATGGAATAGAGTTGGCCGAGGCGGCCTCCGGGTAGGGTATCCATCGGTCCAGAGAAGCTGGATTTGATTTTTCCTTTTTCCTGTTGGCAGAGATGGAACGCCTGCTGCGTGGGTGGAACAGCAAATCCCCAAATGTCCCTTTGTTAGTGTCTTTGGAGAGGCCTGCCGAGCCTGTTATTGTCCACCAGGAGGTGGCCAAGTCAACGGCAGCTCCTTCGGGCACATCTCGGGCTGAAGAGATGCATGAGGAAGCATGCTGCCAACCGCCTAGGAGGCGGTGACCATTACCACTGCAGTGCTTCTTACCGCCCGGAAGAGGAGGAGTGGGAGAAGGGCCCTTACTCTTCAGGCTCTGCCAGTGCTCACAGCCGCAGAGGTCTTTCCCCAGTCTCTGCCAATACTCACGGCCATGGAGGCCGTTCCCCAGTCTCTGCCAATGCTCACGGCCACGGAGGCGGTTCCCCAGTCACTGCCAGTGCTCATGGCCATGGAGATCGTTCTCCAGTTGCTGCCAGTGCCCACGGCCACAGAGGCCATACCCCAGTCACTGCCAGAGCTCACGGCCACAGAGGCCGTTCCCCTGTCACTGCCAGTGCCCATAGGCATGGAGGCTGTTCCCCTGTCACTGTGGCTGTTGATGAGTCTGTCCAGTTCCCTGAGACTGTAGATGAGTCTGTCCAGTTCCCTTTGGCTGTAGATGAGTCTGTCCAGTTCTATGAGGCTGTAGATGAGTCTGTCCAGTTCCCTGAGACTGTAGATGAGTCTGTCCAGTTCCCTGAGGCTGTAGATGAGTCTGTCCAGTTCCCTGAGACTGTAGATGAGTCTGTCCAGTTCCCTGAGACTGTAGATGATTCTGTCCAGTTCCATGAGGCTGTAGATGAGTCTGTCCAGTTCCATGAGGCTGTCGACGAGTCTGTCCAGTTCCCTGAGACTGTAGATGAGTCTGTCCAGTTCCATGAGGCTGTAGACGAGTCTGTCCAGTTCCATGAGGCTGTAGACGAGTCTGTCCAGTTCTATGAGGCTGTAGATGAGTCTGTCCAGTTCCCTGAGACTGTAGATGAGTCTGTCCAGTTCCATGAGGCTGTAGATGAGTCTGTCCAGTTCCATGAGGCTGTAGATGAGTCTGTCCAGTTCCCTGAGACTGTAGATGAGTCTGTCCAGTTCCATGAGGCTGTCGACGAGTCTGTCCAGTTCCCTGAGACTGTAGATGAGTCTGTCCAGTTCCATGAGGCTGTAGATGAGTCTGTCCAGTTCCATGAGGCTGTAGACGAGTCTGTCCAGTTTTATGAGGCTGTAGATGAGTCTGTCCAGTTCCCTGAGACTGTAGATGAGTCTGTCCAGTTCCATGAGGCTGTAGATGAGTCTGTCCAGTTCCATGAGGCTGTAGATGAGTCTGTCCAGTTCCCTGAGACTGTAGATGAGTCTGTCCAGTTCCCTTTGGCTGTAGATGAGTCTGTCCAGTTCCATGAGGCTGTAGATGAGTCTGTCCAGTTCCATGAGGCTGTTGATGAGTCTGTCCAGTTCCATGAGGCTGTTGATGAGTCTGTCCAGTTCCATGAGGCTGTAGATGAGTCTGTCCAGTTCCCTGTGACTGTAGATGAGTCTGTCCAGTTCCATGAGGCTGTAGATGAGTCTGTCCAGTTCCATGAGGCTTTAGATGAGTCTGTCCAGTTCCCTGTGACTGTAGATGAGTCTGTCCAGTTCCATGAGGCTGTAGATGAGTCTGTCCAGTTCCATGAGGCTGTAGATGAGTCTGTCCAGTTCCCTGAGACTGTAGATGAGTCTGTCCAGTTCCCTGAGACTGTAGATGAGTCTGTCCAGTTCCATGAGGCCGTAGATGAGTCTGTCCAGTTCCCTTTGGCTGTAGATGAGTCTGTCCAGTTCTATGAGGCTGTAGATGAGTCTGCCCAGTTCTATGAGGCTGTAGATGAGTCTGCCCAGTTCCATGAGGCTGTAGATGAGTCTGTACAGATCCCTGAGGCTGTAGATGAGTCTGCCCAGTTCTATGAGGCTGTAGATGAGTCTGCCCAGTTCTATGAGGCTGTAGATGAGTCTGCCCAGTTCCATGAGGCTGTAGATGAGTCTGCCCAGTTCCATGAGGCCGTAGATGAGTCTGTCCAGTTCCCTGAGGCTGTAGATGAGTCTGTCCAGTTCCATGAGGCCGTAGATGAGTCTGTCCAGTTCCCTGAGGCTGTAGATGAGTCTGCCCAGTTCCCTGAGGCTGTAGATGAGTCTGCCCAGTTCCCTGAGGCTGTAGATGAGTCTGTCCAGTTCCCTGAGGCTGTAGATGAGTCTGCCCAGTTCCATGAGGCCGTAGATGAGTCTGTCCAGTTCCATGAGGCCGTAGATGAGTCTGTCCAGTTCCATGAGGCCGTAGATGAGTCTGTCCAGTTCCCTGAGGCTGTAGATGAGTCTGCCCAGTTCCATGAGGCCGTAGATGAGTCTGTCCAGTTCCATGAGGCCGTAGATGAGTCTGTCCAGTTCCCTGAGGCTGTAGATGAGTCTGCCCAGTTCCATGAGGCCGTAGATGAGTCTGTCCAGTTCCATGAGGCCGTAGATGAGTCTGTCCAGTTCCATGAGGCTGTAGATGAGTCTGTCCAGTTCCCTTTGGCTGTAGATGAGTCTGTCCAGTTCCCTTTGGCTGTAGATGAGTCTGTCCAGTTCTAAGAGGCTGTAGATGAGTCTGTCCAGTTCCATGAGGCTGTAGATGAGTCTGTCCTGTTCCATGAGGCTGTTGAAAAGCCTGTCCTGTTCCATGAGGCTGTTGAAAAGCCTGTCCAGTTCCATGAGGCTGTAGATGAGTCTGTCCAGTTCCCTTTGGCTGTAGATGAGTCTGTCCTGTTCCATGAGGCTGTTGAAAAGCCTGTCCAGTTCCATGAGGCTGTAGATGATTCTGTCCAGTTCCCTTTGGCTGTAGATGAGTCTGTCCAGTTCCCTTTGGCTGTAGATGAGTCTGTCCAGTTCTAAGAGGCTGTAGATGAGTCTGTCCAGTTCCATGAGGCTGTAGATGAGTCTGTCCTGTTCCATGAGGCTGTTGAAAAGCCTGTCCTGTTCCATGAGGCTGTTGAAAAGCCTGTCCTGTTCCTTGCGGCCGTCACCAAGCCTGTTCAAGCCCCCGTGTCCAGTCAAGTCTTTTCGTCCAGTCGAGCTGTCACATCAAGTCAAGCTGGCATGTCAAGTCAAGTCATTATGTTCACGTCGCATTGCCTTTTTTTTAAAGAATTAAAATTATTTTAGTTATACACTACATTTATAACTATGTATAACTACGTTTTAATGATTTTTACTCTTTAACTAATACATATCACTTCACCTTACAAATCACTTGATGTTTACCAGCTTCAAGACAAAAAAAAAATATATTCTCTCCTTTTTAGATACAACATGGGGATGGGTAATATCTGGATTACTGTCTACATGTGCAAGATGATTATTAGGTGGAGAAAACTATAATGCATAGAGCTTTATGAAGACATGACTCACTCTAAGACATCTCTGTTGAATTGTCTCTTGCTGTTCCCCAGAAACTCTCCAATCATCTGTCGGCTCAAGCCCTTCCTCTGCAAAAGGAAGTGAGCCACACCAATGGCCGTGTCTGGAATGAAGCCCCTGGATATCAAGAACTGGTTGCCTTTGTCTGGATTGCTACAGAGATAAAGTTCATATCAAGATATAGCAAGACTGACATGGGTGAGTGCTTATATTTGTTTATCTTTCTGAGAGAAAAGAAAACAGTAACGCTTTATAATAACTTTATAATAACATTGCATGTAGATTTTGAAGAAAATGTGAATTGTCCTTGCCTCGCTGCCACAGAACTAAGGTGTTCTGATGTGTTTAACCAAATTGCTGTCCGGTTGCTAGGGTGCTCTGGGTGGTTGCTAGGTGGTTGTTTATTTATCAAAGTCAAACAAGTCCAACAAAGTCTCTATAATATTCTGCTCTCTAGATATGACTTAATTTCTTGTAGTCTTGTAGGGATTTTAGCACCTATTTTGTGATCCGCAGGTGAAAAGAAGTACTGCAAGTCCTATTGCTTTAGAAAAAACCTTAAGTAATAATAATATATTTTGATGTCTATAGAGTGCAAAAATGACAGCTCAAAATCCTGCTTATTACGTGACTACTTGCCAAATTAGTAAATGGACATGAAATATCATTAAGTATTTTTTATCTTGCTTCTAAAGTTCACTGAATGATACGAAAAGTAGGAAAGATGACAAGCAATACCCGGATGACCGGTGAAATATCACTTATTTTGAAATATCAGACCATAGGATGGAGCGTTTGACCAATTACAATTGCGTATTCAAGATAGCCATGTAATAAGTATTATTATTTTGATGACTTATTAATGTAATTCGAATAAAGTTATTCTAAAATGAATAGAAAGAACTTTCTTAGCTTGAAAAAGCAGGTGTCTGGATATATATTTTTGTAAGAGAATATTCACAGCCACAAACATTTTCACAGCCAGATTTTTTTTCAGTGTTACCAAAGTCTTTCTAGCAAATCAGTCCACTGTCGGCCATCTTTGGAATGCTCTCGGGAGGCTATTTCCAGTCATGCCGGTGCAGCTCCTATCTACTTGAATGGGGGACAGTGTTGGAGAGTAATGGAATACATGTAACAGGATTATGTATTTAAAATTCAAAGTACAAGTAACTGTATTCCACTACAGTTACAATTTAAATCATTGGTAATTAGAATAAAGTTACATTCAAAAAAGTATTTTGATTACTGAAGTGATTACTTTGCAATTTATTGTCATTTGTTTCATTTAATATTTAGTCCTTTCAGATGGAAAACATTTATGCATATAAATGATCCAAAGTGCATTTGAACAGCGGTGAAACACTTTCTTATGATGTGTTACATTCATACGAGCAGACAGAGAAGTACGTTTGAAGTCAGTTTGGAGCAGAATAAATAGAAATAAACCTTGTTTAAATTGTCAGCTTTACGCTAAGCTAAAATGCTATTTCTAGACATTTTACATGCACATGTTACCAGACACGATCATATTTTTAATCAAGAAAATTCACGTTAGATCATAATTTCTTTTTTTTCTAGTAAGACCTTTGATATTAGAGCAAAAATCATATTCTTGATAATAATTTTAGTATTGCTTTCCTGTAAAAAATATCAAAAAATCCTTAAAACAAGACCAGTTTGATTTATCTTGTTTTAACGTGTGTATTTCAACATGTGTATATTGTCTTGCTGTACTGGCAGAGTTTTTATAGTCAAAACAATTGAAAAAAATCTACCAGCACCGAAGTAATCCAAAGTATTTAGAATGCGTTACTGACCTTGAGTAATCTAACGGAATATGTTACAAATTACATTTTACCTCATGCGTTCTGTAAACTGAAGTCGAATACATTTCAAAAGTCACCCTCACAACCCTGATGGGGACCACCGAAATCTCAAAAACAGTTGGTCAAGATTAAATCAAAGAACATATTTCAAATCAGCAATAACATTTTATAATATTGTAGTCAAAAAACATTACCAAATTTTCCGCTAAAAAACGTTAATTTCCCGGCTTGTTTAGCTAATGCGCATACGCGTTAGCGAGTTGATTGACAGGCGATGTAGGTATCTAAAAGGTGATTGGCTCTTTTACCTATAAGGCGGGACTTCCGTTCTACATCCGTTGGGCGTTCCAATTTCTCCCATTCATTTATATTGAAGTGGCCCGTCTCTGCTAAATAGTCTCTGGTGTCACGTAACATCTTGTTGAAAGTCTGTTTCAGTGACGCATGTTGTACAAATGCATACTGCAACATCTGTTTCAGCAGTCATAAATACTAAAATGACACCCACATCCCAACTGTGCCTGTATATCTTCACTAATGTAGTTTTCATTTCCTGCTGCCAGTATTGTATACATCATTTGAAAGTACAAGAGTCAGTGCTTGTGACAGTAATGACAGTTAAACATCTTTCTTTTACATATCCACACGATAAATGTATCAGTCCTGATTTCATTTATAACCCACAAGTCTAGACATTATTATTCAAACAACTGTGTTGCCATGACGACGTAACACCATCAACCTTGTAATCCCACAAATATTACCATTTAATCAACTTTACAGCTCAAATAATTGTACTTTTATGCTTTTATTTAATTAAAAGCTTCACATGGCCTTTAACCCCTCCAAAAATTGGCCTCGTTCACTTCTCTGCCTCACTGTAACCTCCACAAATCAAAATGAACTTTTGTGGTAATCAATATGATGTCACAAATGCTGTGGATTGAACTTGTATTGGCCCACAATATTCCTTTAAAGGAACAGTAGCAAAAACAGTAGGTCAAAGAGAGGGTGAAAAATGTCAAACTAAATTATGGCCATGAGATTTTGGAGATTTGTGACCCTAAAGCATGCACACACACTTGTTCATCACCCCGCAGACACGTGTTTGACTGCATAGTGCATGCGCATTGTGTGGTGTCTTGGGGGAAAACAGTATACTTTTCAGAATTCACTCATACATCTTTATAGAAACCTATGCTTGTAAGAGGAGGATCACCTGGTTACCATGACAACCGTGGTCCTACTCACATCAAGCATGTCAAAGCAAATCTGATCTGAGATTTAAATTGAGTGCTGATGCACTCCGAAGCCTCTGAGGATTGCCTTTATTCTGTTAGTGTGTGTGTGTGTGTGTGTGTGTGTGTGTGTGTGTGTGTTATGTAGCTATGTAGACTTAAAATTACCCCTGGGGGAGAATTTTATACTCGTATTGAGGATGCATGTTTGTACAGTATATATATGTGTATGTGTGCGTATGTGTAGCTTTGTCAGTGTGTAGCTGAATGAGTAAGCGCTCAACTCTTTAGTCATGGGCGAGCTGACCAGGCTCTTTTTTTCTTTCTTTTTTTGAGAAACAGGGTGAAATCACTACTATATTATTTGTATCTGCAGCAACAGTCCCACACAAACACTTCCATTTGTTTTATCTCATGTTTGGACCTACCATACACTTCTTTTGTGCTTAAATTGAGCTAATGGTGTTTGCTAAGCCTAAAGCGAGCATCGCTAATGCTCATACTTACTGTATCATCCTTAATGTATGGCATAGAGACTTGGGGGTGGGCTCTTTTGACTTGAACCATTAAGCAACCATGCAATTAATGCAATGCCCTAGCAACCACCCAGAACACGGTTGCAGCTACAGTATATAGCATCACGCTAAAAAACACCTGTCAGCGGGGGATTGTGCTGTTAGTGCGCACTATTAAAATGACAGCCTGCTTATCTTAAATCTCCCCTCGACCAAATTAAAAAGTTATTTTTAAAGAAAAATGACAATATTAGTGCTTGTTTTAGAAATCTAACAAAATGTAATTATGTTTATGCTTAAAACAAGAACGAATATTTGCCGATGGGGTAAGAAAAATAAACTTGTTTTATCTTTAAATTAAAAGTTTGCAACTTTTTCTGTGCTAAAATGCTTTCTCGTATCCTAGTTTAAAGGGAGAGTTCACCCAAAAATGAAACTGTTCTCATCATTTACTCACCCTCATGCCATCTCAGATGACTTTCTTTCTTCTGCAGAACACAAATGTAGATTTTTAGAAGAATTTTCAGCTCTGTAGGTCCATACAATGCAAGTGAATGGTGACCAGAACTTTGAAGCTCAAAAAAGCACATAAAGGCAGCATAAAAGTAATCCATACGACTCCAGTGTTCAATTCCATGTCTTCAGAAGTTATATGATATAAGTATATATTTAAGTCCTTTTTATTATTATAAATGTTCGCTTTAACTTTTACATTCTTCTTTTGTTTCTGGCAACTTTAATTTTTTCTCCTACTGGGCAGGAGGATATTTTATAGTAAAAAAGTAATATTGATCTGTTTCTTAACCACACTTCTGGAGATGTTGGTTGAACCACTGGAGTCGTATGGATTACTTTCAAGCTGCCTTTATGTGCTTTTTGGAGCTTCAAAGTTCTGGCCACCATTCACTTGCATTGAATAGAGCTATAGAGCTGAGATATCCTTCTAAAAATCCTAAATTATTTTCTGCAGAATAAAGAAAGCCATAAACATCTCGGATAGCATGAGGGTGAGTGAATAATGAGGGAATTTTCATTTTTGGGCAACCAATCCTTTAACAAGCAAAGGCACTAATAATTAAGCCATTTGTAGGTACATTTTCTCAATCTGTCAACTGTCTCAGTGGTACATAAAAAATTCCTCTGCCTGTTTTTGAGCAATGGGGAGCAGATGGGGGGCTTATTCAGAAGGCTGTTTGAAAGCATCGTTTATTTTTACAAATCCATTTGGTGGCACAGAAATTGCACATTTCAGCTTTGAGTTCACTTTTCTTACCCCATGGGCAAATTAAGTTGTATTTTTTTAAGCATAAACATTTAAACATCCACAATAAACGACCTTATAACTTTTAACCTTGTACTCACACATTGAAGAGGTTTAGTCCAATGCGATAGAGACGCTTGCGTGCAATATCTGTCGAGAGGGTGCCGCAGGGTGTGTCCTGGCAGTGTGGGCGGGGCAAAGATAGGATCATCGTCTCACACGCTGAAGTTGAGGTGCTGCTACTACTGACGGGCTCGGAACTGTTTTCAGCCATTTCAGATCCAATCTGATTGGTTTGTTTCCCCTCTTGCCCCGCCCCTGTGGTCAGTCCGTCCGGTCCAATTGGCTGCTGATTCTCCTTCTCTTCCTCACTGGGTGGCGGAGGTGGAAACTCAGGCTCAACTGTGACTGAGGATTCCGACTGGCTTGTGGTCCACTCCCCCTTTTGGGCTTCTGAGCTGGTCTCCTTGGATATGCCGTTACCAAGGGAAACTGACTCCAGCATAGATGAGGAGAGGCGAAAGTTATGGTTGTCAATTTGAACAGTCACATCTCTGAAAGCCATCATGAGTTTGCTGGCGCTGCGGGGAATGTTCTCTCCACAGCTGCTCTGTGTGGCCTCCGGTAGTGTGCAGGGGTCCGTCAGTAGATCCTCAGGATGAGATCCAGAGGACGGAGCTGCAGAAGACTTCTCTCCTTCCTCATCCCGCACAGAACTCCAGCTGCTCAAAGCCTCGTCAATGGATCTTGCTAATGACTCCACCTAATAGTGTGAATAGAATAGAATAGAATATCAAAACAGAAGATAATTAAACTAAATATTAAAATACAATAGAACAGAACAGAACAAAATAACAAAACAAAACAAAACAAAACACAAAATGAAATAATAAAACTAAATAGAATAAAAATTTCAAAGAATAAGCAGAATAGAACATAATTCAACAACATACAGCCGAATAAATCTGAAATGATAGAATACAGGAAAATATACAGAATACAGAACAGAATATAACAATAAATCAGAATTGTACAACATAATACAATAAAACAGAACACAATAGAATAGAATATCCAAATAGAATAGAATTGATCAACATAACAGAACAATAGAACAGAATATAGTAGAATAACAAAACGAACACAAAATAATAGAATAGATTAATAAAACAGACTAGAATAAATATCAAAACAGAAAATAATAGAATTAAACAACACATAACAGACAATAATAACAAAACAGAATTTAATAGAAAACAGGAATAATAGAATAGAGTAGAATATTAAAAACAAATACAATAGAATTCAACAACATAATAGAAAAGAATAGAATTTCAAAACCGAACACAAGAGTAGAATAATTAAACATCAGAATAAAATATCAAAACAAAACAGAACATAACTGAACAACCTAACACAAGAGAACAGAATAGAATAAAGCAGAACACAATAGACTATCAAAAGGGAATAGAATTGAATAATAGAACAGAATAGAATAAAGCAGAACACAATAGACTATCAAAAGGGAATAGAATTGAATAATAGAACAGAATAGAATAAAGCAGAACACAATAGACTATCAAAAGGGAAAATAATTGAATAATAGAACAGAATAGAATAAAGCAGAACACAATAAGACTATCAAAAGGGAAAAGAATTGAATAATAGAACAGAATAGAATAAAGCAGAACACAATAGACTATCAAAAGGGAAAATAATTGAAAATAGAACAGAATAGAATAAAGCAGAACACAACGGACTATCAAAAGGGAATATAATTGAATAATAGAACAGAATAAAGCAGAACACAATAGACTATCAAAAGGAATATAATTGAAAATAGAACAGAATAGAATAAAGCAGAACACAACAGACTATCAAAAGGGAATATAATTGAATAATAGAACAGAATAAAGCAGAACACAATAGACTATCAAAAGGAATATAATTGAAAATAGAACAGAATAGAATAAAGCAGAACACAATAGACTATCAAAAGGGATATAATTGAAAATAGAACAGAATAGAATAAAGCAGAACACAATAGACTATCAAAAGGAATATAATTGAAAATTTTAACAGAATAGAATAAAGCAGAACACAATAGACTATCAAAAGGAATATAATTGAAAATAGAACAGAATAGAATAAAGCAGAACACAATAGACTATCAAAAGGGAATATAATTTAATAATAGAATAGAATAAAGCAGAACACAACAGACTATCAAAAGGGAATATAATTGAATAATAGAACAGAATAGAATAAAGCAGAACACAATAGACTATCAAAAGGAATAGAATTGAAAAATAGAACAGAATAGAATAAAGCAGAACACAACAGACTATCAAAAGGAATAGAATTGAAAAATAGAACAGAATAGAATAAAGCAGAACACAATAGACTATCAAAAGGGAATAGAATTGAATAATAGAACAGAATAGAATAAAGCAGAACACGATAGACAATCAAAAGGGAATAGAATTGAATAATAGAACAGAATAGAATAAAGCAGAACACGATAGACAATCAAAAGGGAATAGAATTGAATAATAGAATAGAATTGAATAAAGCAGAACACAATAGACTATCAAAAGGAAATAGAATTGAATAATAGAACAGAATAGAATAAAGCAGAACACGATAGACAATCAAAAGGGAATAGAATTGAATAATAGAATAGAATTGAATAAAGCAGAACACAATAGACTATCAAAAGGAAATAGAATTGAATAATAGAACAGAATAGAATAAAGCAGAACACGATAGACAATCAAAAGGGAATAGAATTGAATAATAGAACAGAATAGAATAAAGCAGAACACAATAGTCTATCAAAAGGAAATAGAATTGAATAATAGAACAGAATAGAATAAAGCAGAACACAATAGACTATCAAAAGGAAATAGAATTGAATAATAGAACAGAATAGAATAGAACAGAAGCGATGAACAAAACAGAACACCATAGAATAGAAGGCAATATAATACAATAATATTTCTTATTGTAAACATGCTGTATTATGGTGTGTCAAGCCATTTCAGAATGACCAGAATTACAAGATTCTGACATGAAAAAAGCATTCGTGTGTTGCTGAAACTTCAATAAACGTAAATACAATTTGGAATCTCTGAATTCTATGACATCTCACACTTGATCACTGTGACATCATTTAAAAAAACTAAAATAGCAGATGAATCAAAAGTTAAAGGTTATGGTAATCACTGTTGCCTGGGGTGATTTCTTCACATTTTCAGACAAATCGTACCAGCGTACTTTGAGGTCAAAATGCGTACCCGCTACACAAAATGTGTACAGGTTGGCAAGTCTGCATATTGCAAGAACATTTAGAGGTGAATGAATGCAGTGATAACTGTAAATATTGTGCTGTGGTCAACAAAGCTGCTCATGAGAGTTGCCATAGAAACAAATCATTTCATGAACTGAGCATGACTGTCAGTGCTGTAACAGTACCTGTTCAGTGAATGTGTCTTCCAGGTGTGTGAGTGTAGCTGCAGTGCCCACCGGCAATGATGCGGAGTGTGTGAGTGGGATGCCCATGAGAGAACAGCCATCCATCAGTGCCCGTTCAGCAGAGAAACTGCCCCTCTGTACCCGAACCCTGCGCACTGACATACGCCGTGGAATCCCACTCTCCAGAACGGAGTCACGAATCTTCTGGAAGTTCTTACTGAGCTGGTACTGACGAAATGCGGTCTGGATCTTGCAGGCCGCTCGCCGAGAAATTAGAGGACCACCATATTTTTGTTCCAACTCCTCTATCTGCATAGATAGACAGACAGACAGATGGAGAGAGAGAGACAGAGCATACCTAGCATTATACTATTAATATCTAAGAATCAGTTTCACATACACATATGCCCATGAATCATGAATACTGTATCATACCTGTTTTCGTTTGAGATCAGGAGAGAGCTCATATTCTGGATGATGTGAGCAGGGAGGCACGTCAGGCTGAATGTCTTTTTTCTCCTCTTTCTTTTCCTCTATGGCAGGAGTCGAGCTGCAGTTTCAAATGACACATGTGAGCAGTGGCTGACCCAGATTTGCTGTCTTTTAATCTTTACTGATCAGAATCAAGTGCACACCCACGGCTAATTAACTCCACCGAATTACTGCATGCGGTGTTGCACGGCTCTTAAATTCAATAGCGTATTCTTGGAAAATGAGGCAATCAACTGAAGGTTTCAAACTTCTTCTGAATCACCTTTTAAATGATGTTGGCAACTATTCATCACATGAGATGGCAAAAATTGCTTCTAATAATTAAAAATAAAAGTTAATAAATATTTTTTTATTCTGTTCCTGTTGCTGACGGCACGCTGAATGAGTGTTTGTAGTTTGCTAGCCTGCTTAGCATTTCTTTTTCTTATACGTTCATCGTTTTATCCTTTGCCATTTTACCATGTGCTTTGTGTTTTTCCGCTTTTCTACTGTTTCATATGTGTGTATTATACCACGTGTACCCGTTTCTCAAATTTTTTTTTTTTTTTATGCTATTTTCCTCTTGTCTACATTTCATGTCTCGACTGCATGCATTTGTTTTCTCCACTGTGTTTTACATGGATTATTGCATCAATTTCAGACATCTGCTTATTAGGAACCACATCGATCTCAAACCCTCACTGCTCATGAACAACCATAACAACAACAACAACAAACAATTGCAGTAAGTCATAGCATCCGTTTATGTTATTGCTTCCTACATTACATGCCACATGTTTACTATAGCTTCTTCTGTCAGCAGTCATGGTTTCGCATGTGATAAATGTAAAGAATTAGTCAGGCTGACAGATAAGGTTAATGAGCTAGAGGCACGTATCCACACACTGGTGAAGGTCAGTGAGAAATAGAAGCCGGTAGATACTGTTTCAGATGCGGGTAGAACAGCATGAAACACACAAACACACTTTGGTTGTGGCTTAAACCGGATGAATATATTAGTTTAAACAAATGTACTCCTCCTCGACCCTCCTCCTCGTGTGAACGGTCGAGGAGGAGGTGTTGCTGCAATTTACAGTGAAGTTTTTGGTGTTACTCAGAGGACAGGATATAAGTTTAAGTCTTTTGAACTAAAAATGCTTAATATGACACCATCAGATTTAAATAAATAATCTCTGTCATCTTTTGCCCTTGCTACAGTATATAGATCACCCGGGCCGTATTCTGATTTCCTTGGTGAATTTGCACATTTTCTATCTGATGACCACCACCATCTCCTAAGCAACCAATTGGCCTGGTTGCTTGGGTGGGTAGAGTCACGCTGGGTTAACCTCCTCGTGGTCGCTATAATGTGGCTCTCGCTCTCGGTGGGGCGCGAGGTGAGTTGTGTGCGGATGCCATGGAGAATAGCATGAGCCTCCACACATCCTAGGTTTCCTCGCACCATGGTGCAATGATCACACTCATGCTCTCAAGTGAGCAGCTCGGAAAATGGAGCGCAAGTGGAAGAATACAAAATTAGAGATATTTCGCAGTGCATGGAAGGATTGTGTCTGACAGTCACTAAAAGCTGCCAGGTCAGCATATTTTAGCAAACTCAAAGAAAATAACCACAACAATCCTAACTGTTTATTCAGTACTGTGGCTAGATTGGTTAAGAATAAAACATCGACTGAATCAGATATTCCGTCACAGCACAAGAGTAATGACTTCATGTATTTCTTTACTGATAAAATTGAAATAATCAGAAATAAAATTGGAACTATGCAATCAAATGTCACAGCACCTCAGAAAACAGTGTCTCGTAATTTTGCTCACGTACAACTTCAATCCTTTGCTGTCATAGATCATCAAGAGCTAACAAAAGGTATTGAAACATCAAAAGCCACAAGATGTATGCTAGATCCAATACCAACTAAGCTCTTAAAAGAGGTATTCCCAGTAATCTCAGAACCTCTTCTTAATATTATTAAATTCTCGTTATCCTTAGGACATGTCCGAAGAAACTTTAAAATGGCAGTTATCTAAACGCTTATTAAGAAGCGACAGCTTGACCCTAGAGAATTGGCTAATTACAGACCGATTTCAAATCTGCCATTTATGTCGAAAATACTAGAAAAGTGAGTGTCCTCCCAACTATGCTCATTTCTACAGAGAAATGGAATATAGGAAGAAATTCAGTCAGGATTTAGGCCCCATCACAGTATAGAGACTGCACTTATCAGAGTTACAAATTACTTATTTTTATCAACTGATCGCAGCTGCATTTCTCTTCTAGTGCTTTTAAGGTCTTAGCGTTGCCTTCAACACGATAGATCACAACATACTCTTGAATAGGCTAGAGAACTATGTTGGCATTTGTGGACTTGCATTAGCATGGTTTAGGTCCTATTTATCAGACCGCTACCACTTTGTTTGTGTAAATAAAGAACTGTCAAATCAAACTAAAGTATGGAGTGCCACAGGGATCAGTTTTAGGGCCTCTGGCTTTTATCCTTGTATATGCTTCCCCTGGGAGATATTTTCAGTGATCGAGGAATAAGTTTCCACTCTTATGCCGATGATACCCAACTTTATATTTATTCTAAACCCAACGAAAATTCACAATTCTCCAAACTAGCAGAGTGTATCAATTAAATCAAAGATTGGATGGTCAAAATTCCTTCTACTCAATTCCGACAAAACAGAGGTACTAATGATTGGACCAAAAACCTCTACAAATAAGGCGCTAAAATATAATTTGACTCTCGATGGATGTACTGTTACATCGTCTTCAACAGCGAAGAACTTAGGAGTTATATTTGATACCAATCTGTCATTTGAAAATCTAATTTCCAGTGTTTGTAGAACAGCATACTTCCCCTGAGAAATATTGCTAAGTTACGACACATGCTCTCTGTTGCTGATGCCGAAAAAGTAATTCATGCGTTCAAGACTAGATTATTGTGATGTATTACTGGGAGGATGTCCAGCAAGTTCAATAAATAATCTTCAATTGATTCAAAATGCAGCTGCCAGAGTGCTAGAACTAAGAAATATGATCACATTAGCCCAATTTTATCATTGTTACATTGGCTATATGTTAAATGTCATATTAATTTAAAAATTCTGTTAACTACTTACAAAGCTTTGAATGGTCTAGCTCCACAAAACTTAAGTGACATTCTGCCACATTCTTTACATTCACAAAATTCTGGCTTGTTAATAATCCCAAGAATATCAAAATCCACAAAAGGAGGTAGATACTTTTCATATTTGGCACTGTTCATGATGCAGACACACTCTCTCAGTTTAAGTCTAGACTAAAGACTCATCTATTTAGCCAGACATACAGGCTAAATTTAGCCTAATTTATCCATCAACTCACAATTAGGCTGCTTTAGTTAGGTATGCCGGAACCAGAAACATCTATCATGATCTATAACTCTGCATTAAATTGAATGGCATCTATGCTAATATTATTCTAGATGTTTCCATGTCTCAATCTCGGGATTCATATCCTGAGGTCACCAGAACTGGCTGATCCAGCTCCATTCCTGCTTGGTGTCAGACTTCACTGCTATGTGTCCCTGAGAGATGACGACAAACTACAGTCGGTACCAGCCAAACATCCCTTCAGTTTTTTACTTCAGAGGATGAACTGATGCCAACTGCAACTGTAAGACATGGGATACTACATTTGCCACTCCCTGAACCTTGGATTTAGGATGGACCCCACCGAACCTCACCAAAATGACCTGCAGATTGACCAGCGAATCACCTCATTAATCTCTGCCTGCATCACCTTTGTCTATTGATGGACTGAACTCTTGAAATGGAATAAATAGACTATCAATTAATTGCCAACAAATCCCTTCATCAGTCAACTAACAAAGGACAATTGCATCTATGTGAACTTCTGCAGTTAATACAGGATGGACTTCAAAGACATTGGTCATTAATCTTAAAGTTCATAAAAAAACATTTTATTTTTATTTTTAAATCACTGGACATTACCGCTTACTTAATTCACAAATTTAAAACCATGACTTGCACAGCACAGAAATAACAAATGATTGGCATTATATTCATGTTGTTTAGCCCAGAGGGGAACTGATTTCTCCATTAATCAACATCTCATGGAGTTTTGTGTTCCTTGCCACAGTCGCCTTCACCTTGCTCACTGGGGTTATAAATACAATTATTATTTAATTTCTATACACATTTTACAATCATATTCAATCAAACTACACAATGATCACTGTAAGTCATTATAGACATCACAGTTTAATTTTAATTATTATTTTTTTGTTTATGCACGATTTCCTGTCAAGCTGCTTTGAAACAATGTGTGTTGTGGAAACACAAATATAAAAATACAAATAAAAATGACGATGACTATTAACACTTTTATGATTTAAACTATTTATTGAGTGAGATGACAAAAACTACTACTGATAATAAAATAAAATATGCAATAATAATATCTATAAAATAAAAAAAAATACTATTCATATTTTTATGCTTTAAACCATTCATCGAATGAGAAGGAAAAAACTGCTACTAATAAATAAAATGAAATAAATAAACATTTAAAGATAATTAAAAAATATATATTATTAATATGTTTATACTTTAAACTATTAATCAAATGAGATGGCAAAAACCGCCTTACAGATGATATATATTTATCAAATTATTAATTATAAATTAATACAATTATTATTAATCAAATTAAATAAAATAAAGAAATAAAATAATTAGATTAAAAAAAGAACACTTAATATTGATAAGAAAATTATATTTTAATAAACTGTTAATATTTCTATGCTTTAAACTACTCAATGAAAATTGGAAAAACTACTACTGCCAAAAATATGATTAAAATAGCATTAAGCATTTTTACATTTTTAATTCAGTTAATTGCATTTAAAATATATATTTATATTTTTTTCATTTAAAATAATTTTTCCATAATTGTTTTTTTTTTTTTTTTTTACATTTTAATTCAGTTAATTGCAATTCTATTTATTTTTATTTTTTCCCCCATTTAAAATATTTTTTCTATCAGTGAAACTTTGATCAGGTTATCAAATCTAATGTTATAAAACATGTTTTTGTTATCCACATAGCTACATAGTCATGGATGGACCCGAAATTTCAATGCTTAGTCTGGAAAGAATTCCTAAAAACCAAAGACTGAATTAACCCAAAAAAGACACACACACATACTAACATAACCCCATACATGACAAAGCAATTTTCTTCTAGTGTTGAGCTCATGAAAACATGTTTCAGAGTGGAGGGTGGATGTTTAAATCATGAGAGATGTTGCAGAGTATGTTTCTTCTGCTTAACAACACAGCTCAACCCCATTTCCATTTCTTCTACTTCTCTCTCAGTGTAGACACGGGTTTACAACACACCCAAGCACACTGCTGACTGCATCCACTGTCAGCACATTAGGAGCCACCCTGGAGTAAAGAGCACTCAAGCGCTGCAGGCACCAATACGTGAGGAGGAGAGAGCAGAGTTTTTCATTTTTAAAGCAATAAGTCCTGCTCACCTCAACAAATGCTGCAGAACTTTAAATAAGTGTCGAAACAGATGTACTTCACATGATCTGGGCAGATCATCAGGTTGCTACACGTTTGATCTGTTGGGGTTCCACACTGGACCAAAGTGTAAACGTAAAGTCTGGACTCTATAGCATCAGGCATCACACCCCTAACCGAGAGAATATGATTAGTGACACACAGAGAGTGATATAGGTAGCAGGTAGTTTGATGACTACATTTAATGTGCTTTTTCATATTTTTTGATGACGATATCTCAAAATCAGGCAGAAACCCATGCAGAAAAGATAAATAATAAGTTGTACTTGCTTTGCTAATATTACTATTGTTCAGGGTTAGTGATTTGAACAAACCTCTTAGCCTTAGCGCAAGTAGGTGGGTAACTTGTTCGGCATCATTTGTGCTACGGACAAGAATGATACCGCACATCATGCAGCTTGTTAAGGAGATGTGTATATGGAGGCCCTTAGAGGATAGGTAGGAATTTTATTTTCTGATAAATTTTGCATTCCCTTGCAATAGTTTCCAGTCACTGGCAATTCTGTTTGGATTTACATTTACATTTACATTTGTGCATTTGGCAGATGCTTTTATCCAAAGCGACTTACAGTGCACTTATTACAGGGACAATCCCCCCGGAGCAACCTGGAGTTAAGTGTCTTGCTCAAGGGCACAATGGTGGGGACTGTGGGGGTCGAACCAGCAACCTTCCGATGACCAGTTATTTGCTTTAGCCCACTACGCCACCACCACTCTTTATTTGCAACAAGTTTTAAAATCGCTTTCAAATAGGTTTTGCGTTCCCCTTCATTTTTTTGTATTTCTAAAACAAAGTCATCAAAAACTAATTGTATAAAATTACCTTTACCTCCTCAAATCCAAAAATGTTACCCTCTCCAACTTCCTCCACCGGCTCCTTTTGCAGTGACATCAAAATCACTCTATGACAACAGGTGGAAAATTACCAATACAAATTAGATCATGAATACAGTTGTGACTTTAAACATAATAATAATAATAATAATAATAATAATAATAATAATAATAATAATAATTGAAAAATAAGCCATGACCTATAGAAAGTTTAACAAAAATCTCATACATATTTGTTTCATAAAACGGCTAAAACAGTGACATTATTAGATGTTTAGACATGAAAATGATTACTACATGGTGATGGAAACTCCAAACTGCAAATGCAGGAAAGTATTTAGACTTTGCCCTTAAAACAGACATGGTTCTGAAAGGCTTAGCGCAATGAAATATTTCTCAGGAAATTAGCAAATTGCACTTTGCCCTACTTCATTAACATGCAATACACACACAGATAGCGCAAACCCTCCCACCTACACCCACTTGCACTTTGCGCTGGCACGAAAATTGCGCTTAGAATTAGCTCTCAACGAGATAAGACGTAGCACATGATCGTAGCACATAGCACTGCGCTTAGCGCAGTCATGTAAATAGTGCACTTAGGGTTGGGCTGACTCTAGTCATCACCCAGAACATCCTAGCAACTGCAGAGCAGTGCCTTAGCAACCACACTGAACCTCACAGCAACCCTCAGAACACCTTAGCAACCACACAGCAATGACCACCCACAACTTCTCTGTTTATCACTCAGACTGGCATATTTGAAATGAGATTCTTCTGTTAAGGTTGAAAACAAATGAGCACTTTCTGCCTCACAGTCTGCTAAAAGAAAAGCTGGTGATTCCTTGACATTTGGACACAAATGTATAGCATTTCCGTTGTTTAGGATGGATTGTGTTTGCAGCCAGAGTGCTGCTCTATTTATTAAGAATTGCTTTTAAGGCTTGGTTGTTTTGGTAGCAATAAATTGACTTAAAAGTTGACCAGAGCACTCTAAACAAAGCACAATTGCCAATGCCCACACACACACACACACACACACACACACACACACACATCTCTCCACCTGATTGACAGAGCTTATTCATGTCAAAAGTTTTCCAGTCTATCAGACAGAGTACGGATCAAGGTTACTACACCTGAAGCATGAACTAACTCTCTTTCTCTCAAGCACACACATACACACATTTGCACTCTGCTAGCAGAAATCCCATCACCCAGAAAGCCTGAGGCAAAGAGCACAAGGGCCATACACAGAAAACCGCTAGCACTCAACAATGAACTACTGAACCGATGAAGGCAGCGGGGATAAACTACTTTACTACAGTACGATTCACCCAACCCGAAGTCTGACTTAAAAGAGACCTACTATGGCCGTTTTTATTATACCATATTATAAATGCCTATAATCAACTTTTGGGCCAGTTGCTATGTAAAATCCCGGACCGATTTCTCTTCCCATTCCGGTATTTGCGCTGTCAGTTATATTGGTTCTGATTTGTTGATTGTTGTTGTTGCTGTAGTAACCGAAGCACGAGCTGTAAAGGCACAGCCCAGAAAGGGGGCGGAGAGCAGCAGCTCATTTGCATTTAAAGAGACACACACTAAATAAGCGTGTTTTTGATTCCACCCACAAAGAGGCATTTATAACATGGTATAATAAATGATTCGTGGGGTATTTTGAGCTGAATCTTCACCTGAGACTTATATTATATCTTGTAAAAAGGGGCATAATAGGTCTCCTTGTTCCTCCTTTTCTTTAAAAAGCAAAACTCTGGGTTACAGTGAGGCACTTGCAATGGAAGTCAATGGGGCCAATTCGTAAATGTTAAAATACTGTTTCAAAAGTATAGCCACAAGACATAAACAGTATGAGTGTTAGCATGATTTCAGTGTGATAAAATCACTTACTAACCTTGTCTGTGTAAAGTTATAGCTAATTTTACAATTTCATTGCCATAATGATTTAATATCAATAAACACTAAAACGGCTGTAATTTAAACAACTTTACAGCTCAAATAATACATGAGGTTTTTATAGAAGAATTAATGTAAGTGCTTTGATAAAATTATAAGCTAAAACAAATTGGTCCCATTCACTTCCATTGCCTCACTGGAACATTATGCCACAAATGCTGTCAATCAAGCTTAACTTGAACCCGGAATATTCCTTTAAGAACTGTTTCTAAGTCTGAGACCACATTGAAGATATTTCAGATTTTGCATAATTTCTAGATCACTCATCAAAAAAGCAAATTTGTTAAATTGACCAAGTTCATTTTGCACAAAAGGTCAGATCTCCTTGTTTCCATTGAAGCACACAAGATTCTCTTTGGAGCATTCTCAAATCATGCTGAATATTAATAACATGGTGGATCATCAGGTTTTATTCATGCCAGCTCGAGTGCATGCTGTCATTAAGGGCACTTACACACTAGAGTTAACGTCAGAGAACGCTGAGAATGCATTGATTTCAATGGGGATGATGTGTCGGAAGGACGGAGAGAGAGAACAAAAGGGTTTACGATAATGATGCTCACTGACGTAGGCATACGTTGACCATATTATTTTTTTCGACCAGGCTAATAAGGTAATAATGGGAGAGAGAGAGAGATAGAGAGAGAGAGAGAGAGAGAGAGAGAGAGACTGCACAAGTGTTTCAGTGTTTACTGGTACATTGTCGAAAAGTTATATTTTAGATAGCCATCTCAAACGGCGATTGCCGCTTGTTTTAAACTGAACCACCTCCTCCCTCAAGGGTAGGTCTTCTAAATGGACCTTTCCCACTCAAACACTCTGTCAAGGTTTTCCCTATTGTGTGAGCACCCTCAAGCGAAATTGGTACAAACAAAATGCTATGAAATATTGAAATGTATGCAACTTTTCTGACTGAACTTTTCGCTAACTCTCTTCTGATTGGTGTACAACAGGTCTCATTCTCACCTGGAGCATGTTACGGAGTCTCCTTCAGGGGCTTCTGGTGCTGGACAGCAGAACTGATGCAGGACCGTCTGACTCCTGTAAAGGTCAAAGGTTAAAATCCATATTACTGCAAATAACTGCTAATAACTTTATGTGGCATTGATTGTCCTTCTTGGGCACCTGAGCCCTAAAATTTGGGGCTGGAAACGAGAAGGTTTAAAGTTCAAACAAGGGTTGATCCATGAACTTCTGTTACCTTGAACAGGACACTTAACCTTGCTCAGGGGTAATGACCCTGTAATAAATGGCCTCTAGAGTCCTAATAAACTTGCACCCATTATATTCACATGCAATTGAGCTTGCGATTGGCCACAAATATTTGCTAGAAGTTTGCAGCTCTTCACCGGTACTGGTGAACATGAAGATTTTGCAGCAAAGCTCATTTGCATGTAAAAAATAATGAGCGGCAAATTTGCTGCAAGTTTGCCAGACCTTTCGAATTTTGTAAAAGACACTTTTACATTTTAATTTCTCCCAAAACACTAAATACAGTGTCGACAAAAACTACCACAGCACTGTCCTAAACACCTCTTTGACATCGTGCACCGCAAAACGTTCCTGATCCATGACATCATCGCATTTTGAGGTAATTTGATGTATCATTTAATACTTTTAAAATGTTGCAGATGTATGTAGGTTATGAGAATCACTGAAAATATCACATTTATTTTTAGACAAAATACATATTTGTTATTTTCAGTTTTGTTCAAGGTGATTAAATCAAAAGTTTTTCGGGGTCCGGGTAGCTCAGCAGGTATTGGCGCTGACTACCACCTCTGGAGTCACGAGTTCAAATCCAGGGCGTGCTGAGTGACTCCAGCCAGGTCTCCTAAGCAACCAAATTGGCAGGGTTACTAGGGAGGGTACAGTCACATGGGGTAACCTCCTTGTGGTTGCAATAAGTGGTTCTCGCTCTCAGTGGGGCACGTGGAGTTTAGCATGAGCCTCCTCTGCTGTGCATCTCTGCGGTGTCATGCACAATGAGCCACGTGATAAGATGCGCGAATTGACGGTCTCAGAAGCGGCGGTGAGTAACCGCGCCACCACGTGGACCTACTAAGTAGTGGGAATTGGCCATTCTGAATTGGGAGAAAAGGAGATACAATTTTTTAAATATCTCACGTTTTTCAAGAACTGCCCAATACATGCAATTATAGTATTTGGAACAATATCACGCAAAACATAAAAAATTGCTTTTGATCCATGCCACGTTCCAGGAAAAGTGTATATAGGTCTGAAGTCAGCACAAATATTGACAAATTTGACTTTCGTGGACTTTACATATTTTATCAACGACTCATCTCAGTATGGCAGCAAGTCTGACGTGTGACAACACACACCGGTACATCACCGTAAACATCTCTCATTCAGAAGTTACCAGTGTTTTTGTGTTGTTTTCTGCTCTGATTGGGTCAAAAATAGTAGAAACCAGAATTGAACATCTAATACTGTGCAACCTATTCCTGTGAATTATCTCCCAGTAAATGTGTAATAATTAAAAGAACATTCTGTCTTTCACTCTCTATTAGAGATGCAGGTCTCAAAATATACCTGTCATAACCTTATACGTAAATGATAACGATGTGAGATTAACTATAATGAGCTGCATGCATGAGCATAATTGTGCCCTAAAACTCAGTCTCACACTTCCAACACAACAACTTGCTAAATTTAAAACCCCCGTGCAAACACACACAACACACTCGCACACACTGAGACTCTTATGCTAAGTGTTTTCTACCCCCCAAAGAAAAGATAAAGTTACCATTAAACAAATCAGAGGAGAATGTATCATTCCAGTTTTGCTTGTGGGCAAACACACACACACACAGGGTGTACTCTATAAATGCAGCGCAAATGTGCACTGAACCAGATGAGCAGTCGTAATGGAAGATACATTTGTCCCCTTTGCCGAAACACACACACACACACACACACACACACACACACACACACACACACAATATCTCGCTCTCTTGCTCTCTATTAGTGTGGATTAGATTTCCAGCTGGTGGATAAACTCCACATGCACTATGGGAATGTCACTTAAAGCCGCACTGTACACTCAATGTGTGTGTGTGTGTGTGTGTGTGTGCATTTTTATTGCATTCTGTGTACTTTTTTCTAATGCAGTCTCGACGTTACATGCTTTAATAATCAGGGGCATTAAAAGCCTCTTTTAAGACATTTAACCCCGGAAAGAATGACTCGGGGTTGTTGATGAACAGTGTTGGATGTAATCTGATCACAAAGTATTTAGTTACTGTAATCTGATTACTTTCGATCAAAAAAAAAAAAACAAGTTGTGTAACACTACATTTTACATACTTGTAATCAGATTACAGCTACTTTTAGGTGCATTTCTTGGGTTACACATATTTCTAAAATCATATTATTGATTTATAATATATTAATACATTTAAAATATGAATATGTTCACATGGACCTCTGTTGGATGGGTGTGACATCTGAAGGGTGTGCGGCAATGAAGGAGAAAATGTATACATTATTTTGAATTTGTTGAGCGGAAAATAGGTTTTAGAAAGTAACTTACAATTACAATTTTAGAGGAAATAATTAGTAATTTTTAGTGGATTACTTTTTGAGTAATTAACCCAACACTGACGAATACTATTGACATGAACTTGTTTTTTCAGAATCAAGATAATTAAGTTAAAATTCATGAATAATATAAAGGAAAAGTTTATATTTTTAGATGCTGTAACTGCTAACCATTTAATTAAAGTTTTCACTATTTATTTTAATCATTTATTTATCTATTTATTTATCAGGGACAATACAGATTAATTAAAATCAGATTTAGGCAAGATGGTGAATTTGAATCTGTCATATAGGGAACCTTAATGTTAAAAGAAATTACACAAGAAAAATTATTATTTTAAAGAAATAACTATAAACTATAACTATATACCAAAATTTTGGCTTCGGTACGATACCAGCTCTGTTACCTCGGTATGATACTAACTCGATACTTAGACAGCAAATAATAAAACCTCAGATTTTTTATGAAATTAACCAAAAATTTCTGTTATAATGTTAAATGTTTTAATTAAATGTTATGATCAAATTGTGTTTAATCAAATACATACTGTACAGCTTTAATCAAATGAAAATATAATACTTTTAAACAATATAGAATATATAAAAAACATGCAATGGCTAAATCACAACATGCTGATATTCAGTACACTTGCCTATGTGATATTGCATACAGATAATAATACTAATAATATAACCATTTAATATGATATTGTTGTTACTATGAGTATTATTGCAGCTAGTTTGAATAATACACTTTTATACAGTGGTGATATTTTTCTAATGTCTCCAATTTCACACAATCAGTTGAACAGAGCTCTCATTTCATCTGGACTTTTATTTTGAAAGACCATTGAAGTTCTTCCTGTTTGTGAAGGGTTCGTTATATCAAACTTCCTGTGACTCGCAAGCTGCATTCTCCGAACTGCAATGGTGTAAACGGTCATTTGAGAATTCACAGCCGATTATACACTCAACACACAGATCTGTGGCTCTGCAGATGGACACTAATGGACACACTACATGAAAATCAAGCATTAGTACATTTACATTTATGCATTTGGCAGACGCTTTTATCCAAAGCGACTTACCCTAATTACAGGGACAATCCCCCCTGGAGCAACCTGGAGTTGAAGTGTCTTACTCAAGGGCACAATGGTGGTGGCCGTGGGGTTCGAACCAGCAACCTTCTGATTAGCAGCCCTGTGCTCTAGCTACTACGCCGCCACCACCAACAGTAGTAGTGTGCGTTGCATTTGTGTGCACGCCTGCTTATGTGTGTGTGTGAAGGAGATGACAGGGCAGAGAGGAGCCTCTCATTCGTTATGTGGCGCAAATGTGACAATGTATTATTTAATTAAATTACATCCTTCTGTGGTTTAACAATCACAATTGGCCATATAGAGGCTTTTTTACTATTATTTTTAAATGGTCTTTGATTTTATCTCAAAACTATCGCATTACATTACATTTTGCAATTGGCAGCATACTTTAATATGGTCCCGAAATGAACAACAAGATGATATCGCAACGTTTGACATTTTTTGGTATCGCAATATTTCATTAGTACCGGTATACCATGCAACGCTAATGCACATATAAGTATTAAACGTCAAAAGTCAAAGCTACATTTTTTCCTGCAGAGGACTAACTGTTGATTAAATGTATAAAAGTGTTTGTATCTGGATGAATTTATTTATGTATTTATTCATTTGAAATTTTGTGAAGTGAACCCTATAGTGATTGAAAAAAAAATGCATTGTATAATAATAATAATAATAATAATAATAATAATAATTAAGCATATTGCCTTGGTAATGTACACAACCCAGCAATATTTTCTGAAAGATTATAAACTGTGGACACTGAACCCCTCAAATGACTCTTTAAATGCAAGTTTGTTGCAGCATTCATGCATTTTATGAAAACAGAATTACTTGCATATTCACTGTGACATACATACTACAGTGCAATATTACAATATCTTATGTAATCCTGGTGGCGCGTGCAATCTGCCTCACCATTGCACTGCTGTCAGATTGCGACTGATTTATGCTCTTTTAATATGTATGTGTGATTATAACTCACTCGGATGAACGTGAGAGTCCCACTGCTCGACACAGGGTGGCAGGTGTCTGTGGGACCAGTGACCGACAGCAGGGGTCCTGAGCACCATCTTCATCGAGAGAGTCCGGACCGGCATTGCTGGGTCCAGCGGGCACAAGCTGCATATCTTGCGGGGAATGGTGCTGCTGGCTTTGGGATTGAATGGAGGGCGTCCCGGCTCTGCTGGTCGGGCTGGTCCTGGGGGGCGAAGGCGGATGATTGCGTGGAGGGTGCCGGTGTTGATGACTGCTCGATTCCTGCAGCTGCCGATTCTCAACCGCTAGATTTTCCAGCCGGCGCTCGAGAATGTCGATCCGGTATCGCTGTGTCTGGATGAGACTCTGCTGGTTCTGCACGATGGCGGTGAGCTCCTTCAGATAGAGTACCGCCTGGAGAGGGTTTTCCAGCAGACTCGACATCCTTGATGCTTCCCTTCAAAACGGCGAGATATTATGCGATCTGAGCGGGATATTTGGGTGACAGTTCCCCTGACCGGCTGCACGGGTTAATATTAAAATGGCTGAAACGATAGACAGCGAGAGAGAGACAGAAAGAGCGAGAGACCCCCGCCTCCACCTCCACCTCCTCAGTGCCCAGAGCGCGCATGAAGGGATGCTCGGGATGCTGCTGCTGAAGCTGAGGCGAAGATGTCAAAACAGAGCATTGAAGGGTGCGTGGGCGTGGCCACACGCATACATGACGTCACGGGGCAAGCAACGAAATCACAAACCATAGTTTATGTTTATATGCTAATAATAATAATAAAAACAGAGTTTATGTTGTAGGAGTCTCTTCAATGTGGAATTGGTGATAAATTCCTACAACTGAAGAACGGGTATCCGAAGTGCTTTATTTACGTTTCACCTTTTCATTTATGGCCTATACATTTATGGACCCCAATGTCCTACATATTTGTTGTCATTCTTCAAATAAATACATTTATTGTATTTAAAATACGTCCCATTTTTCCCATTCTGAGTTTTTTATTGTCAGTAGCCTTCAATAGTATATATATATATATATATATATATATATATATACAGTACACTGTATAGCCTATGTATATTATAAAGGAATAGCTTTTATACAGACACCCACAGACAACAAACAGATCTAATCAAAACATCTTTTCTATTTCCGTAAGCTGTAAAATGATTCATCTGCTACATATAATTACTGTAATGTATATTGTACATTTAACAAAAAGATAATTGACTACTGAGAGCTGTTCATATTTATTAATGATTGTATTACTGTTTTATGAAATACAAAAAAAACAAAGGAAAAAAATACACGTGAACGTACCGCTAGAAAATAAAAAAATTGCATAAAATGTTTTAATTTGAACAATAATTATATTTATTAACAGTGTTGAGTAAGTTACTTTAAAAAAAGTAAGGAAGTACTAACTGTTAATTACATCTTCTACAGTGTAATTAGATTACTGTAATAATTACTCTATCTGAAAAGTAATTGCATTACTTATTACTAATTACTTTCAAAAACCCTGATCAACCTCGACCAGATGAAAAATACAAGGATAGACATGAAACTGTCCATTTAATTCTAACAAATAAATTATATAAAATCAAATAAATTATTAATGGCCAAAGAATTTAAGGGGGTGGCATTAAATTAGAAAACATACATTTTAACATTAGACTTTAAATTTCGATTTTAAATTCACTATTGTTTTATATAGAATTGTTCAATAGTCTATACAGTATTTAACCCAGTTACATCAGAAGTAACTGTAATTACATTACTGGAAAATTAAGAGTAATCCCTTACTTTACTTTTTTTCAATGAAAAATTATTTAATTACATTAATTACTTACTCAGTAATGCATTACACCCAACACTGTTTATTAATAATGCTCTAATGTAAATATACATCACAGGGATTCTCATTTAAAATAAAACAAGGTCAGAAGGTCTTCTAGAACCATTAATACATTTAAGAAATAATTTAATTGAAATATAAACGTGTCTTTTGGAGTTGCGCAGTGACGTCACGTGTCACGTGATTGGACAATGCGGAAGTGTTGATCCCGAAACACTCTGGGCGCCTCGAAGCGGCTGAGCGATTGTGCTTTTGACATTTAAATGGTCAGGTAAACGTGTTTCCTTTCTACGTGCCATTCATTTTTATTGCGATATTTTGAGCTGCAGACATCTATTTCAGGCCCGAGCCTGCTGTGGCTGTTTTAATAGCGATAGCAGGATGATCGCGTTGTGCATATTTAATGAGAATCTACATGGAAATCACCTGATGTGTTTACATATCTGAAATATTATTATTTTATTGTCTTAATTAAGGGTTTTCTGTGCGGCAACATTTAATAAACATAGTGTTTATTAAATGATATCCAAGCCTGTCTGCCATTCATCATGTGACTGTCATTTGGTTTCTGTTTGGGTTGGATCAGTTAGGTTGGAGTTTAATGTTCCTCTAGTAGATGATAATCTAGATCAACAAACTTTTTCCATCAATAAGTACTTTTTCTGTGAAATGAGAAAAGGTTTTGTACTCATGTATTTGTGTTTGTGTTGTTACTGTATGTTTCCATTAATTTCGATGCTTCTGTTTGTTTTATATATAACACAGGGTCAGAAATTAACCAGGGTTTTGGGCCAAAAATGCCCCAGTTGTTCAAAATGCTGGGGCAAAAAATGTCTCTAATATTGCGGACTAGCCAGTTATTTCTTGTGCAATGTTTATTATGTTACGATATCATGTGCTATGTGATATAAGTATTATTCACTGAAAATATGACCTCATTAAGGTACCAAAAAAATTATAAATTATAAATGCTAGAATATATCAAGTCTTCCTTTTTTAGTGCCAAAGTGTCTATTGCAGTGGCTATTTAAATGATCAGTTAAACGTTCAATCAGGTCTGTCATCGGTCTATCAAATGTGCAATATGATCACTAATTATATTCTTTTTTGAATAGTTAAGGCTTGGTGAATTGAACACATGCGTACAGTTTGAAAGAGTCATTGGTGTGTGCATCTGTGTACGTTTAGGATGACGCAGAAACGTTACCTGGAAGGACAGGTGTATTCTGTACCACTGATCCAGCCTGACTTGAGGAGAGAAGAGGCTGTGCATCAGATCACTGATGCTTTACAATACCTGGAGACTATATCAACAGACATCTTTAGCAGGTAAACACACACTTAAGCATGCTCGTTTATAGTACATGAGTGTTGTTCTGCATATCGGAAGTGTTAAAGACCAGTGAAAAAATGACATATTTCGAGTTTCATTGAAGCTCTCTAACACTGGCCCCCGGTCATCCTTATTGTTCCCTGCTGCTGTTACGGGAGACTGTATGTTTAGACAATGTGCAAATACAAAGGGAGAGAAATACAATGAGAGGTGCGTGTTTTGCATTAGTTGTCGTTGTGTGAAAGAGTGCTCAAATATGCTAATTCTAGCTGAACAGGCTGGAAAACCATCCACAGCGTTACCATGACAACATAGCAAGTAGGGGTCCAGGGAACATATTGGTGTTTGTGTGGTGAGGCAGTGCTTTTTCTAGGTCAGCTCCATTAAGCTGCAGTCTCACTGTTCCCCCCTCTCTCTTCCAGTCACTCTTCTGTAATTTTTTCCTTTTCTAATGGAGAGACTTTTTAGACGGCATGTGCCATAGGCAGTAGAAGATCACTCGGTAATGAGGATATGACTACACATGCACAATTACGCACTTATTTCCATTGCATTTTGTTTATGTTTTCAGGGTCCGGCAGTGTTGGCATACTTTAGTTGCCTTTACAATCAAGGGTTTGTTTTGTCTTTTTCCTTTTGTGATGTTTGAAGCAATGTAAAATGTACAAACTGAAGATACAAATATCCAGTAAACAAGATGAGTTGTAATGGATGTAGTAAAAAGGCATTATCCAGCCAGGAAAAATGGCTTCATCATGGTGCCACTAAGGTCAAAGTGAATTACTGGTTAGTCTGTGTAGCATGCAGAAATACACCATGTGCTTGTCTATCACCCGGGCTGTTGTTTGGAGAAGGTTGCTGTGGAGTTTCTCTTTCATCCTGGTTATCACAGAATTTCATGTCTGATATGGGTGTTTTGATGACAGATATCCAGAGCATGGTGGCCAATAAAATGCTGATTAACTGTATATCTGGTATACATTTATTATACAAATCACAGCTGGTTGGTTTATATAAATACTGACATATAAACATTTTAAATTGAATTAATGACATTTAATCACATATACAAATATTTGATGAGAAAACCCCTCATATAACAATAATTCAATATATAATGATGAAATTATTCATTATACGTATATATATATATATATATATAAAATTATTGTTTTTGTAGCTTTTTTTTTTAAACATTTTTTTTACTTATTTACAACTATATATTTACTGCTACATATTCTTTATACAATTTATTTTTATACTAATTAATCAATTCATTTTAAATAGTTAGCTTGTAGGAAAACATTTAATATTTATATGTTACTTCTTTTTACTGTATTGTTTCACATTTGTAAAATAAGCCATTTTTTTTAATAAAAAACAATATTTGTTTCTATGTTTACTATGTATTCAAATTTTTATAAAAATTATTACATATATATAATACTTTCACTGGTGTGATTTACATTAATGATTGCAAATTTAATGTTTACAAAATTGCTACACTAAATTAAAATTTTGCAATATTTTTAAAAACAATTCACCATAAAAACAGAATATGCATTATGCATTGAATAGGTTGTTAGTAGACTTTAGAAACGCTGAACAAACATTTCTGCCTGTTGGGCAGTCAGGCACGTTATCGGCCAATTCAAATAATCTCACTGCGGCCACTTATCGGTCAATTTCTTGGCTTGACCCATGTGACAGTCCATCACTAGTTCAATTCAACCAGCAAGAAATTAATCCAGTTGTCACGGCTGACATTTTGATGAAATATTGATGTGTTCACCTGCATACTCGTACATCTTTCTGGACATGATTCTGCTTTGACAGGGTGTCTCAGAGTGTGGAGAAAAACCGCGCACACCTTCAGACCGTCACAGACCGGATCAAACTGGCTCAGGCCAGAGTCCAGAAGATCAAAGGAAGCAAGAAAGCCACAAAGGTGATGCAGCCCAAATAACACACAGACACTCTGACAGTCAGTCACACAGTGGGAGTTTAGACAGTGTAGAAGAGAAAATTATTCTGGGGCATGGTAACTTAGTAACTGTCTGGAGAAATAAATGAAAATGTGCTGTTGGGTTGCATACCCTGATGGTTAAAGATCTAGGCAGCTACTGAAAAGGTTATGGGTTCAAACTCCATTGGGGCTGATCCATAAAGTTTGTAAGTTGAAACCCCACTGGGGCTAATTCACGAAGGTTGTAGGTTCAAACCCCTTTGTAGATCAGCCTTAGTGGTGTTTGAACCTACAACAACAAAAAATATATAGATACATACAGATACCCACATTACATCATATGACATATAACATAAATTCTACTGCCACAACCTGTGCACATACATACAAATGATCAGTGCTATTGAGTTAATTTGAGCTCATCCTCAAATGATGGGACAAAACTTCTGCCAAACCGAGCAAAGCAAAGTCCTGTATCAGGTGATCGGTGTCATGTGCTATTACTTTCGCAAGATGTGCAGTGGCTCTTCATTCATATTTGAAAGGCTGGGAGTAGATTTGCTGATAGGTTCAAATCCCACTATGGCTGATCCATGAAGGTTGTAGGTTCACATCCCACTAGGGCTGATCCACGAAAGTTGTAGGTTCACATCCCACTAGGGCTGATCCATGAAGTTTGTAGGTTCAAATCCCACTAGGGCTGATCCATGAAGTTTGTAGGTTCAAATCCCATTAGGGCTGATCCATGAAGTTTGTAGGTTCACATCCCACTAGGGCTGATCCATGAAGGTTGTAGGTTCACATCCCACTAGGGCTGATCCATGAAGGTTGTAGGTTCAAATCCCAATAGGGCTGATCCATGAAGGTTGTAGGTCCAAATCCCACTAGGGCTGATCCATGAAGGTTGTAGGTCCAAATCCCACTAGGGCTGATCCATGAAGGTTGTAGGTTCAAATCCCACTAGGGCTGATCCATGAAGTTTGTAGGTTCAAATCCCAATAGGGCTGATCCATGAAGGTTGTAGGTTCAAATCCCACTAGGGCTGATCCATGAAGTTTGTAGGTTCAAATCCCAATAGGGCTGATCCATGAAGTTTGTAGGTTCACATCCCACTAGGGCTGATCCATGAAGGTTGTAGGTTCAAATCCCAATAGGGCTGATCCATGAAGGTTGTAGGTTCAAATCCCAATAGGGCTGATCCATGAAGTTTGTAGGTCCAAATCCCACTAGGGCTGATCCATGAAGGTTGTAGGTCCAAATCCCACTAGGGCTGATCCATGAAGGTTGTAGGTTCAAATCCCACTAGGGCTGATCCATGAAGTTTGTAGGTTCAAATCCCACTAGGGCTGATCCATGAAGGTTGTAGGTTCACATCCCACTAGGGCTGATCCATGAAGGTTGTAGGTTCAAATCCCACTAGGGCTGATCCATGAAGGTTGTAGGTTCAAATCCCACTAGGGCTGATCCATGAAGGTTGTAGGTTCACATCCCACTAGGGCTGATCCATGAAGGTTGTAGGTTCAAATCCCACTAGGGCTGATCCATGAAGGTTGTAGGTTCACATCCCACTAGGGCTGATCCATGAAGGTTGTAGGTTCAAATCCCAATAGGGCTGATCCATGAAGGTTGTAGGTTCAAATCCCACTAGGGCTGATCCATGAAGGTTGTAGGTCCAAATCCCACTAGGGCTGATCCATGAAGGTTGTAGGTTCAAATCCCACTAGGGCTGATCCATGAAGTTTGTAGGTTCAAATCCCATTAGGGCTGATCCATGAAGTTTGTAGGTTCAAATCCCATTAGGGCTGATCCATGAAGTTTGTAGGTTCAAATCCCACTAGGGCTGATCCATGAAGGTTGTAGGTTCAAATCCCACTAGGGCTGATCCATGAAGTTTGTAGGTTCAAATCCCACTAGGGCTGATCCATGAAGTTTGTAGGTTCAAATCCCATTAGGGCTGATCCATGAAGTTTGTAGGTTCAAATCCCACTAGGGCTGATCCATGAAGGTTGTAGGTTCACATCCCATTAGGGCTGATCCATGAAGGTTGTAGGTTCAAATCCCATTAGGGCTGATCCACGAAGGTTGTAGGTTCAAATCCCATTAGGGCTGATCCACGAAGGTTGTAGGTTCAAATCCCAATAGGGCTGATCCATGAAGGTTGTAGGTTCACATCCCATTAGGGCTGATCCACGAAGGTTGTAGGTTCAAATCCCACTAGGGCTGATCCATGAAGGTTGTAGGTTCACATCCCACTAGGGCTGATCCATGAAGGTTGTAGGTTCAAATCCCACTAGGGCTGATCCATGAAGGTTGTAGGTTCACATCCCACTAGGGCTGATCCACGAAGGTTGTAGGTTCAAATCCCACTAGGGCTGATCCATGAAGGTTGTAGGTTCACATCCCACTAGGGCTGATCCACGAAGGTTGTAGGTTCAAAATCCCAATAGGGCTGATCCATGAAGGTTGTATGTTCAAATCCCACTAGGGCTGATCCACGAAGGTTGTAGGTTCAAAATCCCAATAGGGCTGATCCATGAAGGTTGTATGTTCAAATCCCACTAGGGCTGATCCACGAAGGTTGTATGTTCAAACCCCACTAGGGCTGATCCATGAAGGTTGTATGTTCAAACCCCACTAGGGCTGATCCATGAAGTTTGTAGGTTCAAATCCCACTAGGGCTGATCCATGAAGTTTGTAGGTTCAAATCCCATTAGGGCTGATCCATGAAGTTTGTAGGTTCAAATCCCACAAGGGCTGTTTAATGAAGGTTGTAGGTTCACATCCCACTAGGGCTGATCCACGAAGGTTGTAGGTTCAAACCCCACAAGGGCTGTTTAATGAAGGTTGTAGGTCAAAACCAATTAATTTATTTGGCTTGAATCATTCTAACAACTCACTCATTTAAAGATACACATTTGGAAGAGATTTTTGCATTGAGTGGCACTTGGATTTAAAAAAGTACGCTAAATTGTTACCTAAAGTAATAACTCAAAAGTACTATAATAATTGTTAATGGAATCATTAAGAAACCAAAATTGTTATGTGGACTCGGAAGCAGGACCAATAAATTCCTTATGATTCCCATCCCGCACTGTAAGTCACGATGTCAGCTTAATTACTACAGAGTTATTATTGCGTAGTACAAAGTGGTTATAAGTTTGTTCTAATATGTGTTCGTGTAGGTATTCTCCAGTGCCAAATACCCCGCTCCAGAAAAACTGCAGGATTATTCTTCCATCTTTATGGGTGCAGTTGATCCCGCCTCCCAAAAGCGGCCTCGCTTTAAAGTTCAGAGCAAACTCCGCCCACTGGATGACAAGGCCCTACAGGTGAAGAGGTTCAGCCATCTGTTTATAACCTCCTCCTGGAGTTTGTCCTATTTCCTCTCTCCTCTCATTTTCAAGTGTGTATACATGTTTTATAGGAGAAGTTGATGTATTTGCCGGTATGCGTGAACACTAAGAAGCGCTCCGAGGATGAGACCGAAGAGGGTTTGGGAAGTCTGCCGAGAAACGTGAACTCAGTCAGCTCCTTATTGCTGTTCAACACAACAGAGAACCTGTGAGTACACTTACACCTACACATATTTGCTCAATGTTGCATAAGCAATTTAACCTTATAAGCACGCATATAATCACCGCTATGTGTGTGTATGTATTGCCTCGAGTGCAGATATAAGAAATATGTGTTTCTTGACCCATTGGCGGGAGCCGTGACTAAAACGCACAACACATTAGAGACGGAAAAGGAAAACAAACCATTTGATGCACCGCTGTCAATCACCAAGAGAGAGCAGCTTGAAAGACAGGTGAGATTTATATTGTTTGGCCAAATGTGGACTATACGATAGTCTCACTTTGTTTTCTCTGAATCTAAGCGTAGCTGAGCCAAATCTGTTTGACACAGAAGACAGAACAGATTAATTATAAGGTGAAAACCATATGCAAGCCTGTCAGACGTTGAGTTGTTTCTTTCAAACATTCTTTCTCAGACTGCAGAGAATTATTTCTATGTGCCAGACCTGGGGCAAGTGCCAGAGATCGATGTGCCATCTTACCTGCCTGACCTACCTGGCATCGCCGATGACCTCATGTACAGTGCTGACCTCGGCCCAGGGTTCGGGCCATCCGTTCCTTCCAGTGCCAGCATTCCCGAACTTCCCTCATTTGGCACAGAGCACGATGAATCCACTGGATCATGTGAGAATATTAACAATATTCATTTGGAGTGAATCCCAAACTGAATGAGTTGAGCTAGCGAAAAAAATCACTGCCAATAATATTTTAATTTAATAATATTTAAACTTATAAGTGGAAAGGATTTGTATTTTAAAGTCAACATGAAATCAATATTAACCTAATCAGAAAATGTTATTCCAAAGAAAGAAAATTAGCACCCCCCCTTATGTTTTGTCCTACAATCAGCTGAACAGATGTGTATTTAAATCTGAATTATTTGATATCAAAGTTCATATTTTTTTGCTTGTTTTCAAGACTCTCACTTTACACTCGAGGCTCCTCCTCCTCCTCCTCCCCCTCCCCCACCAGAGCCCACTCACGTATCAGCCCCGCCCCTTGGAGCATCTCTAGCCCCGCCCCCTCCACCTCCACCTCCACCTATTGCACCAGACAGAACTGATGACACAAGTCAAGCCTCGCCCACAGGTACAAGATTTATTTTTTATATGCATCACCTTGCAAATCTTTTAATTGATTTGTTAAATTTTCGTTCTATGTGCTAGCCATGTGACTCTTTGTTGGTGCATGCTAGGTATCGTGAAAGATGCCCCAACTGAAGTAATAGAACCCTCGGACGGGCGAGCCAGCCTACTGGAGTCAATCCGGAATGCCGGCGGCATCGGCAAAGCGAAACTTCGGAACGTGAAAGAGCGAAAGATGGAAAAGAAGAAACAGAAAGAACAAGAGCAAGGTGAGACGTTACAGGGTGTATCATGTATGCAACTTACTGAAAACGTGTCAAATCATACCTCAAATCATGCGGCATATTGAGAAGTGTGTTTCATGTCTAAGCGATCTGACTTTTTACCTGGCGGATGATAAAACCCCATAGACTTGCATTGAAGGAGACATCTGAGCCAAATCTAGAGACCAGAATATCATAGAGACTTGGAGGTTGACTCTTTTGACTTAAACTAAATAACCAACATGCAACAACCCAGAACACTCTTGCAACCGCATAGCAACACCCTGCATTGTTAAGGTGACTTATGCACGCGCACTGGCATTATCTTCAGAATATGTCAAATCTAGATTAGATCATTTTTGCAAGATGAATAAATCAAAACCAACTGTATACATTTTTTAAAATGAAAGCATTCATTGTCATCTTAAAGAAATGTTGTTTCAGTGTTACTGATATAATGAAGAGCGCTGTGGTATTTGGAAAGTTCAAAAGATAAATGTACTTTCATTAAAGCTGCCGTATTAAGCCTTTTTAAATCCGTTTGATATTGACTAGCCCTGGACTCACATATTTCAAGTTCTTCACTGATCTGTCAGTGGATAAACTTGAGTTTACCTTTGCTGAGAGGTAATTGCTAATGATTTAGGATTTGATCAAGGGCAAATGCCACGCTTGAGATTTGAAAGAATCGAATCGGATGAAAACTTCATTCTTGATAGTACCTCGTTTTATTCGTCATTTACTGCAGACATTGGAGTGAGAGTTAAATTAGTGGCAGGGTCTATTCTCCATCCCAGAATGCACTGTAATGTGCAGTATTGGCTGATAAAGATATGTAATGTCTGATGAAGAGCCGTGGGCTTGAAACGTCACCTTAGGTGAAAACATTTAAATACATTTGGAGCCGTGGTGTGCCGACTTTTCTCTTTTTGTGATATCAATTTGGTCGAGCACCCACATTGAGCTTTTGTTCATTTTTTCAAAGATATTTAACTTGCCACCATCATCTCATTTTCTTCAGTTGGTGCAGCGGTCAGTGGAGGCGACCTCATGTCTGACCTGTTTAATAAGTTGGCCATGCGCAGAAAAGGTAAGTCTGAACTAGGGCTCTTGGAATTACATTCATAAATTTTTTTATTTTTTACTATTTAATATTTGTAAATATAATTATTTGCACTATATATATATATATATATATATATATATATATATATATATATATATATATATATAGTGTGTTTTTATATTTATATGCAATTCCACCGAGTACTGTGATGTGTTGAAGTGTGTGTATGTACTGTATATATCTATACTTCTATAACAGAAGTAGTTTTTATAAACATAATAATATTATTTGTTGTTATTGTTTTTAGAATGTTTTTTAATTGTACTACTGTAATATGATATTCCGGAAGGTTGAGTTCCAAAAACCTTGGAATGGAATACTAATCTCTTAATGGAAAGTGGACAGGAAAAATTAAGAGTAGAATTAAAAAAAATATATATAGAAAAGAATAGGCCCTATTTATCACAATTTATCATGACTAAAGTGGACCAAAAAGTATAACTGGACATATTTGGCATATGGTAATAGGCCTCTTGGAATTATATATATATATGTGTGTGTGTGTGTGTGTGTGTATATATATATATATATATATATATATATATATATATATATATATATATATATATATATATATATATATACACACACACCAATCAGCCATAACATTAAAACCACCTGTCTAATATTGTGTAGGTCCTCCTCGTGCCACCAAAACAGCGCCAACCCGAATCTCAGAACAGCATTCAGAGATGATATTCTTCTCAGCACAATTGTACAGAGTGGTTATCTGAGTTACTGTAGACTTTATCAGTTCGAACCAGTCTGGCCATTCTCTGTTGACCTCTCTCATCAACAAGGTGTTTCCATCTGCAGAACTGCCGCTTACAGGATGTTTTTTGTTTTAGGCACCATTCGGAGTAAATTCTAGAGACTTATACAGTAATACTCAAACCAGCCCGTCTGGCACCAACAATCATGCCACGGTCCAAATAACTGAGATCAATTTTTTCCCCTATTCTGATGATTGATGTGAACATTAACTGAAGCTCCTGACCCATATCTGCATGATTTTATGCACTGCTAGCACACGATTGGCTGATTAGATAATCGCATGGATGATTGTTGGGGCCAGACGGGCTGGTTTGAGTATTTCTGTAACTGCTGATCTTCTGGGATTTACACATACAAGTCTCTAGATTTTACTCCGAATGGTGCCAAAAACATCCAGTAAGCGGCAGTTCTGCAGATGGAAACACCTTGTTGATGAGAGAGGTCAACAGAGAATGGCCAGACTGGTTTGAACTGATAAACTCTACAGTAACTCAGATAACCACTCTGTACAATTGTGCTGAGAAGTATATATTCTCTGAATGCTGTTCTGAGATTCAGGTTGGTGACCTACACAATATTAGGCAGGTGGTTTTAATGTTGTGGCTGATCGGTGTATATACCGTATATAAACAGACATCACAATTCTGAAACCTTTATTTAAGTGCAAAGTGTTTTTATCATGGTAGCTGACAGTTCTTCATATGAATGTCCGACAGGTATCTCTGGCAAGGGTCCAGGGGGCGGAGACTCTTCAGAAGCACCTGCCAGCTCCGGCGGAGCATTCGCCAGGATGTCAGATGTGATCCCGCCCCTCCCGGCACCACTGCAACCCACCGCTGATGAAGATGATTGGGAGGCGTAACCACGGCGACCCCGGGTCGAGTGTTTCTCAGAGCTGATGTAAAATTCAAGACTTGAGGTTTGAAGTCCTCTTATGAATTGAAGGACAGGGTCTGAAGTTGTCGTTTATTCAAGGACAGCGGTGGAGTGGCGAATGTGACATTTTGTCTCATTTTCTTTGTTTGGAAAGCAGTTTTATTTTAAAGGTCTGAATGAATGTGACTTTGATATGTGTGTGATAATAAGATTACATTGAAAGCTCAGATGAATGACAGAATGGCTCTTAGTCAGGGTAGTCGCCATATTTAATTTTCATTCACTTCAAATATGGCATCTATCCTGATCAAGGTATATGTAGTTGAATCCTAACTAATATTTCAAGTGTGGGAATAACAATGTGTAAAAAAGAAAAAGCTGGATGTATTTTTTGATGTTTTTTTTTTTTTTAAACACACTTTACAACACTTCCTGCATTTTGCAGCTTTAGTACAGAAAAATAAACTAATCTACAACGGCCATTGTTTCTGTCAGTCTGAATGAGTCTGTTGACTTGTTACAAACATGGAGCTGAGAGTCTCAATCTTGTGGTCTTGAGACCTCTCAGTACCACTTCAACTCAGTTTTGTGCTTAGACCACGTCCACACTAATCTTTATTTTTTTCATCTGAAAATGCTCTGATTTGTGCATTATCCACACTATAATGCTGTTTTCTCCATTACCGTGTACTTTGGAAAATGATGCCGTAAGGAAATTAAAAGCGGAGTTGCGTTCATTAAAGCTGCCCTATTAAGCCTTTTTTAAATCTGTTAGTGTGGATGTGGCCTTAAAGGGGTCATGAGGTCACGAGGAATCAAATTTTCCTTTATATTTAAACACATAAGAGGTCATTGTACTATTAAAACACACTGTAAGTTTCAGAACTCAAAACTTCCTCCTCACGGCAAAAAGTGCATCTGTTGAAACCAAGCTGCCAAAACGACTCGTTCTCCACTTCCTCCACATTGTGATGTCACACTGTGTAGATATTTGCATCTGATCGCCTTCACAACAACACATCAAAACCTACTTTACCTTTTCACTTCTGTAGCCCCGCCCAGTAGTGGTGAGCAGTGAGAAAGCAGATCAATCAAGAGTAGGGAGCCAATCAGAAAAGTGGGCGTTTACGGTCAAGTCTTAAAGGAGAAGCAGCACCAAAACAACGTTTCTGATACAGAGGGTCAGAATGAGGGTTGAAAATGATCATGTTTTACAAAAAAGTTTTCAAAACTTTACTGATATTATAAGTGAACATCAAGGAACACTAAAATAATAATAATAACAAATAAGGCATGTCATGACCCCTTTAAGGCCAAAGTATAGTTTGGTGTTCCTTGTGAGCATGTTATGTGTGAGGCAAATTTAGCAAACAAAATCCAGTCTTTTCTGATCATCTGCACATGTCTGCCGCTGACTGAAGACAAGCGTATCACAAAGCAGTCATAGTGCATACGAGTCAGACATCTCCGTACAGGCTCGCTGTATACAGAATATAGTATCGAAAGGCCAAAGTGCTCGATTGTGCGTGAGATGTAACGTTTGCGGGGAAAAAAAAAAAGTGTACCCTTGCCTTTACACACTCAGACAAGACTACAGTCTACTTCCAGTTAACTTAACCTCAACCGGTGGCCTAAACAATGTATTTTCAAACACTATAAAGGTTTTGCCCTGTTTAGTTAGATTTTTATTGGCAATCTCAAGTGATTATTTTTACTGTACTTACAAGGAAGACTTTGATAATATGGTTAAAAATTTTAATACTGAATGTTTTGAAATGAATGTTGCTACAAAGTCAATATTTTATTAATTTAAGTTCTTTAAAGGAATATTCTGGGTTCAATACAAGTCAAGCTCAATGGACAGCATTTGTGGCATAATATTGAATACCACATAAATTAATTTCTTACTTTTTTTCTCTTTTTTTAAATAAAAGCAAAAATCGTGGATACAGCGAGGCACTTACAATGGAAGTGAATGGGGACAATCTGTAAACGTTAAAATACTATAGCCACAAGATATAAACAATGTGTGTAAACATGATTTTAGTGTGATGAAATCGCTTACGAACCTTTTCTGTGTAAAGTTAAAGCCAATTTGACAACTTCATTGCCATGCTGATGTAACACTATAAACCCAAAACGACCATAACACCAGAGATTTAACTTCGCAGCTCAATTAATGCACAAGTTTAATCAAATGTTTATACAATTATAAGCTTCACATTTCTATTTAAACCATCCAAAAATTTGGCCTCATTCACTTCAGTTGCGTGTGCCTCACTATAACCGCTATTTTTGCTTTTTTTAAAGAAAAGGACGGACGAGTAAAACATTATTTTTTGGGTGGAAATCAACATTATGCCACAAATGCTGTCAATTATGCTTATAATGAACCCGGAATATTCCCTTAAAATGAATAAAATAAATGTTGCACTTGTACAGGGCTTCAGGGAGTGTAGTCCTGGTCTGGATCATGACTCCAATCCTGACAAAACCAGACCAAGTCTTTGTCTCAGTCTTGTATTGAGCAGCTTTAATGAAATCAAAGTTCTCAGAACTAAACAAGAAACACAAATGCTGAAATGCAGAACTGTGCCTAAATCATTTACAAGGCCCGAGCAGTCAAACAAACATGCATTATGCAGAACAAACATAGCATTTATACATATGCAGCTCATCTCTGGCGAGTCGATGGCCTCCTGCCTGCCTGCTTAGAGCTGCGGTCTCTGTCGCTTCTCCAGAAAAAACTGCGGAATCAAATAAATGATCAGACAGGGAACATACTGCTATCAAATCCTGTCATCAACAACTTCCTCTCATTAGAGCAGACCTGCAAGCGGAGAGCACAGCTGGCGAGCACAGACTCGTATTAATACTTGTACATGCACTATCTGGCTCATTAAAACAGAAGACAGCTGGAGTGAAGAACAAACACTCAGCTACGATTGCATCCTGCACTTCATCGCACTTATTTATCTGCAGTTCACATACTAAGGCTATATTTGAAATGGCATACTACCTAGATATCTTTAAGAAAGTAGTATGCAGTATGCATCCTGTGCACAGTATACTGATCATTTTAGTATCTTAATGTATTCAAATCATACAGACCAGCTATTGAAGCAGTTTTCAAATACAGAACCACTAATCACGACCACGAGGAGGTTATGATAGGTCCCATATGACTCTATCCTCCCTAGCAACCGGGCTAATTGTGTTGCTTAGGAGACCTGGCTAGACCTTTAGCCTCCTACTGTTTCACATTATTTAAAAGTATGCAGTAAACAATGTGTAGTACGCATCCACACTACACATGCACGGCCATGCACTAAATCTTACCCTCCTGATGCCGGCGAAGGCTGGACCAAAGCTAGTTTGCGTCTGTATGCTGGATCGGATCCAATCTGGAAGTTTCTGCAGCGTGCCTGTTCGGGCGTAACGATGGTCGCACAGCACAATACATGCGTAATCGCCACGGTGACGGATTGCACGACCTGCATCGGGTAAGAAGTCACTGACCGTAAGTCTGTCTTATCATGTATCGCACACCTTAAAGACTGTTCCTATGCAAATTGCATGATTTTTAAGTACATTTCAGATTTCAGTACTAGGCCCCACCTACCAATAGATTGATTGACAGCTTTCATGCACAGACTCTCAATCAAGGCCTTCCCAGGACTTTTGCCATCTACATGAGGCTGTAACGGGAGCAGAGAGACACAGATTTACAGATGGCACATTTGTTTCCGGCAGTTCCCAACTATAGCGTCCTGTATGAAGTCTCACCATGTGCTTGTCCAGGTAAGACATCTTCTCTTGCAGCTCCGGTGACTTTATGTTGGGATATGGCATTCCAACCATAACGACACATCTGAACACATGCAAAGATTAAACAGGAACATGCTTTCATGGGAGGAATTTGATAACAAGCCCTTTATAGACTGGCTATGTTCGGAGTGGAATATTTGCGCTACCAAGTGTACATTTAAAAAAAAATAAAATGTCCAACTCAGGCTAAATTCATAGCTAACATTTTATGTTTCTTAAATGCACACAATTAAATAATATTTTCATACTTTTTGCATAATTTGGACAAATTGCAGCTTGATTGGAAATGATGCCCAATAAAAATATTCTGCTCACGAGTGATATTTATCTTCACTGACACTTTTAACTTTAAACTTAACACTAAAAACTTAATTTGGTGCAAAATTGTTTTGGTGTAAAGGAAATGATGTTACAACTGTGGGACATCCGTCATTTTTGGAAAATGACTGAAATCATTTTCTAACAATGAATATCAAAATGGTTTGTTCATTGACATTTTTGTTTAGATTATCACTGTAGTTTTAATCATAGTCATTTGTATTTTTAAAATTGATTTTCATAATGAAATATTGAAAGTCTGGGTCTGGTGCAAGGCAAAAACAGTCAAATCCATGAATGAATGGTATGCATGGTGGCACCCCGGCCCGAAACGGGCGGGGGAGGAGTGTGACTAGGAGGAGGGCGTGGCCGGCCCGTGATTGGTTCCCGGCCGTCACTGAATCAGCTGATCAGCGGACGAGCCAGAGGCACCAGTTCGAGAGAGACGCACTCATTTATATAGTTACAGTTTATGTTGAATGTTCACCCCGGTCCCGCCTCCTTGCCCTTCGTTTAACTGTTACAGTATGCTACTCTGAAATTAGGGATGGCCTTGCTAACCTGCCCAGGTCGTCTGAGAAATTAATTCCTTCACTCATTTTTCCTCCAACAACAGAGAAGAGCAGCGCCCCCGACTGGCCACTTCCAGCATTAATGTTGCGCTGAAGGGAAGAAAATTCATCATTCGACAATGCAAAATTATTTAAAGTACATTTCCAGCTTTATAATATGTAAAATGCAACTGTATAGATTTTTGTGTTACTATTAAATCTATACAATCATGTACATATGCTCTAACAAACCTGTATACTCTTGGAGTAGTCACTGAGCACTTGCTCAACTTGACTGGCTTTTTTCGGCTCCTGGAATATCTGAAACACACAAAAAGCATCTGAACTCCAACTGCAAATGCAACTAACATTGCTTCCACAAATTATGAGCTGACTGAGTAAATAAAGGCAAAAGGGGAGTGTCTATGTTTGTGAACCTTTTTCTTAGATTGTAAGCGCTGCAGGACTCCAGTGCTCTCCCAATGTCCCAGAATTCTCTTTTCATATTCGTAGGAGGGGAAGAAACAGACCACACCCCCCGGCACCACATTACACAGGTTGGACAAAACACGGCCCGTCTCTTCCATCTAATGCAAGTCAACAAATACAGTTATAAAACTCATCACACTGACAATATGTTATTGGAAACACTAAAGCGGATTATACAGTGATGAGAACAAAGGGAACAAAGATTCTCATCATTTACTCGCCCAAATGTGTCCCAGATGTGTATGACTTTTTCTTCTTCAGAACACAATGGAAGATAAAGGCAGCATAAAATGAATCCAGTGGTTTAATCCATGTCTTCAGAAGAGATATGATAGGTGAGGGTTTTTTTAGTTTTTGGCGATTTGTGTTCATCGTGTAAATCACCACCTACTGGTCGGGCTGGTCAAAGGTGGAGATTTATAGTAAAAAAGGACTTAAATATTGATCTGTTTCTCACCGACACCTCTCATATCACTTCTGAAGACATGGATTAAACCACTGGAGTCTTATGGATTACTTTTATGCTGCTGAAAATGAGAGTTCGCAACCCTTTGTATGGGGAAACCTGTTTGGAAACAGGAATCATTTTTGCATTTCCAATGGCATAAAATGCAGAACCTTCTTTTTGCTTGCCAATTAAATCATAAGTAAACTTTAGTCTATTATTATGTGTATTATGTTGCAATTATATGAAATTAGTTTGTTTGTTGAGCTTGCACTGGGCCATCTGTGAAATTTTGGTTTGCGTGCGTGTGTGTGTGTGTATGTTTTACCATCTGTGGTGTGTCCCTAGTTTGAAAAGTGAACTCCAACTGTTGTCCTGAGGGGCCAGCGCAGAGGACTATGGGTAGGATGTTCTCAGGGGGTATGACATGACCTGAAGGCATTATACGACTGTTACACACATCATAAACAACATGCATATGTATGCATAATAACTCAAACTCACCACATGAGAATTCTAAAATTCGGTCTTCCGTTACCCCAGCTGAAAACAAAAGCTGCTCTTTAAAATCTGTAACCTGCAACCCAATAATACAAAATCAGTATTACACAGTATTCTACACATACAGTTTATTTAAGGTTATGTAACTGGGGCAGTTGTGTCACTATATCTATTATATCTGTCCATGTGAAATGAATGGTTGTGTAAGCTAACAGGCTGCATGGTTCCCCCGGCGATGATCACGGCCCTGCACTCCTGGACAATCTGTGCAAAGTGAACCGCAGAGTTCAGCAAGAGAAACTTCAGACTGCTCTGGGACAGACATGCTGAAGAGAGACAGGAACGAGACGGATTTATGTGTGAGGGAGAATTTCAAAAGGCGCATGCATGCATGCATATGTGCACTCACAAACTCCACTAACCCTGCGTTTGCATCACGACTCGTCCATCTTTGTTGGCATTAGTGAGGGCATATAGGAAACTCTCCACCAGCATCATTGGTGAAGCCATGACGGGTCTGTCCTCTACTGCCACCTGCTGTTCTGCAAGATCTAAAACATCAACAAGTACATTGTTACATTTGTTGACATTTTTGCCACATGCTAGCTTGTTGTGGGTGGTTGCCAGGGAGTTGCTACGCTAAGGTGTTTTTTAGAATAATGTGTACTGATGAATAATGCACAATAAGACCTGAGATATATAATAGGATCAATTTTGATCTTAAATTGACTTTAAATGTTATAATTTAAATGTTGGTCGGGATGTAGGATTGTACTTGTAGCTTTGTTCTGCAGCGTCTGAAGGAAACGTCCTAGTCCTTCAATACGACGATTCTCTTTGTTTTTAGAGCTGGAGTGTGTATTTACACCGCTGCCTTCATATTTCTCCACAAATCCACACAGCTATACACAGGACACAAGAGCATCAGTGTGTGTGTGATTTCACGATTTTAAAACAGAGTTATAAATGTGTCCGTCTACTCACCTTCCTGCTGATCATACTCTTCTCAAAATATTTCTGAACCTTAGAAAGACAAACGGATTAAACTGTACTAAGAATAAGTCTGATTGATATTACACTGAAGTCATTTAAATGGCTTGATGTCGTGCTTGTAATACCTTAAAAAGGTTGATGTTATCAACTTGAGCCTTAAACAGGAAGTCGTTGATAGTCAGCAGCTCACTTCCTGATGTGTGAAGTATTTCAAAACAAAATATTTTCAGAGAAATAGTCAATGTTGAAGGAAACACAACAAGCAGCAGTGAAGTTTCTCACGATGAGTGTGTTTGTGTGTGGGGGGGTTTGTTTACCTGGTTGACAGGACTGCATGTTTGGATTCTGACCCACTTTACCTGTTAAAATAACACAACAGCAATAAATCAGTGTGAAGATACGGAGGCCCAGATGTGCACAACACAATTCAATTTACAAAGGAAATTAATTGATTCGCGCTCTGTTCTTTAATTGATTCGCGCTCTGTGCTTTAATTGATTCGCGCTCTGTGCTTTAATTGATTCGCGCTCTGTGCTTTAATTGATTCGCGCTCTGTGCTTTAATTGATTCGCGCTCTGTGCCTTAATTGATTCGCGCTGTGCGCTGTGCTTTAATTGATTCGCGCTCTGTGCCTTAATTGATTCGCGCTCTGTGCCTTAATTGATTCGCGCTCTGTGCCTTAATTGATTCGCGCTCTGTGCCTTAATTGATTCGCGCTCTGTGCCTTAATTGATTCGCGCTCTGTGCCTTAATTGATTCGCGCTCTGTGCCTTAATTGATTCGCGCTCTGTGCCTTAATTGATTCGCGCTGTGCGCTGTGCTTTAATTGATTCGCGCTGTGCTTTAATTGATTCGCGCTGTGCTCTGTGCTTTAATTGATTCGCACTGTGCACTTTAATTGATTCGCGCTGTGCGCTGTGCTTTAATTGATTCGCGCTGTGCTCTGTGCTTTAATTGATTCACGCTCTGTGCTTTAATTGATTAGCGCTGTGCGCTGTGCTTTAATTGATTCGCGCTGTGCTCTGTGCTTTAATTGATTCACGCTCTGTGCTTTAATTGATTAGCGCTGTGCGCTGTGCTTTAATTGATTAGCGCTGTGCTCTGTGCTTTAATTGATTCACGCTCTGTGCTTTAATTGATTAGCGCTGTGCTCTGTGCTTTAATTGATTAGCGCTGTGCTCTGTGCTTTAATTGATTCACGCTCTGTGCTTTAATTGATTCGCGCTGTGCGCTGTGCTTTAATTGATTCACGCTCTGTGCTTTAATTGATTCGCGCTGTGCTCTGTGCTTTAATTGATTCGCGCTGTGCGCTGTGCTTTAATTGATTCACGCTCTGTGCTTTAATTGATTCGCGCTGTGCTCTGTGCTTTAATTGATTCGCGCTGTGCGCTGTGCTTTAATTGATTCGCGCTCTGTGCTTTAATTGATTAGCGCTGTGCTCTGTGCTTTAATTGATTCACGCTCTGTGCTTTAATTGATTAGCGCTGTGCTCTGTGCTTTAAATGATTAGCGCTGTGCTCTGTGCTTTAATTGATTCACGCTCTGTGCTTTAATTGATTAGCGCTGTGCTCTGTGCTTTAATTGATTAGCGCTGTGCTCTGTGCTTTAATTGATTAGCGCTGTGCTCTGTGCTTTAATTGATTCACGCTCTGTGCTTTAATTGATTAGCGCTGTGCTCTGTGCTTTAATTGATTCGCACTGTGCTTTAATTGATTCGCGCTGTGCTTTAATTGATTAGCGCTCTGTGCTTTAATTGATTAGCGCTGTGCTCTGTGCTTTAATTGATTCACGCTCTGTGCTTTAATTGATTCGCGCTCTGTGCTTTAATTGATTCGCGCTCTGTGCCTTAATTGATTCGCGCTCTGTGCCTTAATTGATTCGCGTTGTGCGCTGTGCTTTAATTGATTCGCGCTGTGCCTTAATTGATTCGCGCTGTGCTTTAATTGATTCGCGCTGTGCTTTAATTGATTCGCGCTGTGCGCTGTGCTTTAATTGATTCGCGCTGTGCGCTTTAATTGATTCGCGCTGTGCGCTTTAATTGATTCGCGCTGTGCGCTGTGCTTTAATTGATTCGCGCTGTGCTTTAATTGATTCGCGCTGTGCGCTGTGCTTTAATTGATTCGCGCTGTGCTCTGTGCTTTAATTGATTCGCGCTGTGCGCTGTGCTTTAATTGATTCGCGCTGTGCGCTGTGCTTTAATTGATTCGCGCTGTGCGCTGTGCTTTAATTGATTCGCACTGTGCTCTGTGCTTTAATTGATTCGCGCTGTGCGCTGTGCTTTAATTGATTCGCGCTGTGCGCTGTGCTTTAATTGATTCGCGCTCTGTGCTTTAATTGATTAGCGCTCTGTGCTTTAATTGATTAGCGCTGTGCTCTGTGCTTTAATTGATTCGCGCTCTGTGCTTTAATTGATTAGCGCTGTGCTCTGTGCTTTAATTGATTCGCGCTCTGTGCTTTAATTGATTAGCGCTGTGCTCTGTGCTTTAATTGATTCACGCTCTGTGCTTTAATTGATTAGCGCTGTGCTCTGTGCTTTAATTGATTCGCGCTGTGCTTTAATTGATTCGCGCTGTGCGCTGTGCTTTAATTGATTCGCGCTGTGCGCTGTGCTTTAATTGATTCGCGCTCTGTGCTTTAATTGATTAGCGCTCTGTGCTTTAATTGATTAGCGCTGTGCTCTGTGCTTTAATTGATTCACGCTCTGTGCTTTAATTGATTCGCGCTCTGTGCTTTAATTGATTAGCGCTGTGCTCTGTGCTTTAATTGATTAGCGCTGTGCTCTGTGCTTTAATTGATTCGCGCTCTGTGCTTTAATTGATTAGCGCTGTGCTCTGTGCTTTAATTGATTCACGCTCTGTGCTTTAATTGATTCGCACTGTGCTCTGTGCTTTAATTGATTCGCGCTCTGTGCTTTAATTGATTAGCGCTGTGCTCTGTGCTTTAATTGATTAGCGCTGTGCTCTGTGCTTTAATTGATTCGCGCTCTGTGCTTTAATTGATTCACGCTCTGTGCTTTAATTGATTAGCGCTGTGCTCTGTGCTTTAATTGATTCGCGCTCTGTGCTTTAATTGATTAGCGCTGTGCTCTGTGCTTTAATTGATTCGCGCTCTGTGCTTTAATTGATTAGCGCTGTGCTCTGTGCTTTAATTGATTTGTGTTGTGGCAGGTTTTGAACTTAGTTTGCTTTGAAAATTTTGTTATGTTGTGCACTTCTGAGCCACCGTACGAAGATGACGAAACGCACAAATACAAAACAATCTCACACACATCTGACCTCCAAGTGTGCGCGCAAGCCCCTCCAACACAAAGAGGATCTGTTTGATGTACATCAGATTCTTGGCTTTCAATCGACTTCTGCAGGAGACACACCCATCCAACACAATGACATTTATACCAATACATGAAACACAATAATATCAATATCAGCTAATGAATATACAAAAATAAAATAAACCGTTGCAATACATTTTTAAAACTTGTGTTTTATTTTTAGGAGGATACATTTTTACCTGTAGCGCTCGGAGTACTGGGAGAGCTGTGAATGAGCCCTGCAGAGCTAAAAAAACACTCATTAGTCAACAGTGCTGAGTGACAGTGTGTATAGTGAGTTCTAGTCGCTTTGCGGATGCGTGTACCTGTGCTCCGCTGATTTCTACGCTGTGTATGGCTGAGATTGTATCAGTCAGATTATGAGCCTCATCTATAATTACAATCTGATCCTTTAGTTTGATCCCGGATGCTTTGCGAGTGGACGCATGGAGCAAAGACTGATAGGGCAACACCACCACCTATAATCAAGAGGGAGAGAGAAGGGCAAAAACCACAACAGTTTTAGAGTTCTTCGGCTTTTTATTTAACAGCTGTTTTAAAAATCAGAACGAGTCACTTTACATAAACTGGCCTTTTACATTCAGTATGAGCTGTGAACAAAACATGAAAATATATCTGCTTCTATGAGAGTGCATCTGTCAGCTTCTCCTCTCCTCACCTGCACAGGTGAGAGTAAAGCAGTTTAAATAGCGCAGTTGTTGCTTCTGAAATTGATCAAGCGTCCCGTATGCACTGTTCTATCTGTTTGCGATCACCAACATCTCCTGAACCGCTACCTCTTATATTTTCGTTATTGTGTGCACAGCCGTGCAATTATGGGTGCAAGCTCATCTTTTGTGTTGTTTGTTGGCTTCTTCTCATGACTGAACCCTCCTGTTGCTATATGCCTGGGTTTGTGTAAGAATTTCGGGATCGTAGTTTCATTCGGGCACACATGGTCAAGTGTTTGATGCAGCTGGTCTGCAAATAGTCGTGTTTGTGCACTTGACTTTAGTGTATGTGCTTAACTCGCGTCTTTGTTATCTGTCTTTGGCGTGCACCAATGCTCTGCCGTGATTTAAACTGAACTCCGAATCGATTCTGATTCTTTTGAGAATCGATTCAGAATCGTTTGAGTGTGAATCGTGCTGCATCGATTTTTTTCCGACAGCTCTGGTTATTTGTACATCCTGAAATGTTGTTTTATAATGTTGTGGAGGGCTTGCGTGTTCTCTCCAAATTGAGTTTCAAATATGGCTGCATTCGAGGGCTGCACGATGTTAGCCAATCAGAACAGTGGGCGTTTACAATTGAAGTTACATTGAAGGAGCCGCTGAGGCCAAAACCGAGCGTTTGAGACCGAGGGCCACAGACAAGGTGGAAAATCATAATTTATTACTAAACTATGGCAGTTTTGGTGCAAAAACACACATTATCAGTGGAAATTATTAAAAAAACAGCATTTCATGACCCCTTTAAAACTGAACGAGTACTCGATTAATCGATTACGTACATTCGCTATAGACAATTCCAAGATTTTTAAGATTTGATCAATCTCTGTGACATTTCCAGGCCTAGAAAACATCATTTAAAAATGTCCAGGATTTTCAGGGGTCCCTGATATAAAACATATGTAACTAACATTGTAAAGACAGCATTATAAATGGTCTCATCAACTTTTAAAAGGGAGAAAGCCCCTCCCCCTTTTTTTGGGTTCACATCAAATAGCATGTGTCCCATGAAACTCTTCAGTATGTTGCCACAAATTCATCTGTCACTTAGTAGAAGCTAGCCAAATTAGACCGATGCCAACATGGATGTTTGTTTATTCAATATGGGTTCAAGATTAACAAAGATAAACATAGTTTGTGCTGACCAAAATGTGTTTTGTGCAGTGAATTATTGGCTGCCGAGAGCATGAAACCTAAATTTAAGAAGCACTCAATAACTCATTGTTGGGCCTATGCAGAAATGTTAGTTTGCTTCTGTCCTGTGTTGGGTCGCCACTTGTGACCAATGCACAATCTGGGAGTTAAAGCAGAATCAGTTGAAAACCTACTTATCTAAAGTGTGTGTGTGTGTGAGTACAGTGTGCGCACCTGAGCAGCAGGTATGGCCAAGCGTGTGCTGTAATAGGGGCAGGTGTGTTTGTCCCGCCCATGCTGTAGGAGCTGTTCCACGTCTCGGACCTTCACCAGCACTTCGTCCCTCATTGACATCAATTTTTCAAAACCCGAGAAGGCACACGTCGCCTTGGCAACACCACGACGGCGCTTCGGCTCAGAGTCTGCCTCCTTGTCTCGTTTCTCTGTAATTGTGTGAAACACGTACACATCATTATGATGAATCTATTTATGTCTGTCTCTCCTGATCTCTACCCAATCTGTCATTTAAATCAGCAACAACGCTATGTTTAAATTGGCATCGTTTGTGTTTCTCACCATGTTTGTTTTTCTGCATTTCCAAACAGCGGTCATTCATCATTTGGACGTTTCCGAGCCGCACGACCTCTGGATTAATGCACAGGTTCTGTAAAGGGCAAAATGAAATGGGTATGACATCATCTGTTTTGCCTTTCATGGAGGCATCAATATGATGTAATGTTGAAAACTGGCCAAAGGTGAGAGAGACTATTAATATTAGTGCTCATACAGAGGGTTTAAACAAACCCTTAACATCAAGTCGTGCAAGACTCATCATGCAGCTTGTCTAAGTCTAAGCAGAAGCCTAACTGCTACTTTTGTCGAAATGTATCTGAAGCCATACATTGAAAATGCCCTGCAGAGCCATAGCAGAGTACCTGTAAGTGCTTTTAACTTATATGGCACTTTTCCACGGCACGTTACGGTTCGACTCGCCTCAACTCCACTCGCTTTACTTTTCTGAGCTTGCATTTCCACTGCAGTTTAGTGCCGCCTCAACGTGGGTGGGATTATAGGCTGATCGTCATAATTGCGCCGCCTCTACTGCCGTGACATCATCTTAAACACGACACAAATTGACCAAAACAATAACACGACCGCTAGCTGTTAGCTACTAGCTCATTGTGCTGCATAAAGCAGTTGTTGCATGGTTAAATTGGGCTGGTTGTTTTAGAAGCTTCCAGTAGCTGCTCAACTAAATAAAGTGCAGCTTTCAAGCAGAGTATAGAGTTAATGTAACAAAACATACCATCCTCCATCGTGGATCAACGCCAAACCAGGGCACTCTCCCGCCCATTGCTCGCCGGTCTAGATAGCGCCCATTTGGTCGAACCACTTCCACATTTCCTTGATGGTTCTGTAGTCACTTAAGTTTTTTTAACTTTTCCCAACACTGTTGGTAGGTCGGTGGTAGCCGTGTGCGGCCAACAGTTGAGACACTTCCTCAGAGACATTTTCGTTTCACTCATCGCTAACAAGAGGACCGTCTGCACCTCGTTTATTGACCATGGTATGGTTTTGCACACAGCCATTTCTTTTTTCACAATTCGAAAGTGGCGTGAACAAATGATACTGTTATCGCTGTTGCTAACTTTAAAACTAGCGGGTCGATGTCGCTTGTCGCAAATCCAGTGACGCTGGTAGTGACGATTCTCCCTGACCAATCAGTGATCTGCAGGATTTTCACGTCACATTTAGTATCGGCTCGGCTCTCTTGGAACCTCGAACGGGGTGGTACAAAAAAAGTACCAGGTACTATCCACAGTGGGATACCCATTGTGGATAGTCAAAACGTAACATGCATAATATATGTGTCACTGTGCATTTCTTATTGTGTAGAAAATTGCCAATTATTAATACGAGAGTTGTTTTGTTTTTTGTGAGTTAAAGATGGATTGAAGTGAACAGAAAGGTGAGAGAGGAAGTCTTCACCCCATTATACATGGCAACAAAATACGTTTCTGATTTTTGTTTTGTTTTCCAATATAAATATGTAAAAAAAAATTTGCAACAATTTGTTATCTGAGAATGTTGAATACAATATGAAAAATACAAATATTTTAAAATATCTAAACATCCTTTAAATAAAGATGCTTTCACCTGAGAAGCAGCATATCAAATATAAAGACTTGCTTTGAGAGACAGACCTTGAATATAAGTATATTTGGTCTTTACTGCACTCGCAGAAGTTTAACCAAGTGAAAAATACACTTATATACAAAATACACTCGCTGTATATTTCAGATACATTCTCTTAAAGCAAGTCTAAATATCTTATATGTTGCTTCTCAAGTAAATGTATCTTGTTTTAAGGATTTTTAGACATTTTTAAATGGAAAACAAGACAAAAACACTTGAGAACTACAGGATTTTTTTTACAGTAAATGTATTTACTGAATTAAACTTAATAAAATGTATTTTTTTTTCCCCTTTAATTCTGTGAATGTCATTTAGAGGTGTTTTTAAAAGATGATTTTTTTCCCTCGTTATTGTTAGTAAGCACGTTTAATACAACCTTTTAAGTCAGTACACAAGCTGAATAAACGGTCAAGAGTGATTAACCGCTGCAATAATCGCAGAATAGTCGAATAATCGCTAGATTAATCGATTATCAAAATAATCGTTAGTTGCAGCCCTAACCATAATGGTAGGCTAATCCTCAAAACTACAAAACAAAAATTCTTCTAAATTTCAACATAAGAAAAGATTAAACACTAAAGCATCCCCATTTATATTCATCATGCACAAAGACATACAATAACATATAGTTTTTAACATTAACTCTCCCTGTCGAGTCCCACGCAAAGCATGCTGGGAATTACAAATCCTCTGCCAAGTTTCAGTTAACCAAACAAAATGATATGAATAAGAATGAGTAATATGAACGTGGGAGGATAGGGAGAGTTTGTTTTATTTGAGTGCAAGAACAAATTAGTCTGTATGCTTACCTGTCTGGAGCCCAGACTAACCAAACGAACCGTGGCCCCGTATGGACTCTTCTGCACCTCGTGCACAAACTGGGCCAGCTGAGAGTGGGTTCGACTACAGTAATAAATCTAAAGACATGCATAATACACATTAAACATGCACAAACACCTTGCAGTTCACTGAAACAGGGTGGAAAGAGTTTCACCTTGGTGACATGATCTTCCTCCAGATCTTCATCATCGTCATCATCACACAGTCTGAGAAGGGTACAGTATATGAGATTAGAAGGATGAAAGACACACCCACCCACATAATTAATTATTCAAAAACACAATCAATACCTGCTCTTGGGCGTGGCCTCTTCATCACTCTCATATTCGGCTACAATAAGCCCCTCCTCCTCTGGATCATGTGCTTCTGACTCCACCCCCTCTTTGCTGAGCTGCAGCAACTTTACAGTCTCGTCATCTTCAGTGGCCTGTTGAGACACATAAGATTTATACATATACACACACCAATCAGCCACAATATTAAAACCACCTGCCTAATATTGAGTAGGTCCCCCTTGTGCCGCCAAAACAGCGCCAACCCAATATTCTCACCGGTTACAATTGTGACCGGGGTCTAAAATGAGTTTTTGACGTATTTTGCACAGAGTTGTCAATTGTAAATGAAAGTGCAGACTTCTCTGCATGTCTGTCAAAACTCCATAAAAACAAGCAAATAAATCATCTCATAATACACTTACAACTACAATATTTTGGACTGAATCTGAATTGAGTTGTTCATTTTCTGTTGTTCAACTCAGTTGATGGGGTAGGTTTTGTGTGGATGACTGAAAAATAACTACAAAAAATATGTGATTAATTGCGATCAACTACAAAAAAAAATGTGATTAGCCGCGATTAACTACAAAAAATGTGTGATTAATCGTGATTACCTACAAACAATATGCGATTAATCACGATTACCTACAAAAAACACTATGCGTTTACTTGCGATTAACTACAAAAAATATGTGATTAAATGCGATTAACTACACAACAATATGCGATTGCTTGCGATTGCCTACAAAAAATATGCGATTAGTCGCAATTAACTACAACAAATTTGCGCTTAATCGCGATTAACAAATGGCCGTTTATCAGCCCTAATATATATATATATATATACACTCACCTAAAGGATTATTAGGAACACCATACTAATACTGTGTTTGACCCCCTTTCGCCTTCAGAACTGCCTTAATTCTACGTGGCATTGATTCAACAAGGTGCTGAAAGCATTCTTTAGAAATGTTGGCCCATATTGATAGGATAGCATCTTGCAGTTGATGGAGATTTGTGGGATGCACATCCAGGGCACGAAGCTCCCGTTCCACCACATCCCAAAGATGCTCTATTGGGTTGAGATCTGGTGACTGTGGGGGCCATTTTAGTACAGTGAACTCATTGTCATGTTCAAGAAACCAATTTGAAATGATTCGAGCTTTGTGACATGGTGCATTATCCTGCTGGAAGTAGCCATCAGAGGATGGGTACATGGTGGCCATAAAGGGATGGACATGGTCAGAAACAATGCTCAGGTAGGCCGTGGCATTTAAACGATGCCCAATTGGCACTAAGGGGCCTAAAGTGTGCCAAGAAAACATCCCCCACACCATTACACCACCACCACCAGCCTGCACAGTGGTAACAAGGCATGATGGATCCATGTTCTCATTCTGTTTACGCCAAATTCTGACTCTACCATCTGAATGTCTCAACAGAAATCGAGACTCATCAGACCAGGCAACATTTTTCCAGTCTTCAACTGTCCAATTTTGGTGAGCTCTTGCAAATTGTAGCCTCTTTTTCCTATTTGTAGTGGAGATGAGTGGTACCCGGTGGAGTCTTCTGCTGTTGTAGCCCATCCGCCTCAAGGTTGTGCGTGTTGTGGCTTCACAAATGCTTTGCTGCATACCTCGGTTGTAATGAGTGGTTATTTCAGTCAAAGTTGCTCTTCTATCAGCTTGAATCAGTCGGCCCATTCTCCTCTGACCTCTAGCATCAACAAGGCATTTTCGCCCACAGGACTGCCGCATACTGGATGTTTTTCCCTTTTCACACCATTCTTTGTAAACCCTAGAAATGGTTGTGCGTGAAAATCCAGTAACTGAGCAGTCTGTCTGGCACCAACAACCATGCCACGCTCAAAATTGCTTAAATCACCTTTCTTTCCCATTCTGACATTCAGTTTGGAGTTCAGGAGATTGTCTTGACCAGGACCACACCCCTAAATGCATTGAAGCAACTGCCATGTGATTGGTTGATTAGATAATTGCATTAATGAGAAATTGAACAGGTGTTCCTAATAATCCTTTAGGTGAGTGTATATATATATATATATATATATATATATATAATATTAAATAAGCAATGATGTGCGAGAAGGTGTGCTACATTGTACATTTTGTCTGCAACAACTCCCGTTGTTACTATTTTCACAATATAGCACAGGCGTGAGAGCCTTATTGCTTTTATAAAATAATGAGTACATACTAGTGCTGCACAATTAATCGAAAACTAATCGAGATTACGATTACGGCTGCCACGATTATGTAATCATGAAAACTGACGATTACAGCATTCAAGTCCGCTCCTGTTGCGTCGATGGTTTCTATTTACAACATGTTTTTGCAGCGGTTGAGTATTCTAACCAATCACGAACAAGTCCGATGAGCAATGAAACGGCAATGGCCAATCGGAGCAGCTTAGATTAGCCCTCCGTCCTATCAGTAAAGACAACTGATACTAATGTGCAAGTTTTAAACCGTCTGAATGCCCAGATGCTTGCTTTATGTTCTTACTCTGTTCGCGTGGCACACGAAAATGTAATACTGAAGAAACATCGCCTGACACTCGAATAGAAGCTGTAGAATAAGTGCGAAAAGCACTTTGTAAATATTTTGGATTCATTGCGTATTGCACCGCTTGAACGTAGATGTTAAATACACTGCAAATGAGCAACGCTACAAAACTTAAACGCTCCCGTTCTAATCAAGGCACAGATGCGGTGTAAATAATTGATTTATTATGCTGATTAGACGGCTTTGTGTTCAGTGAGAGTGCAGGACATTGTGCGGAGCGTCTTGAGCTCACATCGAAATGCAGATCTCAAACAGGGTAAATCTAGAAATGCACCAATTGTAATTTTTTTTTGGTCGATTCCGATTTTTCTCCAAGTGTGACCTGCCAATACCGATTTTTTTCCAAGTCCGATTTTCTTTCTACGAACTATTATTGACCGCATATACAAACAAAATCTACCTTTCTTCAATGCAAAATTTTATTTTCATAATAAAATAAATTATTAAACATTACAATTTCCCCCCCAAAAAAGTAACAGGATCTTCTCTGACTTCTGATATATAAAGTGCTCTGTGACTGGAAAGAGGTAGAAATAACAATTAACTGCAAATGAGTTGCTTTATATAACAAAACAGATGTCATTTTCCACTATTTTCATAAATGGACCTTTTTCTATTTTTTACTCGTCTAACAACATAATTCCAAATATTACAAGCCTAAACTGAACTGAAGTGTCCAATACACTCAACATTGACATTAAGCTTACGTTAGATACCAAATATCAGAGGTAAAACTGATTGCTGCTTCGGGATCAGCTTGTAACCATACCTGTCAGCACTCCCATTTTTCCCAGGAGTCTCCCGCCTTTTACACCCATCTCCCACCCCCCTCCCGTTTTGTTATTGCTCCCGGGAAGCTCCCGTAATTTGTATGGCCCAAACCACGTTATATGAATAATCACATCAATATATTAATCCAAGGTTGTCCAGTTGCCAGATCTTGTATGAAACGCATCCACTCACACAATCGACACATCACACAAATTTCAACCCATTTGTGACCTCAACCTGGCAACCAAAACCAGCTGCTCTGTTGAAATCTGTGCAGGCAGTAGACACAGGAAGTTGAATCAAGCATCACTGGTAGATTGGAGTAGAAGACTCAGCTGGCGCTCCGGCGAAAAAAAAATAAAAATAGGCTGCGTGTGTGACAGGACACGAGATTAAACAACTCGGGCAACATGACATGGGAAAAGTACCACCTACTCTGTATCGAGGAAATTGACGTTCTATGGAGAACGGCTGGTCATCCAGGACCATGAATTCCACAATCTTCCTCGTAATTCCTTTGGTCTTTTCGCTGATCATACCAAGGAAAGATAGGAGAGGCTGCTGACTTGTGTCTGTCTCTGAGCTCTGGCTAGCTTTAGCCGCTTTCCCATTTTTAGCTTATTTTTTAAAATGGCCATTTTCAGCTGGGTGATGGTGTTTTAAGTGTCTAATTAGGTTTGTTGATCCGAACGTTATTGTGGTGGTTCCCCCAATGGTTTACTTTAGCCTTATAATTATTACACATTGCGAACTTTATGTATTCTTCACTCACAGTGAAGATCTTCCACGTTATTGCGGCGGTGACGTTATTGCCTGCGCCGCTGTCAACAAAACGGACCGGCTCGGAATCGGAAAGAAGTGAGGCTGACCGGCCGGTCACCGGTCCGAGCCGGTCCGTTTTGAAGAATATGGCATGAATGGCATATTTCGGGGATCACCGTCATTGTTATCACGCCTGCTCTAATAAGACACATTTGCCACGCAGCTGCTATTGGTAGATTGAACATTTTCACGAATCGCACAAACTCTGAAAGCAAATGACTGTTTTTAATTACCAAAGTGCAACCGCTGAGGCCAAAAATGATCTGACGATGATCTTACATGAACAAGAGCACCATTGAAGATCTAACGGGATGAGTGGTCCCCCGTCCCGCCACCAAAGGTCTTGCTGAACGCAGTAAATTGGTCGATTTAAATCAGCTGTTTATAAGTTTGAAAATTGAATATGCCATATTATTTACCGTACGTGGACTAATAATTTAAACAGTAATTTAGCAATAATTCAATTTATTCTATATCACAAATATCCATTTACAATAGTTTTAATTTGCCTTACAATACAATGATCACAATTATGATTTTTGCTATAATCGTGCAGCCCTACTACATACTAGAAAATATAAAGGACATAAATTGTCCCGAATACACAACACTTATAAGCAAGCTCAAAGACTCACTTTTCTCTTCATAGTATATCGGAGCTGTGCGTTGTGTCTTATCATCTCCAGCCTTTCCTCTCTCCTTTTCCTCTTCAGCTCCTCATCCTAAATGAAAGCACTGAGAATGAATAAACCTCTTACAAACACACGACTTGTTTTGAATGATCTTGAATGTTCTGTACACGTCCCCAAGAGCTCTTCTACCTTTAACTTGTTCACCATGTCTCTCTCGGCTTTCTTCTGCACAAACTCCGACACCCAGTCTGGCTCTGATGGCTTGGTGGCATTGTTCCCGTCCGTTACAGCTTCAGTCTGCTTTTCCGGTCCTTCAGTCTCACCATTCAGAAGTCTGGCTGCCTCCTGTTTCTTCTTCTCTTCGTAGTCTCTCAGCCATGTCAGTGCACCACAAATAAGACTCAAAGACTTGCCCTGAAAAGATCAAACTACATTTTAAAGGAATGTTCCTGGTTCAATACAAGTTCATCTATGACATGCAGTCGATTACCTTGTAAAAACAAGCCAAGACTGTGTTTCCAGTAATGCACGTACAATAGAAGTCTATGGGGTAAAGTACAGTGCCGAAATATTCTGTGATTCAATACAAGTTATGCTCTTTCGAAAGCATGTGTGGTATAATGTTGATTAACATTAGTGTAATAGTGAGGCACTTACAATGCAAGTGAATGGGCCCGATTTTGGGAGGGTTTAAAAGCAGAAATTAAGCGTATAATTTTATAAAAGCACTTCCATTAATTCCTCTGTCAAAACTGGTGCATTACTTGAGCTGTGAAGTTGTCCAAATCATCGCTTACTGGGAAGGAAGTTGTAAATTGGATATAACTTTATTATATTTAAATGTTATCCTTTTGAAACGGTGAGTATTTAAATGTTTATGGATTTGGCCCCATTCACTTACATTGTAAGGGTTGGATTGCTTCCCCTTCGTCATATCGTGGTGCCGTTTTGTGGCCCATTCTGCATAATGCGGCGGGTCATTTCAGTCCCGGTTCTGGAAAATGCCCGGTGGTGCCAGATTACCAATCCAGCCCTGCATTTCAGCATTTAAACCTTTGGGAATGTCTTGCTCTATAACCTTCCATTCAGTGTTGTGTGTAATGCATTAAGTAATTAATTACTGTAATTCAATTACTGTTTCAGTGTTAAAAAGTAAGGGATTACTCTTAATTTTTCAGTAGTTTAATTACAGTTACTCCTCATGTAATTGCGTTAAATACTGTATAGACGCTAGAACAATTCTATATAAAACAATAGTGAATTTAAAATAAAAATGTAACGTCTAATGTTAAAATGTATGTTGTTTTTTTTTTTATTTAACGCCGCCCCTTTAAATTCTTTGGCCAGTTCATGAATAATTAATTTGATTTTATAGGATTTATTTGATTGAATTAAATGGACAGTTTCATGTTTATCTTTGTATTTTTCATCCAGTCGAGGTTGATCAGGGTTTTAGAAAGTAATTAGTAATAAGTAATGCAGTTACTTTTCAGACGGGGTAATTAGTACAGTAATCTAATTACACTGTAGAAGATGTAATTAGTAGTTAGTAATTAATTACTTTTTTTTTTTTAAAGAGTAATTTAAAATTTAAAATCTAAGTCTAAATTATTTTCTCTGGTAATTGGCAGCATTTCTTATATACTAAACGTTCCTTAAAATATGAGGTTTGATTAAGTGATTTAGTCTGATCTGCACAATACTGACCGTCCCAGTGGGACTCTCAAATATACCGACTTTCCCCTGATCCAGAGCAGAGTACAGAGTCTCCATGAAGCTCTCCTGGATCGTATAGGGCTGGAACGGGAAAGGAAAGCGACCACTCTTGCTGTCCATGATATAAAAACCACAATCAGTCTTCTCCAAGAGTCAGAATCCTACACGGAGACCAAACATAACATCAACTGAACAGTTGAGCTTTCAGGTCGGCTTGTATTTGCGGACAATTCCACTGAGATCCAAAATGACTGTAAATATACTGAAGGGATGTAACGCTACCACATGTATGTTATTCCATATCAAGAAAAGACGTTATGACCGTGTACACTTCCTCAAACAATCGCGCGCCAGTCTTTCCCCTCAGCCAATAGAAACAAGGCAAACCGTCTTACATGATAGGGACGAGCGTCAAATTTCACTCCCTCGTGAAAAACGAAAAGGACTCCATAATTACACTTTTGGTTTCCCTCGGTTGATTTTAACAGGCTTTTCCTTACTTTTTACGTTAGTAATAATGTACTTTAAATAGTCAGTGTTTTCTTGTAATTTTTTGGGATTTTCACCCCAATTTGGAACGCCCAATTCCCAATGTGCTCTTATCGACTCGGTGTTGTAGTGACTCGCCTCAATCCGGGTGACGGATGACGAATCTCCGTTGCCTCTGAGTCTGAGACCGTCAATCTGTGCATTTTATCACGTGGCTTGTTGAGCGTGTTACCGCAAAGACGTAGCGCTTGTGAAGGCTCGTGCTATTTCCCCGCGGCATCCACGCATAACTCGCCACGCGCCACTCCGAGAGCGAACCACATTATAGCGACCACGAGGAGGTTACCCCATGTGACTCTATCTACCCTAGCAACCGGGCCAATTGGTTAATTAGGAAGCCTAACTGAACTGCTCAGTTACTAAGGGTAACCAAAAAAAGGGTTCAACATACATGCTGTCTGTAAAACACGACAGACACTCTTAAAAGTACATTTTTATTAAATTACGTTTAATATAATTTATTCTGTACATGCTGCAAACTGCCTTGGAAGTGTTCGAGTCCAATCTGACTTAATAAATGTATAAAATCTGTTATTTTCGTTAAAGGATGTAGTTAAGAGTTTAGTGACGGTCCCTAACAATACAGTCCATTCTATATGGAGTTAAATACGTGCCACAATTCTGCACGTGCAAGATTATATTTTGAGCGAACAAAAAAAATTCTACACGTGCAAGATTAAACTGAGCACACAAAAAGTTATTTTGCATGCGCAAGAGGATATTTTGAGTGCAAAAACATTTCTGCACACGCAAGATGATATTTTGAGCATACCAAAAGTTATTTTTCACACTCTTGAACTCCGTTTTGTAAAGCAATGTATCTTCTTGCAAAGATAAACTCATTTTGCGCAAACGAAAATAAATTTTACGCTTGAATAAAGTTTTTTTTGAATGTGAATTTGCTCCGAATTCTTACAATTACGCTTTCTCCACATAACCACTCTGAGTGCAAAATATCGTTTTGCATGCTCAAAATATCATCTTGAATTATGAATATTAAATTTTTTTTGCCCGCTGAAATTATAATTTGGTGCGCGCGCAGAATTGTGGCACAAATATAACTCCATAATTCTAGACGCGACCATCTCTGGAAAGTTCTTCGAGTCAGTTCAGTTACCAGGGGTGGGTCTGAACGTTATATAAACGGCAACAACGCGATCTTGAATCTTCTAGACCACAAAACCTGTTCCTAAAAGCGACATTAAAGCCATTTATACCTGCAGACGTCAGGTGTTTTGTGATTTCTGTGTAGGAAACACCTCAAAGAGCCGCATTAAATCAAAGATGACTGCCGAAGAGGTGGTGAATGAAGGCAATAGCATCCCCATCGAGGGTGAAGACATCACCCCGAAGAAAGATGGAGGTGTTTTAAAGGTAAATACTGCAGTAAAATGAGCCGTATTGACTCCATGTGGGAGGTGTGAATGACTGAATGCATGCTTGATATAGTTACTATTTATTTCGTATTACTCACTGTAGTAAAGATTATGCTTTTATATGTTTTTTAAAAAAGTGCATAATTGCATCCTACAATTTGCATTTCGTTATTGAGATGTTATTTGATTGTTTCATGCTCCTCATGTTACTGATTTTACAACATTGTAAGATCTTTCCATGGCTAGTCAGCGCGTATCGATTTAAGACAACACCGATCAACCACATGCAATGCCAATTTACCGTTTAAATGTTATATTTTCTGCATCTATATACCAGTCACATACGTATTTGTTATTAATGTGCATCTATGCACACTTTAGGGTAAATCAGCTTGCTAGCTAAGCAGGTTGTCTAATCTGTTGCATAAGCTGCAATGCACTAAAATGTGTCAGGCAATGATTTATGTCATACATTTCCTAATCAGAGCGGGTTAGTGTGATGGACTTGAGATCATTGCCAGTGTATACTGCGGCCAGGTCAGTTTCCACTTGGAAAAACATAGTCAAGCTAGCCCCCATGCTGTTTAGCGGTACGCGTATTCACTATGTATTATGGCAAGAGCGTGTAAGAACTGATTTCAAAATAAAAGCCTTCCGGTGAACGTCATTTCATATGCAGTCAATACTGAATGAAATAAATTAATAAATATACATAAATAATTGCATAAAACAAAATGAGTAAATATTAATGGCACTCTGAGGTGGTGTACTATCACTCTGAAGTGAAATTGTTATTTGGAAACGGGGAGTTTCCTTTAAATATCTATCTGATTTTATAGAAAGCGCTGCTGCACGTATATGACATTTTAAAGGACTTTAATTTTGAAATTCAATATTGGTCTGCCCTGACATTGTATGAGTGACACTGATGTGGTGTACTAGCACTTTAATTTGCCTTTTAATATCTATTATTAAGTTGCCTTTAAATATCTGTCTGATTTTATAGAAAGCGCAGCATGTATATGACATTTTAGAGGACTTTAATTTTGAAATTCAACATCGGACTGCCCTGACGTTGTGTGTGTGACACTCTGATATGGTGTACTAGCACTCTGAAGTGAAATTGTTCTTTGGAAACAGGAAGTTGCCTTTAAATAAATATCTATTTGTTTTTATAGAAAGCACAGCATATATAGGACATTTTAGAGGACTTTAATTTTAAAATTCAACATTGGACTGCCCTGATAATGTGTGTGACACTGAGGTGGTGTACTAGCACTTTAATTTGCCTTTAACTATCTATTTGATTTTATAGAAAGCGCAGCATGTATATGACATTTTAGAGGACTTAAATTTTGAAATTCAACATTGGACTACCCTGACATTGTGTGAGTGACACGGATGTGGTGTACTAGCACTTTAATTTGCCTTTAAATATCTATTATTAAGTTGCCTTTAAATATCTATTATTAAATTACCTTTAAATATCTATCTGATTTTATAGAAAGCACAGCATGTATATGACATTTTAGAGGACTTTAATTTTGAAATTCAACATCGGACTGCCCTGACATTGTGTGAGTGACACTCTGATATGGTGTACTAGCACTCTGAAGTGAAATTGTTCTTTGGAAACAGGAAGTTTCTTAATGACATTGTCATTTTGGTACTTAAATGTCAGATGGTCTTTGGAAATGTGTTCTTAATTAAGTTTGCAGGCATTATTTTAAATTTTTTTTATTAAAATAGCTTATTATTTGTTTAATATTTGTTTTATGTAGTTATTTATGTAGCTTATTCATTTATTTCATTCATTATTGACAGACTGACTGACTGAATGTGAAATTACTTTAACCGGAAGGCTTTTATTTTGAAATCAGTTCTTACACGCTCTTACCGTAATGCATAGTGTATACGTGTAACACAAAACGGCGTGGGGGCTAGCTTGGCCATGTTTTTCCAAGTGGAGGCTGGCCTGACTGCTGTCAGTGTATTGAGGTTAAGAGGTGTATTATATGTTGAAATTAATGGCATGCCATGCAGTAATCACCTGCAGCTTAGCCAGTAATCTCTAGAAATGTCTCATGTTCTGGAGCTGTTTACAGATGGACATTCAGACCAAGACATGAATAAATTGTTTGGAATGATGCTAAACACTTTCAGTTTGATCCATTCAGAAATATGCATGCATGATGATGATCTACTTTATTATGGTGTTATACTTGTGCCACAATTCTGCATGCACAAAATTCTATTTTGAGCTCACAGAAAAATGTCTGCATGTGCAAGATGATGTATTGAGCATGCAGAAAGGTATTTTACACACACAGTGGGTAGGAGGAGAAAGCAAGATGTAAGAAATCTGAGAAAATTGACATTTAAGTCAACTTTATGCAAGCGCAAAATGTATTAGCATTTGCTCAAAATGAATTTATCTTTGCAAGAAGATGCATTTCTTTACAAACTGAGTTGTGCAAAATAAATGTTTGTGTGCACAAAATATCATCTCGCTGGTGCAAAGTAAATTTTTGTGCACTCAATTTTATCTTGCGCATGCAAAATAACATTTTGCAATTGTGGCACATGTATAACTCCATACTTTATGCTGTTGAGCACGAACACCTTTCTGCCCTGCAGTCTTTAAAGATTGACAGCTCATAGGTGTAGCGTGCACTGCAACTAAACAGATTGATGATTCATCTCTTTCTGTCCCCTACAGCTGGTCAAGAAAGAGGGCACGGGCACTGAGTTGCCCATGACAGGTGATAAAGTATTTGTGCACTATGTCGGAACGCTGCTTGACGGAACACCGTTCGATTCCAGCCGAGATCGAGGAGAGAAGTTCTCTTTTGAGCTGGGAAAAGGTGGGTAACTATAGTGGTCAAGTGGATTTCATGTTTTAAAAGGGGTCTTTTACGGTCTTAATATACTGAACTTCATGACTTGGAATTTAGTTTTAGGGTGTGTTCATACTGGTTTGCTTGGCATTCACACTGGCATTTTTAACACTGAACATAGAAATACAAAATGCATAAGGATAAGGTCACAAAGGGGTTAATGGAAACGAGGCGGCGAGAACCGGCTTGACGATATAAATAATATTTGAATAAAGAACTAAACAAAAAGACAAACACACACACACAAAGGTGTCGGACAGCTGTCCGTAAATCTCTCTCTTTGTCCCACTGATGTCTCCAGTCGGCCTTTATCCCTCTCTGAGGTTTGATTAGCCTGATTAGGGGCCGGGTGTGTAGCTTCACGACCCGGCCCCGCCCTCCGCCCAATCATAGACAGCTTTTATAATGTATATTTTGGGACGGAACTTCGCAGTCACACCAGAGTTCAATATTCACGTTTGAGGTACAGTATAACTGTGTGTAATTTATGCTGTTATACAAAACAGGAGATTGTCTCCAAATATTGTTAACCACAAACTTGAATTTATCTTACGATATTCCGAAACGCCATCAGAACTTCCTGAAGGAACTCATAGTTTGAAAGTGCACATTGTATAAACAGAAGGGCTCTATAGAGCGCAAAAGTGCCCATGCGCTTTTTTGGTTTCAGAAGGATTGATCTATAGGGTTTTCTTAAAATCCTTCCTATCAGAGTTATTTTAGGAAAGAGCTCTCCTAATCAAAACATTACAAGCCTTGATTTTCGAGCAAAACAGTATTTGAAAATCCAGCGGAGAGTCAAAGGTACAAGACCTTTGGGCCTGGGTAGCTGAGCGAGTAAAGATGCTGACTACCACCCCTGGAGTCATGAGTTCGATTCCAGGGCGTCCTGAGTGACTCCAACCAGGCCTCCTAAGCAACTAAATTGGCCCGGTTGCTAGGGAGGGTAGAGTCACATGGGGTAACCTCCTCGTGGTCACATTAATGTTGTTCGCTCTCAGTGGGGCGTGTGGTGAGTTGTGCATGGATGTTGCGGAGAATATCGTTAAGGCTCCACACGCACTGTCTCCATGGTAACGCGCTCAAGTCACGTGATAAGATGCACGGATTAACGGTTTCAGACGCGGAGGCAACTGAGATTCGTCCTCCGCCACCCGGATTGAGGCGTTTCTCTACGCCACCACAAGGACTTGGAGCGTATTGGGAATTGGGCATTCCAAATTGGGGAGAAAAGGGGATAATAATAATCACTTCCTCATATGGAAAAAATGTATGGGTTTTTAATTGCAGAATCAGACTGTTGCACTTTCTCGAATTAAACAGGAGCAATTTGGCAATTGACCCTTCGCATAGCTCCGCCTCCCATGGCTACCATTGTTCGCTCTGGCAACCTTAGCAGAACTTCCCATAGGAATGAATGGGAGATTGCCACGAATGGCTGTTTTGGGCAAAATATCCTCATAAACGGAATTGATAATATTCTTACCTGGGCTGGAGTGAAATTTAATGCATATTTATCTGACATTTTGTGTCAAAGAAATTGTTCAATTAAACTTAAAATGACTCAAACACGCATTACTCACGTAGACTCCCATTGTAAATTGGCAAACGCTTGTCAGAGAAATGGCGTCGGGGCAACAGTTGCTAAGATAGGATTAGTCAGAAACACTTAAGGCAGGGCTCGAAGGGTCGATGTCAGTGGGAACAGATGCACCTGGAAATTTGCAACTGGAAGTATTTGAAACGTCTTGTGGTCTTTGTCACAGGTCAGGTGATCAAGGCATGGGACATCGGTGTGGCAACAATGAAGATTGGGGAGATCTGTCAGTTGGTTTGCAAACCTGAGTATGCCTATGGGGCTGCTGGCAGCCCACCCAAAATCCCACCCAACGCAACCCTTGTGTTCCAGGTATATTCACAAGCTAGTCAAAGTACTGCATAGACCTGCAGCGTTTCTCAATAGCACGAATATCTCATGTATCGATCTGTGTGTTCATGTACTTGTGTTTGTGTCTGACAGGTGGAGTTGTTTGAGTTTCGAGGGGAGGACATCACTGATGATCAAGATGGTGGGATTATTCGCAGGATCATCACTAAGGGCGAGGGTTACACAAAACCGAATGAGGGAGCATCTGTGGAAGGTAAAACACTTCAAAAACACAATCCTTAAATGTATTAAGCCAACTTGGGCCTCAACAAGGAAGTCACAATAAATAAATGTTTTACTACACTTTGGTTCATCTGAACGTGTGTGCTGAGTGACTCCAGCCAGGTCTCCTATGCAACCAAGTTGTCCCGATTGCTAGGGGGGGGGTAGAGTCATATGGGGTAACCTCATCGTAGTTGCTATAATGTGGTTCTCGCTCTCGTGGGACGTGTGGTGAGTTGTGCGTGGATCGTGGAGAATAGCGTGAAGCCGCCACATGCGCTATGTCTCCGAGCCACGTGATAAGATGTGTGGGTTGACTGTCTCAGACGCGGAGGCAACTGAGGTTCATCCTCCGCCACCCGGATTGAGGCGAGACACTACGCCACCACGAGGACCTAGAGCGCATTGGGAATTGGACATTCCAAATTGGGGAGAAATAAATAAAAACTCAGGGATTTCCCCAATGTGGTAACGCATATACACTATCGTGAGGGACAGTCGATATTTTACATTGGTGTGTATAAATGGGTATAGTTTGTAATTTTCCCACTGTACTCCCAGAAAAGTGTAATTCTTTTTGCTGTTTTGGCCTGTTGTTTGGCTTCATCCTGTAACTATTTTCATCCAGTTTGCTCGTGCACATGCGCACACCTCAAAAACCCGTAAGAAAGCGCTAATGCGTTCACATGGCCACATTCAGTCGCGTTCCCTTGGAGAAACCTGGGTGCTTAAAACCGCTTACTATTAATCCCTAAATTGGCGTAAGGAAATCACCATTCTTACATGACGTATCAGAATGCAGCTTTCTGCAAAAACCCTGAAATAAACCGTTTTCTTAGTGCATGCAAGTGTGGTCACTATATACACAAATGTTAAGAGTTTTTCAGTGTTAATGCTCCATTGCAGTTTTTGATCTTTCCTTTTCTTTGGATTAGTATTTTTAGAGGGTCGTCATGACGATCAAATCTTTGACGAGCGTGAGCTGAAGTTTGAGGTGGGAGATGGAGAGAATTTGGGTCTGCCACCAGGTGTGGAGAAAGCCCTGCAGGCTATGGAGCAGGGAGAGGAGGCGCTCTTCACCATCAAACCAAAGTAAACGCACAACAGCAGTCAAGATTTCATCCATGAGTGTCTTGTGTTTCTTCCCATTGATGTATTTATTAATGCGCACCAATCTCAGGTATGGCTTTGGAGCGGCTGGTAGTGACAAATTCAACGTCCCTCCCGGTGCAACACTGCAGTACAAAATCAAACTGAAAGCATTTGAGAAGGTCAGTGTGTCCTCATATATAAAAGCACAGCACAGTATAATTCACACCCGTCACAGACGGCTTCACAGTGTATAAGGCCAGATAAAAAAAAGTATAGGCTGACCGATATATATATATATCGGTTTTACCAATTTATCAGCACCAATTGTTGCTTTTTGAAACTCTATCAGTTAATCGGTCGATTAGTTTTGTTTGTTTTGTGTTCATTGAGGGGCATCATGAGGCAGTCATCATGCTATATTATTAAGCTTGTATGACAATGGTTACTTTAAGCATTTATACTGTAATCTTTTGTAGATGACCGTAAGAGTTCATGTTTTGTTTCCCTCTTGTGCTTGTATGAACTGGGAGAACAAACCCCAATATATATCGGTCTTGTTTGTGGTTAAAATTTCTGCTTCATTCAACACCACTTTTGTTTTTGTTTTCTTGGTATAATTGAGATTTTGGTTTAAAGAGCACCTATTGTGGTTTTTAAACGTGCCTAATTTTGTTTTAAAGGTCTCATACAATAGATTTACATGCATCCAAGGTCAAAAAAACACTTTAATTTGCTCATAATATAAATTGCAGTATTACCTTTTTTTTTTCCCGGTGTCAAAAACGACTCGTTTAAAGGATTCATTCTAAACTCGTCCTTTCAGAGAGCATACTCTGCTCTGATTGGTCAGATGTCCCAGTCTGTTGTGATTGGTCTACCGCTTAGTGTTGTGTTTGAAGCGAGTCAAAGCTGTTCACGAGCTGCCAATGAAGACCAGAGGCGGGTGTTTTGTTACCAAATTACACAGGTTAGGACAGGAAGTAAGTCTGGAATTACTAACGACTCGTTTCAGGTGTTCAGAATCGGTTCTTTCTTTTGGGAGTCAATAACTCGTCGTGCAGTTTGAGTTTTGAAACTTTGCATACTTTTTTTACATTCATAAACAGCTATTTAACACACTGCGTGAAAGGTCATATTTGAAAAACCATAATAGGTGCTCTTTAACAATAAACTGCATCTGAGACTCAAGGAAAGACTACAAATATTTTTAAAGGAATATTCCAGGTTTAATACAAGTTAAGCTCAACCGTCAGCATTTGTGGCATAATGTTGATTCATTCATAATGTTGATTCACAAAAATTCATTTCGACTCGTCCCTCCTTTTCTTTAAAAAAAAAGCAAAAATCGGGGTTACAGAGAGACACTTACAATGGAAGTCAAAGGGGACAATTTTTGGAGGGTTTAAAGGCAGCAATGTGAAGCTTATAATTTTATAAAATCATTTATAAACTCAAATTGAAGGTTTGTTTAAATCTTAATTTTTACAGTCATTTTAGGGTTTGTTGACATTGCATCGTCATGACAATAAAGTTGTAAAATTGGCTATGACTTGACACATAAAAAGGTTTGTAAGTTATTTTATCACACTAAAATAATGTTTACATGCATTATTTTATAGCTATACTTTTAAAACGGTGAGTATTTTAATGTTCACAAATTGCCCCTGATTCACTTCTATTGTAAGTGCCTCACTGTAACCTCGATTTTTGCTTTTGTTGAAGAAAAGGAGGAGGAAGACAAAATATAAGAGACCACTACTATGCTTGTTATTGACGTGATATTCTCATTTGAAAAAGCATTTAATGGGCCAAAAATTGGTATACAACCCTGCAAAGAGACTGCGTATTTAAAATGTGTATATATCTATATTTTTTATTTAAGAAGCACACTAGATTATTAATGGTCTCTAAGCTAACAGACATGAACTAAAGGCTAAAAATATATATTTTGATTTAATTGTTTTTAATAAAATAATCCAGGGTTGTTTTAGGAAAACTTTGTCAGAAGTACTTTTTAATGGACTGTGTTTCTAGATCATTTCAATACACCCTGTAAGTGATCAGTTCTAGTGGTTTGAGCAGCATATATGGACTCATGGTCTTGTGAATGTGAAGTTAAAATGCCATATCCTGTCATACAGGCCAAAGAATCCTGGGAGATGAACTCCATTGAGAAACTGGAACAGAGCACAATCATCAAAGAGAAAGGAACACAGTATTTCAAGGTAAATATCCCATGCACACTGACTTTTGCTCACTCTTGTATTCTCTATTAACCCTTGTGTTGTGCTTGTTTTGTCAAAAATGACCGGCCCACTAAGATTGTTATAAATCTCTCATATTGCATATATTATCACAAGATATTGCTTTAGAGTGGCCAGTGGGGGCACTGACTCGCGTCAGCGCTGCAGAATACATTTGAAGTCTATGAAGTGAGTGATGTTTATACATGTAAAGGGTCATCACATGACTCGTGTCAGCGCTGCAGAATACATTGAAGTCTATGAAGTGAGTGATATTTATACATGTAAAGGGTCATCACATGACTCGTGTCAGCGCTGCAGAATACATTGAAGTCTATGAAGTGAGGGTTTATACGTGTAAATGGTCATCACATGACTCGTGTCAGCGCTGCAGAATACATTGAAGTCTATGAAGCGAGTGATATTTATACGTAAATGGTCATCACATGACTCACGTCAGCGCTGCAGAATACATTGAAGTCTATGAAGCGAGTGATATTTATACGTGTAAAGGGTCATCACATGACTCGTGTCAGCACTGCAGAATGCATTGAAGTCTGTGAAGCGAGTGATGTTTATACATGTAAATGGTCATCACATGACTCGTGTCAGCGCTGCAGAATACATTGAAGTCTATGAAGCGAGTGATGTTTATACGTGTAAAAGGTCATCACATGACTCATGTCAGCGCTGCAGAATACATTGAAGTCTATGAAGTGAGTGATGTATATACGCGTAAAGGGTCATCACATGACTCGCGTCAGCGCTGTAGAATATACTGAAGTCTATGAAGCGAGTGATGTTTATACGTGTAAATGGTCATCACATGACTCGTGTCAGCACTGCAGAATACATTGAAGTCTATGAAGAGAGTGATGTTTATATGTGTAAAAGGTCATCACATGACTCACGTCAACGCTGCAGAATACATTGAAGTCTATGAAGTGAGTGATGTTTATACGGGTAAAGTGTCATCACATGACTCGCGTCAGCGCTGTAGAATATACTGAAGTCTATGAAGCGAGTGATGTTTATACGGGTAAAGTGTCATCACATGACTCGCGTCAGTGCTGCAGAATACATTGAAGTCTATGAAGCGAGTGATATTTATACGTGTAAAGGGTCATCACATGACTCGAGTCAGTGCTGCAGAATACACTGAAGTCTATGAAGTGACATCAATCAGTTATTTTAATACATATTTTAATCGTATTTGTTTTTTGTAATATTGCGTTGTTCATGTTTGTTTCACTTGAATCAGACTATCCTGATTCAAACAAGCCCAAATGCAACATAAAATGATCAGTAGGGGGGTGTGTGTGTGTGTGTGTGTGTGTGTGTGTGTGTGTGTGTGCAAACCACATATGTGCTCATCTAAAGGATTGGGATGATCCTGAACACTTAATATTACTGTATTTTGTATTCTGTTCCATGTTTTTGACCGGGAATACAACAAGTTTAACAAAGTGAAATGAAACCAATAAAATGTAATGAAAACGGCCCAATATTGGGGGGGATTTTCAGATATCATGTGACGGAATCAAGTAAAAAAAAGTCAGTTGAAAATGATCAGAACACAACATAAGGGTTAATCTAATTGTAAATTAATTTACTTTTATTTACTGTAAGTTCTTCATTTAAATGCCAGTAAAGGTGACTGAACATAAACATGTATGCCAGGATGTGGTGAAACTGTCCTTATTGAATTAATTGCATTGGAGTGCGTTTTGTGTGCACAGGAGGGGAAATACAAGCAGGCAGCTGTGCAGTATAAACGCATTGTGTCGTGGTTGGAGAACGAGTCCAGTCTGCAGGGGGAGGAGGAAGAGAAAGCCAAAGCGCTGCGATTGGCTGCTCATCTCAACTTGGCCATGTGCTACTTAAAAATGCATGAACCAAACCTCACCCTCGAGAACTGTGACAAGGTAGGAAATAAACGACCCCTTTCATGCACGTGTTTCAAAGTATTTAACTGCGCTAAATGCAATGTGAAATCAAAATTGACCCTCTTTAAATGCACGCTCCTTTTGTTTCACTCTGTAGAAAAGGAAGTGACTGCATTAAGACCAATGCACTAGGTTTTAAAAGTTAAAACCAGGGCTATTTAGAGAGTTTAATGTTGAGATTGCGATTAGCTACAAAAAACAACAACATGATTAATCACAAGTAATCCTTTTTATTCTAATAGAAGCGCTAATTGGATTTGTTTCTGGATATATGTGATATGTCTAAATGGTTTCCTATTTATATTGCAAGTAAATGTGGAATGGGACCTTCACTCCACACTGATTTGCTTTCATTTTTTACTTTTCTGTTTCTTTGTGCAAAGGCACTGGAGCTGGACACAAATAACGAGAAGGCGTTGTTCAGGCGAGGGGAGGCACTGGTTGTCATGAAGGAGTTTGACCGGGCGAGAGCAGACTTCCAGCATGTCGCTCAGTTGTATCCAGCCAATAAGGCAGCAAAGAGTCAGATTGTGCTCTGCCAGAAACATATCAAAGAGCAACATGAGAAGGACAAGCGCCTGTATGCAAACATGTTCCAAAAGTTTGCAGATAGGGACGCCAAAGTAAGTGTGTGCAGCCAGTCAGCACTGACACCTCATCACTGTACAAAAGGTTCTACCGCCAAATTTGTGTCGTCTTTGAATAAGGAACTAACTGCTGGTTTACCAATTTGAGTTTTTTTTGCATTGAATCAGTGTTGGGAAAGTTCCTTAAAATAATCCCCTACAAATGACTTAATTACTTCAGGAAAAAAAGTAATCACATTACTAATTGTTACTTTAAACTTACTTTCCAAAAAAAATTAAAAAAGAAAATCACATGTACATAAGTATTCACAGCCTTTGCTCAATACTTTGTTGAAGCATCTTTGGCACCAATTACAGCCTCAAGTCTTTTTGTGTATGATGCTACAAGCTTGGCACACCTATTTTTGGGTAGTTTCTCCCATTATTCTTTGCAGGACCTCTCAAGCTCCATCAGGTTGGGTGGGGAGCGTCGGTGCACAGCCATTTTCAGATCTCTCCAGAGATGTTCAATCAGGTTCAAGTCTGGGTTCTGGCTGGAACACTCAAGGACATTCACAGAGTTGTCCCGTAGCCAGTCCTTTGTTATCTTGGATGTGTGCTTAGGGTTGTTGTCCTGTTGGAAGATGAACCTTCGCCCCAGTCTGAGGTCCAGAGTGCTCTGGAGTGTCTGTACATTGCTGCATTCATCTTTCCCTTGATCCTGACTAGTCTCCCAGTTCCTGCCACCACCGTGCTTCACTGTAGGGATGGTATTGGCCAGGTGATGAGCAGTGCCTGTTTCCTCCAGACATGACGCTTGCCATTCAGCCCAAAGAGTTCAATCATTTGTTTCATCATGTCCGAGAGTCCTTCAGGTGCCTTTTGGCAAACTCCAGGCGGGCTGTCATGTGACTTTTACTGAGGAGTGGCTTCCGTCTGGCCACTCCACCATACAGGCCTGATTGGTGGAGTGCTGCAGAGATGGTTGTTCTTCTGGAAGGTTCTCCTCTCTCCACAGGTCGGGTTCTTGGTCACCTCCCTGACTAAGGCCTAACTCCCCTGATCGCTCCGTTTGGCCGGGCGGCCAGCTCTAGGAAGAGTCCTGGTGGTTCCAAACTTCTTCCATTTATGGACGATGGAGGCCACTGTGCTCATTGGGACCTTCAATGCTGCAGAACTTTTTCTGTACCCTTCCCCAGATCTGTGCCTCGATACAATCCTCTCTCGGAGGTCTACAGATAATTCCTTGGACTTCATGGATTGGTTTGTGCTCTGACATGCACCGTTAACTGTGGGACCTCATATAGACAGGTGTGTGCCTTTCCAAATCATGTCCAATCAACTGAATTTACCACAGGTGGACTCCAATCAAGTTGTAGAAACATCTCAAGGATGATCGGTGGAAACAGGATGCACCTGAGATCAATTTTGATTGCCATGACAAAGGCCGTGAATACTTATGCACATGTAATTTTATAAAAAAAAATTTATAATAAATTTGCAAAGATTTCGAACAAACGTCTTTCACATTGTCATTATGGGATATTGTTTGTAGAATTTTGAGGAAAATAATGAATTTAATCAATTAAATATTTTTGATTTATTTTTGACAAGATTTCACTTCTTGACACACGGGGGTCGAGCACTTCTGTTTATCGGTTGACTGGTCATTGTTATCGGCCTCTGCCGTTAATCTTAAAATAGCAAAATATCATCCAATTGAACAGCCGATGCCTGTTATTATAATAAATGTTTGTTTGTTTTGTGTTTTAACAGAAGGAGGTGGAGCACGATAAGAAACAGAACGGTACCATGATGGAAATGGGTGAAAACGGCGCCCAGGAACAAACTGCAGCATAATAGCGCGCTTGTGTGCATGTTTGTATTATTTACTGTCTTTTGTGTTCTTGTATTTTTTTTTTTTTTTTTTTAAGAGGCTTTTCTATGATTTTTGACCCTCTGAAATTACTGTTTGTTCGACTGTGGATGCGTACTTGTTTCAGTTTCTAATCTGATGTACAGTAGCAAGCCGTTTGATTTTGTCCTGTGGCCAGACCCCTTACGGCCAGGGTGTGCACTCACGTGTGATTGCACACATGTATGAATCTTTACGTGTGCGTTATTGTAAGGCAGCTAGTCGGCCTGGCCGTGTTCTCTGCTGCGTGTCTCTCTCTATGCTTCGGGAAATAAAGTGGAAATAAAACTGACTCATTCTCAGCAAATAGCCTGTACGTTAACCTTTCACAACCGATTCAGATCCTTTGAACGCAAGAGTCGCACTGCTGTACAACAAAGCGCTTTTCTGTCCTGTCACTCAACAACACCTGCATGGAAAGGATCGCCAGGGCTAAAAAGACACGATTCATTTTTTTGAAACATCTTTTCACGGTTAAACTCCATTTAATCACAACTGGAAGCCTTTTGGTGGTGAAACTCAAGCTTTTTAAGAGAAGAAATCACCATCTTTCCTGTGAAGATCAGTCAAGTCTCGTGCTTCACTCGTTTACCTGTGCATAACCATTTCAGTGATACTGTTTGATCGTCCTAGTGGAGAACGTCCTCAGTAAGGGGCTCAGATTCGTGGCAATACTACAAATTTCAGCCTCTTATTGAGAATGTTTTCCCTCGTCTCCTTCCATCTGCTTTGTGGACAGGATTTCCCATGATTGTATAAAATCGAACTTGCACATTGTAATATAATGGCTGTAATGGAAAGTATTTGGTGAATTATATCATTGTAAAAGAGGCCCTGTATTACAGAGGCCAACGAAGGCAAGATTGCTATAGTGTAGTTAGTGTGGGTGACGGAGACATTCACTAGTTCTGTTCTCATATCCTTGATACTTAACTGATGTTGACTAGAACAATAAAACAAACTCTGAACCCTCCTGGAGGTTTTGCTCTCACGTCTGGTGTAGTGTCTACATTATAATATTTGGTAAATACAGCAATTACAAGCCAGTGGAAATAAACAAGGAAATCCTGCATATCAGTTTGGCCAGTGATGTTTTGCATGTCTTATCTATAAGACACTTTTTACAATTGCAACCATATTTTCCCATAATCCTAATTCCTTAATCATGAAATAAAGGAACATGTGGCTTTAGATTACAAAGTGTTGAAATAACTGCACAAGTGTTATTTACCAAGTGATGATGATAAAACATTAGCAAATTTCCGGCTACACATGGTGCAGGTGAACGGTACAGTTGCAATAAGATAAATTATGTAAAGGGTAGTCTAGAAACATTAAATTAGGAATATGTGAGGATAATAATCCAATAAATGGAAATAAAATGGGGCACTGGGCAAAAAAAATGGCAGCAAAGGGACAAAATGCCCATGAAATTCCAAATGTGGGAGCAAAGCAATGCCCCCTTTTTATATATATATATATATAGTTCTTACTATTTTATTCTTATTATACACATGATCACAAAATATGATGTTTATTTAATAGTATGAGTAGGAGGAAATCGATGTCAGAGATGAATTTATACACATTAAGGGGCAATTATTGCCACCTGGATTTGATTTTCAGGGGCATTTTTGTTGCCTTTATTTGTTTTCTAACCATTTTGAAATGGTTATTGCATTTGCATTTGTGCCCCAAGCCACCTTAAATATCTGTTCCCGTTGGTAATGCATTTTAATATAATTATTCAGAATGAGACCTATGCAAATAATTTAATTGCATTTAGTTTTAGTTTTATTGGTCCTCATAAATGTAAAAAATGCCCCTGAAAATCAATTATTCCCCCATTATTAAAAAGTTAATTTCTGACAATGGAAAGTCATTTTCAAAGTGCACAGTGTCATTGAATTTTTACATTTGTGTTTACATATTTAATATTTTTTTTTAAAACATATTCATATTTTGTATGCATTTTTAATGCATTTCAAATGACTAAATCAAATCTGCGGATTTGTGTAGAATACATTTGTATGACTTTTTTAGTGCTACTAAATGATATCTGCGCTCATGCAACTAATGTATCTTTTTTTTTTTTTTTTGCAATTCAAGACAATTCTGCTTCATGGTGTATATTGGAAGCTTCTCTAATCCAACACAATGTTATTGCCATTGGCTTGAAAACATGACATCTTCCCTCTTCCTACCTGTATTGTGTCACTTAGCAACACAATGAGAGACAGTCCACAGGCAAACTGAACTCACACACATATGCATGTTTTTCAATAATGTGCCTGCTACGCATATGCCTTATTGTGCTTAGTGTGCCTTTCTGTGTCCACAATCCACATTCAAATTTGCGCGCAGCTCAGGGCGTGCGCGCGCGCGGCCGCCTTCACTCAGGTGACAAATAACCTGCAGCAGATCAGACAGGTTTATCTACAAGCATACATTGAACATCAGCAAACACTTGCAGTTTCTTGTTAATTAGAAAAAGAAGTTTATTATTGACAAAGTCTTAAAAAACGAAATGCCTTTCAGCCTTCTACCTGTTCAGGGGAGTCGTGACGTCACACGAAGGGCGCGGTCTTCGCAACCTGCTAGTAGTGCGCTGATGTTTGAAGCGCACGAGACGCTGAAACACGACGGACGCGTTTTGACGGTTGTGCGCGGTGTTTGTTTTTAAGTTTGAAAAGGTTGGAACCGGGAAATCGTGTTTGCATCATTCCATGGCGCTTATTCGGAGTCTGTAACACACACACACACACACACACACATAGCATAACTAGCCGGTGTGTGTTGTACATTTAAGGATGATGCTCAACTTTCTCCCCGTGAGGAAATTCAAGCGCTACGGGAAATACATTGTATTTGTGGCGGTGCTGATGGTCGGCGCACTGGCGGCTTATCTGGAGTTAGTGGCCACGAGTAACTCTGGTGAGTGAAATCTGACGGAAAATCAGTCTATTTTACTTGTTGACTCCAATAGCCAGTTCACACGACAGTCTACTCATTTCCAGTAATCCCTTCTACTAATTACATTTCATTGAACCGTTTCTAATTACTTTACAATTGTAACATTTTTAATTGGGCAGTTGACATTATGAAAAAAAAGTTGTTTTTTTTTTTCTTCAATTAACGGTAGTTTAGGCTAAGCGTATTAGGGAAGTCGTATATTTTGTAAACGTCTTGTGACCATATAAAGTCACACTTTTGCCTATATTAGTTTATTTTATAAGTACACCCAGTCAGTATTTTTTTTGTTTTGTTTATGTTGTGCTGCAACGTAGATATGTAGATGCGGGGTTGTGCAAAATGTAAAAGTGTTCAGTGTGTGGCACGTGATCTCAACATGGCGGCCTCCATGAAGCGACCCGCTCAATCTAAAATAAAACGGCTGTTATTAGATTGCTTATATGACTGGAGCAGGGTTTTCCTGGCTCAAAATGAGGTTGAGGTGGCACCATACTGATCAAAAAAGTGGTGTTAAAAACACGTAAACGTTGGCTTCGCGTTAATACATTCCTAATGACCTGGCAACTGAATACGTGTTAGTTTTGTCAGCTGTTTTTTTTAATTTGGTCTTAGTCCTGTGTTAAATGTCCTTTTTTAGTTTTTATCACATTTAGTCAACCGTATCCTATTTTTATTTATTTTTTAATCAAGTTTTAGTTGTCTAAAGTCTGAGCATTTTAATGTATTTTTAGTCAATGAAAATTGTTGACACTTATCCATAAGAGTATTATTGATAAGCATTAGTCAATCTAATCTATCCAGAACCTAATATATATAGATATATACACACACACACACACATTTTTATTGTTGTTGTCATTTTAGTGTTATTTTTCACATAAGATTGATCTTATCATGATGATCTCATCAATGATGCAACTTGTCGCGAGCTGCAGATAGCGGGGATGAGAGACGAGTGTCTCCGTGTTAAGGTGCGTTCACATACAACGCGAAAAAAGTCGCATTGCTCGCGTGAGTTTGACCACTGGAATAAATTTGTTTAAACTCGCATTCTCGCGAACCCGTGAGCTTTCCCTGAACCCGGAAAAGGACAGGAGGAGCTTCTATGACAACTTATCTTTCCGCCATCAACCATGGCCGATATCACAACGATTGCTGCTCCGTATCTGTTGTGGAAGTCGCAGATACGTTGACGTTGTGTCATACAATTCCGGATGCCCACACACCGCTACAACCATTTTCTCACCCATTTTTCCTGATTTCTTCTGCTACTACGTCAGTGACATCCGGACAATCTCAATGCTGATAGACTTTCTCGACAACGTGTCATGCGGATATATATTTTGATATTAATGAAGCGATTTCTTGTTTTTGCTTCACGCCATTCTTTGCATTCGCGCTGCCCGCCGCGAATTTGAGTCTTTGCATTGACTTTGTATGCAAGCGCTCCTCTCGTCTCGCTTTTCATCAATATAGTTTTATATGATCTCAAGTTATGTTAAATGACATCAAGCGACTATTCGACAACGGAATTTTTATTATTATCGCTGAGATTTGCAGTTACAAATGACAATACACCGAGTGCAATGCTTGTTAGTGTTTTCCATGAAGGCACCCACCTGAGTTTTTTAAACAGCCGGAGGCGGCACGAAATTTGGCGGTGGCGGCCGCCTAATAATTCTCTATTCAGGAAAAACCCTGTGGAGTCTTCATCTTCTGTCAGTGTGCGTAATAGTAAACATGATTTTTTTTATTTCTTTAACCCTTGTGCTGTGCTGTGATGAAATTTGTACCTAATTGGGTGTTCCCGGTCAGAAATGACCGGTCTATAAAAATTGCTTATAATTTTCTCATTATGCTATATTATCACCAAATATTGGATTCGATATTTTTGCCAACTTGTTTACTTTCAATTAGCACAGGTTTTGTATTTCTTTTTGGAACGTATTGATCGTAGGCCTCATTGATCTGAGCTTATGCACCTCCGTTTCTGAGTAAAAAAAAAAAAAGCATTATTTGTGGATAATTTTAGCAATATGAAAACATTCTGTACTATTTATCACACTTTTTTTGACCGGGGACACCACAAGTGTAATCTTGAAAAATGTGTTTGAATTTTTTTTTTTAAATGAATGATAAAGTTGTGTACACTCTTATTTATTCAAGGTGCATGTATTAAACACAACACAATGCAATATATAATGCAAACAGTGCATCACAATATACAGCGTATAAAACAATACATTAGTAGAATAAATAGAGCTAACAAAGCAGTAATTTCCAAGAAAAGGGAGATAATTAATGTGCATGCAAACACAAGGGCCGACGAGGTTATTATTTCTGCACACTATTATTTCATCACAATAGTGAGCAGTTCACATCAATCCTCCCTGTGTCCCCAAGTGAGTCACACATCTCTTGTGCATTTGATCCATGCTTTGATGCTTTATTTGCTGACTCAGAGGTCTTGAAACTCTTTTGGGAATTTTTAGTAAACTTTGCTTGTTGTACCTTTTATTTCAAAAGCCTTACAAAGAGAAGCAAGTAATTTAGGAAACCTGAGAGTAGCCAGGGGAGCTCTGACCTGCAGATGGGGCTTGTCATGTAGTTCGAGGTCAGTGTCAGGCCAGTGAAGCAGAGCCAGTGTCACAGCACCTAGTCAGCAGTTTGCTAAAGGTCATATACAATTGCATTTGAATAGATTGTAATCTCAACGTGACCCGTAACAAACGCAAGTTTACATATCAGATAAGAAGCACGAATGACAAGGTAAGCTTCGCTGTGATTCAGGATTTGGATTGGGTTTTAGGGCTCTTAACTCTGATCTAACTTCCCTGTTCCTTTAACTGGTATTTCCAGAGGTGAACATTTCACCTGTAAATTGCTTTGGCACGCAACTGACAATAGTAAATCATTCTTGCAGGGTTTTTTTTCACCATATTTCAATATGTGTCAATTCAAATGAAATTTGAGGTTTGCAGTGAATGTAAAAATTGTTAAAAAAAAATCACAATCTTAATTTTTGGGTGAAATATTAATTTACATTTATAAAGAAATATTTACATGCACGTTCTTAAAACGATTATGCTTCATAAGCCGACAATGCGTGAGTGCATGTAAATCCTTTAACAGCTTTCCTTTATCGGTGTAAGGTCATAAACGGCGTTAGAATAAACCGATCGATGGGTAGGTGTTTGCCCGGTACGCTGATTTCGGGTTGCATGTACACATCTTAACTGCCATTCTTACCGTTTTATGCAATTTGTGCACGTGTTGTGCACATGCCTCCTCAAAGTTTGATGCTAAAAGCAGAAAATAGCGCAATTAATTCAAAATATGTTATTACTTGATTTGATTTAGATTTTTCAACCGGAGACCCAAGCGTGACTGCTATGTGCATTTTTCATTTTCCTTTGTAGTTTGTAACAAGTAGCACCTATTAAACATGCAATAAATTTGTTTATTTTGTAAAAAAAGCAATAATATTTCCTAAAAATGTATGACTTCATATGGGGACAGTGGGCCTAATTTGTGAAACTTTTAAAATAATAAATAAGCTATGATTAGAAACTATGAAATTAACTTTTTTTTTTTTTTTTTCATGTTTTTTTTTAACATGAAACATGTGTTTCCGCTGTTATTATAAAGCTGGGGTCTATCGCCAAATTATCTTTTCGCCAAATGTGTGCGTGCATGTTTGTGAGGGGTCGTGTGTGTGTACGGTTAGTACGAGGGAGTGAGAACAGAGTGACGCCACCGAAGCCAGTTTAGCGATTGTGGGAGAGACCGCAACCATTTGTTTTATCACTCGAAGACACGGTGAACGACTCGTAATCCGTCCGCCGTGGTCATTGGTTAAACTCCGTGTGCTGGTCTCACCAATGATCGTGGCTGGACTGGTAATGTGGCATACCGGGAATTTTCCTAGTGGGCCATTGCATTTTTGGGCCAATCAGGTGCGGTCTGGCCATCGGAAGAACCGAGCGAGCCAGTGGGTCGGCCGTGAAATGAACCGTATAGGCCGCGATAAGCTAAAATGAGCCGCTGCGTTATGCAGAACGGACCACAAAATGGCGCCGTGATACGCAGGACAGCATCATGCCGTTGTCCGCCCTGCGTCAAATGGTTTTTGACCAAACTGTTTAAGACCATTCCTCGATAAAGGAACGTTTATGTTGCCTTAAGCATAATGGATCTAAGAATATGCATGTGATCACAATCATTGATGATCGTTTTGGTCTATTGTTGGTTGTCCATATGGCCTACCCCAAGTTATGTGCGTGTATAAGTGAGAGTGAAGTGGCTTACCCTTGCGTCAGTGGTCCCAGCTCTGGTTTTATGATTTTGTAAGATCGCATTGAAATAATAACAATTTAAAAATATATATATTTTTGAAGAAACATCAAAAAGAGCAGGTGCATCAAGTGAACAAGGGAACAAGACTACAGTAATGCAACTCTCTCTCTCTCTCTCCAATAGTGCAATGGGCTCGGGGTCTTCTCCCTTTTTGAAACAAATCTGAAATTCCTCCGGGGGCTGCCATTGTCCTCTAGGGATGACAGGGAAAGAAATGATTTGGAGAAGTAGAATGGGGTGTTAGGACTAGATGGTGGAGACACCAAAGAAAAAATTTTCAGCCACTCACAAATAACATGCCATTTCAACATGCACATGTCGTACGTGGATTACCTTTTGAAACTGATTTGTTCTCTTACGCACACGCAAAGAAAGTTCACACACCGCCCCGGATGCAAATACTCCTGCAGACACGGATCACAATGAAAGCGTGCTCGCCCCAGCCTTCCCCACAGTGTTTGCTTAATGGTGCTGGAGGTCAGTTGACCCTTCTGTAAGGTGAGGCGTCATTACCTGTTCCTTGTTGCTAAAGTTCCGGGACAAGGTTAAGCACACTTAAGCAACATTTGGAAGCACAACTTCCAAATGTTGTGGTAAAATTGCTTTGTTTATGCAGGGTGTGTATTTATTTGCTTTACCTCCTGATATGAATCTAGACAATTGACTGAAAGTTTTTTTTTTTTTTTTTTTTTTTTTATATAGCTGAAATGATGGCTGCTTTTTTTCTTAAACCGTCAATGCTTTTAGCTAAAAACCTTCTTATAATTTATCTTCAGAACTTCAAAGTATTTTTGTGAATCCATCCCCTGTTTGTTTGAGCATCCTGACCAACCGGGCCTATACTGCCTATTAAAAGTTTTAAATTTTATGTTTGTGATAAAAGAATGTTCCGGGCTCAATTGACAGCATTTGTGGCATAATGTTGATTACCACAAAAATAAATTGACTAGTCCTTCCTTTTTGGGGGGGGGGGGGTTTCTCCCCTTTTCGGCATGCCCAATTCCGCATCAGAGACCGTCAATCCGCACATCTTGTCACATGGCTTGTTGAGTGCATTACCACGGAGACATGGTACTTGTGGAGGCTTTACTCTGTTCTCCACGGCATCCATGCACAACTCACCACGCGCCCCACCGAGAGCGAGAACCACATTATAGCGACCATGTGGAGGTTACCCCAATGTGACTCTACCCTCCCTAGCAACCGGGCCAATTGGTTGCTTAGGAAGCCTGACTGGAGTCTCTCAGCACGCCCTGGACTCTAACTTGTGACTCCAGGTGTGGTAATCAGCATCTTTTACTTGCCGAGCTACCCAGGCCTGCCTCGTCCCTCCTTTTCTTTAAATCTTGTTTACAGTAAGCGAATGGGGGCCAATTAAAATACTGTTTCAAAAGTATAGCCACAAGACGTAAACTTTGTGTGATAACATGCGTTTAGTGTGATTAAAATTGCTTAATAACCTTTTCTGTGACGATGTAATGTCAACAACCACTTTTTTGGGCACTTCTCATAGATTTTCAATAAAGCTTTCCTAACAACAGCTCAACACCTCAAACTTTGATTTATCCATCCATAATACTCATTTCTAATAATGTACCACTCAATCTTTTAAGTTCCTTCCTATTTGCCAGTTTCCTAAATGTTTGTACCCGGAGAACTGAAACTTGAATAACCGGTTTCTTCTAATCTGTAACGAGACTGGAAGGACAATGTACGTGAGGTTTTGACATTGAATGCTGACTTTTCCTGTGGCGTGACATGCTTTACTCCACACAAAACTATGTTAAAAGGCGTTTTGTGTGGTGTGTTTTAAGCACAAATGGTGTTCGGAGTGACATTTTCCTTAAGCGAGCACCACTAAATATGATTCATAAATAAAATTATGGTTGTTTTTTTTACTTAAAAAATTGCACACAAAACAACCCTTATTTTAGGGTTCGGTTTTATCTGTGTAGTAGTAATTAGCTTTATTTAAAAACTAATTATATTTATGGTATGTCCATTTAGATAAGGTAAAAGTGTGTGTGTGTGTGTGTGTGTGTGTGTGTGTGCGCGCGTACAGACAATTTTATCTATCACAATATAGAAGAACGGATTACTGAAACCTGCTTTGGTAGCACCCATGCAAATAATAATACATGTTATGTGCATTGAAATGCATATATGACAGTACGCCATTGATTTTGAGGTTGGGATACAGATGAAAATTATGATATTAATAACAGTAACATCTGTTGAATTTATATATAGCTAAATTCTGAAGGCATACAAAACAACTTACATTTTCAACAATCAGAGAGCATTGCAGGAGTACAGATTTTACACTTATGTAGAACTGATGGCTTGGTCCATAATTATGAAAATGCACCATAGTTCTTCCATAGTTTAACACTGATATTTGTAATAGTTCATGTTAACCATATAAAACCATGCATGGCTCCTCACTACCATGGTTAATAACGTGCAAATGGGTTACGCAATCCCCGCTGTGCACCTCACTGGTTCACAAGCACATTTAAAATGGTATGCTCGGTTGAGGCCATTCCGCGAATTACCGCACCTGCTCTGCCCTCGTGCTTCTATGAATAAGCCGTGTTGATAAATGACCCGTATAGCGCCATTTCATTTCAAACACTGGACATCCAATTTTAATATTCTGTACTTGCCTAAAATGTTAAATATACATATTTTTAAAATGTATATAATGAGAAATTACCTGAAAGCATGTTATAGGCAGGGACGGGTTACCGACCGGACCAATGGGGCCAGTGACCAGGGGCCCTTGACTGCCCAGGGTTGCCCTCGGCTTTAAGGCTGCGTGATCTAGTTTGGTGATTTCCCCCTTGCTTGAAAACCCTTTTGGCCATGAACAATGAATCTCTTTTTCTTTTTCAGATGTAACCCCCCGCAGTGGAAGTGTCGATTGGGCAAAACATGGGTTCCAGAGTGCGGTAAAACCTCACAAAGAGACACATAGTCACTGTTTCAAATTCTAGGCATACTGCACAGTGTACACTGCATACTGCCTACTACCTTTTTTTTTTTTTAAATGGTATATGAAAGAGTACACTGGCTGTTAGGGCTGCACAATTATGAGCAAATATCTAAAAACTGTTAATGCGATTTAATTTCGATGAACATAATTTACATGTAAATGCACAACACATGTTTGTGACCTGGTTACAGTGCTCAACCTCTGCAAAAAACATGCCAAAAAAATTCGCAAGGGTGTAGCCCTAAATAAAATTCTGTATTTAACAGTTTCTACTATTATTTCATTGTCTCTGCTGTAATTGTAACCATAATTATTTCTTCAATTAATTGTGCACCCCTACTGGCTATGTTTGGAACAGCAAACTACTGAACTCACTGAATTAAACATGCAACTTAAACGAATTCATATGGCAATGTAGCATACTACTGAAATGTTTATCGCTGTATATAGTTTTTCTTTTGCACAAAGTATCAGTAGGCATTATACAGTGTATATACAGCGCAGTATGCTAGTTTTCCCTTTCAAACATATTTGTGTGTGTGTGTGTGTTTCACAGGCTCGAGGAGCTCACATCTCTGATGATAATAATGTTTGGACTTCAAAATACATTCCCCAGAAGTGGAGGCCGGAGGTAAAGACAACCACATGACAAAGACAGCGAACAATAGAGTGGAAATCATAGTAATACCATAGTACACATCCAAACACATGATACAACCATGGTACATGTAAAAGAACTCATGGTAATACCATGATAGATGCCCCAAAACATGGTAATACCATGATGGACATCTATAAACATGGTCATACTATAATAGATATCTTAAACATGGCACTACCATGGTACATGTCCAAAACAGTCTTGGTAATACCATGATAAATGTCTAAAGACATGGTAATACCATAGTACACTTCCAAAAACATGATACAACTTTAGTACATGTTCAAAAGAAATGCTACAAGCATGGTACATGCCCAAGAAATCATGGTAAAACAATCTAAGATGTCTGAAGACATGGCACTACCATTGTGCATGTCCAGAAGCATGGTACAACCATTGTACATATCTAAAAACATTTGGTAATACCATTAAAGAGGTCCAAAAGCGTGGTCATACAATAATAGATATCATAAACATGGCACTACCATGGGACAAGTCTGAATAAACATGGTAATACTATGATGGACATCTATAAACATGGTCATACTATAATAGATATCTTAAACATGGCATTACCATGGTACATGTCAAAAAAAAAAAAAAAAAAGTGTAACATGCAGAGCACGGTCACCTCTGGATTGTCAGGTCTGGAGTCCTTTATGTATGGTCCGTTTATGTGTATATCTTGATGTTGACAATGTTTCCTGCCGTTTTATCCACAGCAAATTTACAATAAGACACATGACCTTTGAATTTTTGCTTATTCTTTGTTGGATTATTAGTTTTTTATGTATATTAAGGAATGTTCTGGGTTCAAAACCAGTTAAGGACTATGGATGGTATCTGTGACATGCTGTAAATTACCACAGACAGTAATTGGACTCATTCCTCAGTATGTAAAAACAAACAAAAATTGTATTTACAGTAAAGCACGTAAAATGGCAGTCTAAGGGCAAGACATTCCAGAGGGTTTAGAAGCATAAATGTGATTCTTATATTTTTCTTAAAGCACTTGTATTAATACTTTCTCACAAAAATGTGTGCTAATTGAGCTGTCGAAATCGTTCTTTTAGTGCTGGGACGAAGCATCGATACTGATGTGGTCGCATAAAATTATCAATTCTGAAGTTTTTATTTTTTTTTTAAACTGTGATTTCTATTATTTAGATAACGTGCATATTAATGCATCTCATAAGCCTCGAAGTGGAAAAGAATAATTATATATGAGCGAATAGTTGCATGGCACCGGAACCATTTTTTTCTTTCGCTCATCGTGACGTCCAGAAATGCTAAAATAGACCAGCAGACAGCGGTCACCCCTTCGGTCACCGTGCTCGTTCAAAGAGTGAACCGTGCTTTCATGAGGTAATGACTGAAAAACAGCATCTGGAGTTATTCACACCAAGTAATGACAAACCTACACATGACATGTATTATAATGGGCTTGTGTGACCGTTTTTACAGGCTTATTTAAATTCGTTAATAAATGACACCCTTATGAAATCTACACATGGATTTACTGTAGTAATAGTGTATTAACCACGACTGTAGTATCTATGCTTATGGTTTTGCTACAGCATTACTGTAGTGTCCATATTGTAACGTGGTTTTAGTAATAGTAGCCATATAATAATGTCTATGGTTAATTTTGAGATTTTATATGTTGCTTATACTTACACATTTTTAAAAGGTAAACAAAGCAGCCTAATAATTTTCTGCTTAGGCCTGTAAATATATTCAAAATGTAAGTAATAAATCTAGGGATTCAGGTTTCCGAGACTGATTGGGACAAATGCCTCCTGTTTATTCATGTCCCATAAAGACACTTATTCAGTACAAGCTGTTGCATAGACTGCACTATTGTAAAAATAAAGCTTAGCCAATTCTATCCTTCCGTCTCTCCTATATGCGATGAGTGTAAAGCTACCGAGGGTACCCTGGCACATCTTTTTTGGTTCCTGAATTTTTGGCTAGAAATATTCCAGTTTTTTTTGCCAAGGTCTATAACGGCGTTTTACTTCCTGTCCCAATGATAGCCGTTCTTGGTTGGACAGACTCACTGGAGTCTCTCAGTCCAAAGGTGCGGTTACCTGTTCAATATGGTATGATTGTAGCTATAAAGACAGTTATCCTGTTTTTATGGAAGAAAAACACTATAGTCCCCTATTTTCTGACTGGCTAACTGGACTCACTTCTACGTTACATCTGGAATCGGCATTTCTGGGAATTCTGCAAAATTCGACAGAATGTGGGAACCAGTTTTTTACTTTTTTGTTGAGTCACAAGGTCTAATAATTTATTTAATTATATATTTATTTCAGATTTGTAACAATCACTTTATGTAATTATTGTGATTACACTTTGGAGGAGAGGTTGGCCTTGTGTATTGTCATCCCTCCTTTTTTTGTGTCTTATGTTTGTTTTTCATTTTACATATTGCACAGATTTCTGTTATATGAAGGGTCTCTTTGTCTGTTATTGTCTGGTTTTGATGTTTGAAAAACCATAATAAAAATAATATTATATTTTTGTTATTATGAATATTAAGTAATAATTTAAGTTAATCATTTTATGCAAAGAATTCATAAAAATTAAATGTATTCAAGGTATCGGTAGTGCATTTACATTTACATTTATGCATTTGGCAGATGCTTTTATCCAAAGAGACTTACAGTGCACTTATTACAGGGACAATCCCCCCGGAGCAACCTGGAGTTAAGTGTCTTACTCAAGGACACAATGGTGGTGACTGTGGGGATCAAACCAGCAACCTTCCGATTACCAGTTATGTGCTTTATCCCACAACACCACCACCACTCCATTGGTATCGATATCGGCGATACTGGTACAAAAGTACTTGGTATCGAAAAGAAAATAAGTGGTATTGCACATCCTTAGCTGGGACTGCTGTTTTAGACAGAGGAACTGGAATCCATGTGCATATCGTACCGAAGTTACCTTTGCATAGTCATGACAGGAGTTGATGTAGTGATTTTGTCACAGTCACATTTTAAGTTTTGTGGTTATGCTTTCGAAACGGTGTGTATTTTAACATTTATTCCTGTGCATTGCCTTGTAGAGGTTGACCAATAGTGGATTTTGCAGATACTGATAAGGAGGTGATGGAAAAGGCGGATAAGCGAATAATCGGGCGATTCGTTTTTCAAATGGATTTATTGAATATTTTTTTTTTTTTTAGTCTTACTGTGGCGGGCAAGACATTGAGGCTGCAAAAATCCAAAATGAGTATGTGAAATGGGTGAATGAGTCGCAGTGTAAAGCGATTTGGTAACCGCTTAGGTTAAAAAAGGCGCTATATAAGTGCAGACCATTTACCGTTTTAAGTATAAACAAGCCAAAACACACCAGGGACTCTTATTTTGAAATGACAAAATTATGAAAAATATAAATGAATACTATTGGCATAGATTTTTGCCTATAATTTTAGTTTAAAAAAAGCAACTATCGGTACAGATCGTTAAATCGTTAAAACGGATATATCGGCCTACCTCTATTGCTTTGCCCCATAGACGTCCACTATAAGTGCATTATTGTAGACATAATTAATGCTTGTTTTTTACAGGACAAATTGATTTATTTATTTTTTCTGTGGAAATAAACATGCCACATATGCTGTCAATTAGGCTTAACTTGTTTTGAACCCAAAAATGTATTTAATCATATAGCCCATTGAAAAGGAAATGTGTGTGTGTGTGTGTGTGTGTGTGTGTGTGTGTGTGCTTCTGTGTTTGCTCTCAGTATAAAAGACTGGCTAATCTGCACGTCTTTGAGGACTGGTGTGGCACATCTATAGCTCAGCTGAGGAAGAATCTACATTATCCACTGTATCCTCACGTAGGTGCATAAATATTCACATAAATATAGTCAAATGAACAGTTACTGGGATTTCATTTATCGAAGTATGCTGCTTTTAACTCCAATATAAGTGCTGCTTTTGGCACCAGAGCAGTTTCTTAAAGGAGCGGTTAAGGCGTCACTCCCTCTTGAAATATGCTCTTTGGTCCACTTGCCGTTTTTGCTTACTAGGACTTTGTATTTTGTTATCTCAAGTAATCCTATCGGGCTGTCTTTATAGATGTGGTTATATAAATATTATATATTCCTGAAACACTGTGTGAACACCCCTTAAAGCAACATTACATAGCAGACAGAAGCTCAGAGATTAAATATCAATCATGAGCAAATAATTTGACACCCGTACAATAGACCCGTCAATTCATCAACATCCTGTTTCAATGGAACAATTGTGTTGCGTCCTATACCAGCCAGACAACCATTGCATGGGGTCTTAAATTTATCACACATATTTGCATGTTTCTTTTCTTGTAATATTAGTTTTGCATGTTATATTATAACACTATGTCTCTCCCTTTAGTCTCGTACCACTGTGAAAAAACTTGCTATATCGCCCAGCTGGACCAATTATGGACTCAGGATATTTGGCTACATACATCCGTATACCGATGGTTCGTCTGACACACAAATATGTATAGATTGTGTAATATCACCATTGTCCTACATTTAATCTTTGCTCTGCAGGTGACTTTTTGTTTGCAGTGTCGTCTGATGATAACAGTGAGTTCTGGCTCAGTGACGATGAGAATCCAGGCAATCTGAAACTTCGCGCTTATGTTGGAAAGGTTTGTGAGACAAGTGCTGACTGATATTTAACGGAATATTCCGGGTTCAATGCAAATTAAGCTCAATCGATTGCATTTCTGGCATAATGTTGATTAACACAAAAATGTATTTTGGCTCGTTCGTCCTTTTCTCTAAAAAACTCTGGGCACCTACAATGGGGCAAAGTTTTTAACATTTGAAATACTCGCTCACTTTTTCGAAAGTACAGCCACGAGACATAAACGATATGCATGTAATCATGATTTTAGTGTGATAAAATCACTTACTAACCAGTTCTGTGTAAAGTTATATTTAATTTTACAACTTCATTGCCATGATGATATTTTAACAAACCCTAAAATGACTGTAAAATAATGATTTAAACAACTTTACAGCTCAAATAATGCATGAGTTTTAACAGAAAAATGAATGTAAGTGCTTTTTATAAGATTATAAGCTTCAAATATCTGCTTTTAAACCCTTTAAAAACTGTTCCCATTGACTTCCATTGTAAGTGTCTCACTTAAACCTTAATTTTTGCTTTTTTAATGAAAAAGGACGAGTCAAAATACATTTTTGTGGTGATCAACATTATGCCACAAATGCTGTCGATTGAGCTTAACTTGTATTGAACCCGGAATATTCCTTGGAAAAAATGTAAAAGGGATATTTAAATGGATAGTTCACTCAGTAATGTAAGTTCTGTGTTATTTACTCGCCCTCATGTTCTTCCAAACCTGTATTTGTTTATTTTTTTTTTTCATGGAACAAAACAATTTGAAATTTTGGCCAATCTTCATGCAGCTCTTTTACATGCAAAAATAGTTCATATTGGCCAAAAGGACACAAAAAAAAGCATCTGTAGCAAAAAAGTTATGTGCTGAAAATCTTTCTCTCTGATAGCGTTCACATTTAAAAGATGTCCAAATGACTTTGGTTCTAACGTGTCATTGGTGAACGCAACTTTTGAATTTGAGAATGAGATCTGAGAGCAGCAGCGACGGGGAAGATTTTCAGTTAATAACAACCTTATTTTGGGTCTTTTAATCACATAAATATTTTTATTAGTTTACCTTTATTTAACCAGGCAAGTCACTTAAGAACAAAATGTGTGTTTACAATAACAGCCTGGAATAAAACATTTGTATGGCTTCAGAAGGCTTAAAATATAGTGCATAAGTAATTTGGACTACTTCATGGTGTGTTTTGGTCCTATTTGGAGCTTGAAACTTGACAGACCTGGTCAACATAAACTGTCCTTGAAAAAAAAAAAAAAGATCTGCATAAAGTTTCCTAAAATAAAGGAATAAATAATGGCAGAATTTACATTTTTGGATGTGATTAGCCATTTCTGTAATTAGTTTTACTCTGGCACATCGAAATGAAATTTATTTTAAAAAAATTTGGTGATTTCTCAATTTTTAGACGGGGAGAGAATGGAGCGCCCCAGGCGAGTATGGGAAATACACCAGTCAGATATCACATATAATTCCGTAAGTGAAAGGGTTGTTTGTCTGTGTCTTTACGGATGAGGGAATTGTTAATACACATTTTCATGTTATGACCAAATGCTTCAATGATGAAAAACTATTTTTAGATTTTGTGTGTAGGTTGGCTAGAAAATCTCCTATAAATAGCTTTTAATTATCCTTAACTCCAGTCATTCTGGAATTATCATGGAAATATCTTGGTCAATTGGTCAAAAAGTATGGGAACCCTCATTGTTATAATATATACAATGTAAGTTTTGTATTTTTGTATTATATTCACGTTGCTTTTTTGTATTACAGTATGCAGATGAGCAAGAGATATTTCTTTGAGCTCATCCATAAACAAAACGATCAAGGAACGGACCACGTCGAGGTTGCGGTAAGTTTGTTTCCTATTGGTGTATCTGAGTGTGTTTTTGTGATATTGTGACTGTTGTACAGCACCTAACTCTACATTTCTACTTACAGTGGCAACTCAAAAAGCCTGGGAATGCATTTTCAATCATCGATTCCAAGTACATCTCCCTCTACACCAGTGAGTGTGTGTGTGTGTGTGTGTGTATGTGTTATTTTGGCCTGTGGTTCTAGAAATGTCAGGGTAGTGTTAGGAGGCCTGGACTAGCTGTGCCTGTCCACACACACACCATGAAATAAGCTAATGATGGGGTAGTCTCCACTGCGTGTGTGTTGTCATCTTATTTTAACAGTTAAATTATTCATCTCTGTGTAAATTTGTGCTTGTGTAGTTTTGGGCAGACACTGTGTTTTTGTGTTCTTGTGGAGAAACAGAAGTGTGTGTGTGTGTGTGTGTGTGTGTGTGTGTGTTCAGACGAGTCATCGCTGAAGGCAGGAGATGTCAATCACATTCCTCAGACCACTGCCAGTCATGTAGCTCCGCCCCAGAGCTCCTCTCAGACACCGCCCCATGGAGCAGACATGCTGAGGGCCGATCCACGTGACTCAATTCATAAGGGTGAGAAACATATATATATATATATATATATATATATATATATATATATATAATTTAAATATTTAAAGATAACCATGTATAATTATTTCATCATTATATATTGAATTATTGTTATATGAGGGGCTTTCTCAGCAAATATTTGTATATGCGATTAATTGCACTTAATTAATCGGGACACCATGTAATTAATTTGATAACATTAATTGTTTGACAGCCCTAATAAAGCACTTTTAACCTAAAAACAGCTGTAGTTCCATAAATGTGGCATGACAAATATTTCTACATTTTGCCAAAACATTTACAGCTGAGTTGGATGCACATAAAACTGTGCAAAAAAATAAAATGGTATAAGGCCAAATATACGGTGCATAGCTGACAAATAAGGTAAAAGGGGTAGTAATGTTCATTACAATCAAAATAAACATATTTTAAGGAATTATGCATTTCAATTTCTTATTTATTTGTTAATCTTAAACTAAATATTTAAAGATTTCTTCATATAATTTAGTTAAAAATCGAGGCAAGACTGCCAATTTTTAATTTGAATAAGAAATTGCAAATTCATTTGTTACAAAGCTTTTTCTTAATGCTCTCGCAATTATAGTGACAGAATTTAAATAAAATAGAATATTTCTTCCATACAAAATCCCATTAAATTAAATCGTCATTCTTAACTAAATTATATGAAGAAAACTTTAAATATTTAGTGTAAGATTAACAAATAAATTAGAAGAAATTGAGTTAAGAAATTGAAATGCATAATTCCTTAAAATATGTTTATTTTGATTGTAATAAACATTAATACCCCTTTTACCTTATTTTATAATTTATTTTTACATTTTCACATTTCAAGGTGTAAATTATATGTTAATGAGTGGGTGGTGCTTAAGAGAGGATACTTAATACAGTCTTCGCACACTAGGGGGCGCAGAGAGGTTGCAAGGGAGATGTTAATTGTATATGTCCTTCCATGACAGTGAAATGAGAGAAAAGCCAAGAATCCGTGATACCGCGCTTTTCGGGTTGCAAGAGTTGGGATTTCAGGTTCACATTTAAAAATACCATGCATTAAAGGAAAATGCAGAACTGGTTTTTGTTTCATCAGCCAGCTGAATAAATGAACATAGTGTTGGAATCACACTTCTAAGCAGGCTTTATTTTGCAGATGTTAAAAAAATAAATACATTACTTCAGTCTAATTGGATTGTTTCCCATCACAGATAATTAAAACACCATTATCCCCTCCAAAATATTTTCAAAACTAGAGATGGCATGTATGAGTGATTTGATTAAGAGCAAACTTTATAAGCGCTACCTTTTCTAACACAGCAAAATGAAATGTTTGATCTGCTTGGATCTGGCTTACGGCTTAATCATAAGCGTTCTGCACTGACAATGTGATGCCATGAAACTCATGCAATGTGTCTGATGAATTTATTTTCACCCAAGTCAGTGCTGTCTCATTTCGATTGGGATGCCTATTGATATAGGTAAATGGTCTGCACTTATATAGCGCCTTTTTAACCTTAATGGTATTAATGGGCGCTTTACACTGTGTCTCATTCACCCATTCTCACACACACACACACACACACACTCATTAGATTAGTGGCCAACCCGCTCTACCACCTGAGCCACAGCCGCCCAATAAAGGCTAAATATGGATGTAATTACAAATAAATGAAGTTTAAAACTTCGGTGAACTCCGAATAAGAATGATCTTTATTGCCAAGGGCGCTCTGTAAACCGCATGGAGACCTTTCCGATCTGTTTTGACAGTGTAACACTCCCGTGCAAAGCTGGCCACGGGCATGATGTGTGTATTAAGTCAGGTATCGATAGGAAATTCTGATTTCTGCTCTGGGATAATGCTACTCGTAAATCCTGGTCTAGGATCAGTTTTACCACCACAAATGTATTCCTTATATACTTGTGAGAACAGAAAATCTGACTCTAGATCAGTGTCTGCAGCCGAATTCATGTTACATCGCTTGAGTGGCTACATGCATATGAGGGGTATTGTCTTCATTTCTGAAATAATTAAATATTTTAAAGCAACTATTAAGTATAATATTAAGTCTTGCATTTTTAAACTTATTTTGTACACACACTTATTTCTTTTCACTTATCTGTATATATCCTACACATGTTATTCTATGTGTCTTATTGTGTATTTCTGTATATTTTATCTCAACTTTATTTCTATTATTTATGTCTTGTTTATCATATTACCTGTGCTGTAGCTGTTTCACCAAGACAAATTCCTTGTGCATCCTTGTCAATAAAGATTCTGAGTTCACCCAAGTTTTAAACTTAATTTATTTGTAATTACATCCATATTTGGCCTATATCATTAGGCTTCCCAATCGAAACGGAGACAGCACAGACTTTGGTGAAAATAAATTCATCAGACACATTTAATTTTTATTTTACCATGTTAGGAAAGACGGCGCTTATTACTTTAAGCTTGCTCTTATGCCAATAAAACAAATACCTTGGGAAAACACAGACGGTATCTAGTCCTAAAAATGGCATTAGCTAAAAAACGCAGAATGTCATGGAATATGATTGCTCAATAAATAAAATTAAAATTGCGATATATCCTAGTATAATCAAAAAGCAACACCAAAAAAATATTCTATTGGATTTAATAGGCAAAAACGATATTTTTTGATGTTGCTTTTTGCTTTTCACAGTTCACTGAAATAGTCCTATGCTGAGGCAATTAAAAAAAATTGGTGTAAAAAGGTGTAAAAAAAACCTCCATGAATAATAAGTAAATGAAAAATAGTAGAATGTAAAAGTAGTTTTAGATCAAATGTATTGTCACACTGCTGCCATTGATTGCAATGGCTTGTCAACAGCCCGTTTGTGTGCTCACAGTTGTATTTGTATGTGTAGTTCCGTTACTGGACGGGACGCGTTTGCGTGGTGTTTTACCAGACTGTATCTATAACCCCAGCTACATCATAAAGGGCTTGCATCTTCAGCGCTACCAGGGCCTGCAGTTTGTAAGTGCTTACACAAACACACAAACTGAAAAAAGTGAAGTTGGTTCCAAGAAAAAGTCTGTATCATTTGCTGGCAGTTGCAATGTAATTTGATCGTTTGTTACTACTTTAAATAGTTTAGAAATACTTTTCAGGCCATTGGAAGAGTTTCGTATTGCCGAGTTATTAAACTAATTGGAAAGTGTCGATGTGATGTTTGCAAAGTGTTCATTTAGGTTAGTTGTGGCTGTATCTTGATGAATGTTATGTTTTGCAGGTGCACCTCTCTTATGTGTATCCTAATGACTACACACGGCTCACACACATGGAGAGCGAAAACAAATGTTTCTACAGTGAGAATGCTTACTACCTCGACAGGTAAACACACACACACACATACATACATACATGCATACATTCTGCACTAGATGCCCACCAGTCTACATTTCTGTAGCCAAGCTTGACTTTTTTTTTTTTTTTTCGGTTGTGTAAAATGCCACTTTAGTTGAAATTGTGTATTAAATTCAAATTTTTTTTGTATTTTTTTTTTTTTTTTCAGATACGGCTTCTCAAACTACCTCCAACTGGATCTGCCAGAGAATCAAGAGGTATTCTCCAAGTTCAAAGGTGCAACAAACGTTCAGTTATTTCAAAGTTTTTACTTTGTTAATCTGATGTTCTAATTTGTGATTTTTAACAGAATTCTCAGCAAATAGAATATTCAGAGAATAATGAAGGACGGAACTTTGATTTCATTGTATTGTGAAACTTTATAGTCTGTTTCTTTTCTTCCTTTTTTCATTTCTTTTTTTTCTCTCTTATATTCTTCTAGTTTGTTTCTTTTAGTTCTCTCTCTCTCTCTCTCTCTCTCCTGTCTGTCTAAAAATTCTCCATTTTATTTTTCTTTCTCTTTCTTTTCTAGCTTCTTTAATTCTCTTTCTTTCCTTTAATTATTTTCTTCTTTCTTCTATTCTGCTTCTTTCATTATTTTCCTCATCTCATTTATTTGTCCGTTTCTTTTTCTTTAATTCCATTTTCTTTTTCTTTTCTAGCTTCTTTCGTTATGTTCTTTATTTTCTTATTTAGTTTCTTTATATTTAAATTTTATTTTTATTTTCTTTCTTTGTTTTCTTTTCTAGATTTTTTTTCTTGCTGCTTTCATTATTTTTCATTTATTTTTCTTTGTTTCATTATATTTCTTTCCTTATTTTTAACCTTTTCTTTCTTTTCTAGCTTTCTTTATTTGCTTTTTATAGCTTTTACTTTCTTATATTATATATTGTTTTTTATATATATATATATATATATATATATATATATATATATATATATATATATATATATATATATATATATATATATATATATATATATATATATATATATATATTTTTATTTTTTTTTTTTACTTATTTATTTTTCATTCTCTTTTTTTTTTCTCTCCTAGCTTTTTTTTCTTGCTTTCATTATTTTATTTATTTTCTTTGTCCATGTCTTTCTTGTCTAGCTTTTTTCTTTATTTTTCTCTCTATCTCTCCTTTTATTTCTTTAATTATCTTTTTCTTTTCTTTCTTTCCTTCCTTACATGCTAACTTATCTATCTGGATTTTATTGTAAAACTGTAGTGAAGTTATTCTTAAAAATACTTTTACGTTTCTTAATTGATTTCATAAGTAGAAATGAACAATCATTTCAAAAGCAGAGAGAGTTTTACATATTAATAAAATGCAATGAGACCATTTTTTTTCTCCCTTGGAGCGTGCACAATACAGCCAGAAATGTTTATTAAAGGAACAGCAAATTCTGTCATAAAATGAATTATCATAAAAATAGTCCATGCAACTTTTGAATCATATGCTGAATCTTCGGAAGGCATACAATAGGTTTAGTTAAGAAACAAGCCAAAATGGATAGAGAAAATCTGTTGCAGGTTCATGAGTTCTTTGAGAGAAGCTCATACAGTATGACTTACAAAAGTAAGTCCATGCTTTTCTTTCTCTTCCTGTAGGAGACCGCATGCGAGGACAAGTGGTGAAGTGGGGCAGAAATAAAGATAAAGGATTGCAGAAAGCTGAAAAGTATAATAATGGGCAGAACAAGGTTTTGGCAGATTACGCCAATGAGTATAATGACTACACGCTAAAGAGACGGCGAAAACTGTTATCTATTCATCAACATGGGAGCATCATTAGATTGAGAAATGACAGAGAACTGAACAGACTAGGGCCAGTAGATCACAACAACCTTCCCAAGGAACCACAAAAACTGCCTGGGGAGCCACAGATCCACCCTGAAGAACTTCAGTACCAAACGTCACAAAAGAAACCAAGAAGAAAGAGGAGGAGACGCCATCAAGAGAACCTCCAAGACCAACCTGCTGAGGTGAGGAACCAGGGCCAAGTTTTCAGGAGTTTTGAAAAAGACTCCATGGTTGCACAGCCGATTCATCGAGAAGGCGTGGAGAAGAAATCTGACAAGCAGAATCCAGCAGGAGCTCTGGAAGTAGCCAACTGGAGGCCAGATTTGAAAGAGCGAGGAGTTGTCCAATTGCCCAATCAGGATGGAGGAATTAAGCTTCGCCCTCAAGCCCCAAAAAGCAACATTAGTGATAGAGATGCAAACCTTGTTGCAGTCAAAGTCGGAGACACTCCAGTGGAGAACGGGAGAGAAGAACATTATGATAAGTCTTTGAAAGCAGCCATGTTGGATGGAGTCCAACGTGAACGTGGTGTCTTCGTGAATCGTTCTTTTAATAGGACCGTCTTTCTGGAAGAACATGTGGATCACTTACCCAAGAAAGCTTTGGATGAGGTAGAAGTGAAGAACATGTTGAAGAACAAGAAAGATGACTTAGAACCATTGGATGTGGGCCGAGTCAAAGCAGACTCAATACAAAGGCCCAAAAAACAGTTGGGTAATAGGACGGTGCTTCTAGGAGAACAAGAAGACCAGGTGCCCAAGAATGCATTGGACAAGGTAGACGTGAAGAATGGCCTGGATGAAGTGGCACCCTTAGAAGGGGATGGAGTCCAAGCAGACCCAATACAATGGCCAAAAATCCAGTTGGGTAATAAGACCATGTTTTTGGTAGATGTAAACCATGCGCCCAAGAATGCATTGGACCAGATGGAAGAAAAGAAGACCATGTTGAAGAACGACCAGAATGAGGTGGCACACTTGGAAGGTGACCGAGTCCAAGCAGACACAATGAAGTGGCCTGCAGACCAAGTTTTTAAGATCAAGGACGCAGCTAAATTGTACCCAGAAGCAGCCGTTCAAGGTGGTGGTCTTGTCATGCGAGGTAGATCAAAACCGAAGCACTCTTGGTCTGAAAATGACAGCATTAATACTGTCAAACTCGGCAAGGATAAACTTGTAGTGCATCATCTTGGGATCACCCAGAAACAAAACCACAACCTGCCCAATGAGCGTAAGGGATGGGTCAAAGCTGGACCAGGTATGGAAAAATATAACCAATGGGGACATGTTCAAGATGTCAGACAGGGTGAAGCGATACATGTTGCTGAGGTTGGACAAGATGATGGAGACAGTTGGGTGGGTAATGGTTACTCCGATGAAATGGACAACGGCTTCATCGACAAAGCTGTGTATGACGTGGAAGTCAATTGGGCTCAGACGTTTCAGGTCAGTCCCTTCAATCTCAATGCCATGCGCTCTGATTGGATCGATCTTAAGTGTAATGTGTCTGGGAACCTGCTGCTCAGCGAGTCGGATGCCTTATCTGTTGTGGACACTTTCATGAAGAAACTTGACAAGAAATATCCACGGTAGGTCAGCCATTACAGTAACACAATAACAATCTCAATGAACACACTTCAAAGTTAAAGGCTCTGAATGTTTGGAGTGTAATACTGCCGTACTGTATGCTGATTACAGCATACTATAGACTTTATAAGGGGCCGTTAAGACCAAGTAGCTCTTGTCAGGATACACACAGCTACTTTTAAATGGCTGTCAATAGAGAAGATGGCTTTTTGCCGTCATATGGTGTAGTTCCAGCGTCTACCAGCAGGGGAAAACAGTGACCTCATAACCTGTCAATTCCTGACCCCTTGATTCACACCAAGTGTATTCTTGCGGTAAAGAAATGTAAACGTAAACGCAGGTGTCTTGAGATGTGTTTTTAAAAGTTAAAAAACTTCTCTCCAGCGTGAGAAACTGGAAAAACAGTCTGCCATGGCACAACGGTGAAAACGTCTATATTGCACGTTTACAAGCTATTGGTAAAACTGTGCAGACGGACATAAATGCGTTCGGTCTGAACTACTATTTTTTTAGAGAATGTGAAACAATGCGGTATGTTACGATAAACGTTTCAAACAGAAGTGTGCTACATCGTTCTATCTTGTTCATGTTTAATTTTGTGTTCATTCATTATTTCAGAAATATAGCTAGTATTTTGCCATTTTTATTCCAAATTTTATGTTTAAGTGTCTTACATCTTGCCAGTGTAATCCACTAACAAGTGGAAAAACTGTGGTTGATATTTCTTTACACAGAATAGGTCAAGGACACATTGCATTGTAGGTACTGCAGTAGTAGTGCAAGAGTGAGCTCGGTTAGCTATATGGACGCCAGAAATCTGTTTATGCAAGAAAGCGGCTTAAGACTGAATCGACATATGCATTAACAAGACTGTGATTTATCTTTACTCCTGTATAGTACATGTGGCTCGATCAGTAAGCAACTTTCTGTATATCTATATTTTCTATTTTTTATAGCAAATGTGCTTTTTCATTTTTCTCACCGTATTCCCAATCATTTTGAATTCTTTCCACTGTGTTGATTTGTTGATGTGATTTAGAGACTCGTCGTTTGACGGTAGTTATCTGGTCTGGTCCATGCACATGCACAGGGCTGTCAACTGGGCTGAGAAACTAAATTAGGTTTTTTAAATGGGCATTTTTTTCACACACACACACTTTCTCTCTCTCTCTCTCTCTCTCTCTCTCTCTCACAATCACACACACACACTCTCTCTCTCTCTCTCTCTCACAATCACTCTCACACACACACCTCTAGTCCACAAGAGCGTGCAACAAATACATATAAGAAAAACACCACTATGTTTTATACTATTGCAAAGACCAATCCTGGCTGTTACAAGATTGCTATATTGCTATATAATGCAGTGCTATGAAGCTTCATAAAAACAGCAAAACCACATTTTTATTTATTTATTTTTTCATTAATTTTATTTGTCTGTATGGTACATTTCGAGGATCGAGGATCGAGAGAGAGAGAGAGACATATCCAAATTCATCTCCTTTCCTGACAGTGTTAAACCCCATTGCTTTAATCTGAGAAATGCTGATAAGAGAGCAAGATGGCCTAAGACCTCCACCTAAGGGGCTTTTCACTCTGAACACTTTTGTGTCCATCCACACAGTTTTCCAGTTCATGTAAACATGCACTAGACTAGACGGACATCTTTGATAGTTTTGCCGCGTTTTGTAGTTTATTAAGATTCTTGTGCAGGAACTCCTTTTTTTAGATGCTGTGTCAAGTTTAAAAGAACTCCAACCTTTAAAAACGCGTCTCGAGACACCTGCATTCTGTTAAATTTGTCGCAATATTGCGATCAGTCTAAAGTCATTGTCAGTGCTGGGCAAACATCAAAAATTGTAATGCACCATTTTAGAATTTGTATGTACATCTTTATCTTAAATTCATCATTTTTATTTTTAATTTTAATTTAACTCTTCAAAAATCTGTAAAGACGCTGCTTAATTTTTTTTCCCTGATGGCATAAGATGCATTCTCCGGTAGAGACCCGGGTGTGTTAAATCGCTTTCTCCAAAAATGAAAATTCTCATAATTTTCTCACCCTCGTGCCATCCCAGATGTGTATGACTTTCTTTATTCTGCTGAACACAAAGTATGATTTTTAGAAGAATATTTCAGTTCTGTAGGTCCATACAATACAATGACGTGATGATCAGATCATTAAAGCTCTAAAAAGCACATAAAGCAAACATAAAAGTAAACCATAATATTTTAGAGTTTTAATCCATGCCTTCAGAAGCGATATGATAGGTGTGGGTGAGAAACAGTTCAACATTTAAGTGCTTTTTTTGGCTAGAAATTCTTCTTCCTGCCCAGTAGGGGTTGATATGCATGAAAAATGTGAATCACCAAAATCACAAGAAGGATGTGAAAGTTAAAGTGGAGATTGACTGAGCAGGGAGGAGAATTTATAGTAAAAAAAATAACTTTAATATTGATCTGTTTCTCACCACACCTATTATATCACTTCTGGAGAAATGGATTAAACCACTGGAGTCTAATGGATTATTTTATGCTGATTTATCTGATTTTTGGAGCTTCAAAATTTTGGCACCCATTCACTTGCATTGTATGGACCAAAAGAGCTGAAATATTTTTTAAAAATCTTAATTTAAGTTCAGCAGATAAAAGGAAGTCATACACATCTGGGATGGCATGAGGGTGAATAAATAATGAGAGAATTTTCATTTGTGGGTGAACTGTCTCTTTAAACGTCGTAAGCAAAATGGCGTACTTGTTTATATGTTTCAGTGCGGCACTTTCTGCAAAAAGCCTGGAATAAACCATTTTATTATGTGCTTGTAAACTTGGTCAGTCAGGTTCTGGAAGTCAAAATGCAATTAATTTTCTTCATAGGCAAATTATTTTTAACGCCCAACTCAAAAAAAACTTTAAAGACA
>JAVLUX010000027.1:3142665-3152665 GCA_032164185.1 Moxostoma hubbsi | reverse complement strand
AGCATTTTCTCACCCTCATGACGTTGAAAACCCATGACTTAATTACTTATGCGGAACACAAAAGGAGATGGTTTCAAGATACCATAAATGTCAAGTTGGGTCCAACCAAATCCTCTCAGATGCATTTAGAAGACTCTGAATATGATGCATGAGTCACATGAACTACTTTTATAATTTCTTTTAAGTTTTGCAGTTAATTGCTATCCACTACTGTTGTATCAAAACATATTTTGTTCCGCATCAGAAAATCATACGGGTTTGGCACAAAATAAGGGTGAGTAAATGATGATGGCAAATTATCCCGGTTGCTAGGGAGGGTAGTTTAGGAGACCTGGCTGGAGCCACTCAGCACACCCTGGATTCAAACTCGCGACTCCAGCGGTGATAGTCAGCGTCAATACTCGCTGAGCTACCCAGGCCCCAGTTTCCACTACTTTTAACTTGACACCGCCTCCTAAAAATGTTTACCGTTTATGATGCTGAATACCAGTGAGATGCTCCAAACATATCCCAGATGGGGGCCTGGGTAGCTCAGTGAGTAAAGACATTGACCATCACTCCTGGTGTCACGAGTTTGAATCCAGGGTGTGCTGAGTGACTCCAGCCAGGTCTCCTAAACTACCCTCCCTAGCAACCGGGATAATTTGGTTGAGTCACATGGGGTAACCTCCTCATCATCTCTATAATGTGGTTCGCTCTCGGTGGGGCGCGTGGTGAGTTATGCGTGGATGCCGCATAAACAAACAATATATTGAGTTCTTAAGACACTTTTTATACTGTTTTATTTAATGCTTTATTCATCTGCTACAACAATGCAATTTATTTGTAATCTGAATTTCAGTCTGTATGATATGTTTATTATAGGCCCTACATATTATATTTATATATATTTAAATGATTATGCATTTTTCATATGAATTGTCTTTATTTGGGGGCCTTTCTCAGCAAATAATGATGTATGCGATTTAATTCGATAAAACATTGTAATCGATTGACTGCCCCTAATTTGTAATTTAGTCATTATATATTGGATTATTGTTGCTTGAGTGGCAAATGTTTATATATGCGTTTAGTTGCGATTAATAGCACAAGGTTAAAACTTTAAATATGATTTAAGAGATTTTCAGTGAATAACAACAACATCAAACTGCTTGTCATATACATGTCATATTGGACTTTTAACCATGCAGTCAATTGCCGATAAATAAAAGCAAGTCTGGCCCTACATTTTTCTCTTGTTGCATATTGAGTTTCATATTGAGCATTTCATGTTGACTTTAACTACTCAACCTCATGCTGCTTAATGACATAATTTCATTATTTTATTGCGTGAATTATCCCTTTAAATATGTGTTTCTTGCTGCTGTTTGTTTTTAGGAGTGAAGTACGTAAAATATCGTGCACTCTTATATTTTGTCTCAAGGATCCTACAGGGAGGTTTGGAGGTGGAACGAATCTATCTGAGAAACTTCTTCCATCACTTTCACTCAAAGAGAGGAATGTGGAACCGGCAGATGCTGCGCAACACGTAACTGTGCCAACGGTCTCGCCACTGCTGAGCAGCCATAGCACATTAAACGGCAACTGGCAGGTGACTCGACATTGGGTGAGCCTCCTTGAGGCATGGGTCAATGGCATCCATCATCACAACTTTTTGAGGGTGATTTTAAGGTGATGAGTGTGGAATAACGCTGACCTCTCCGGCTGCTATTGGATAATTCCCAGGTATGGCGTTTGACTCCAATAAACACTACTGCTGCTTTTGTTCGGTTTGTAAGGATATCAAGGACACAAACTAAACTGCTCAAAGGCAATTTAGGAAAAACTGGAGATACAGTACAGGTCAGTGGCTTCCTCCTTTTTGGCCGTAGCGTCATTGTTAATGAAGTTTGTTTTGTTGTTGTTGTTGTTATCACTTCCAGGTCAATATTTTGTGTGCCTTAAGATTTTGTCTGGCTAAATTTGAGTATTCTGTTCCAACAGACAGAAATGTGACGTTAAATGTTATGTGTACATAATGAGAAAATGTTATGTTTTATACTGTCTGACCTCTTCAGCATTGAAAGATGGTCAAACCTAACAGATGTGCAATATTACTATAGGACAAGAGCCATTTGGTCCGTATATTTGACTACCGGTGGTTCTAAGCTGATATTATACAACACCGTTCTGTCAGAAACAGATCCAGGTCATATTGCACTCCAATAGCAAAAGAAAGAAATAAGAAATTAACATTTAAAGGTGATAAAGACCATTTTTGGACCATTTAGATGTTTTGCATTGTAACATTTATTTTCATGCCAATTACGCACATTGTTCCCTCCAATTTTCATTACTGTGATGCGCAAAAATGTATATTTATTAGATTGAAAAAATATTTAAATAGCAGTGAACTTAAACATCTTTCTATTACAGTAATTTTGATTGCAGTACATGAAAAATGCTCTTATTACAAGGTGATAATGTAATTTGCCACCTATGGGAATTGCTATATATATATATATATATATATATAAGCATTTTCCTGTGTTCCCAACACATTCCAGCTTGTATATCCATCTGTCAAATGATTTAGACTCGTGTAAGCCTGCAAATCTGCACAGTATTACCTCACAAATTACAGCCTAATAAGTGTATTTATATACACATACAGTGGCTTTATCAGTTCTGTTCTATCAGGGTTCATTCTGTTTGTGTTTTGGATTCGTACTTTGATGAATTAATGGCTAGTTTTTCCCATTGGAAGTTGAAAGTTGACCGATGCCATGCTTGCTCATTCTGCTGTGCTAGATTAGAAACCAAGTGGGAATATCGACTGTACACTTAAAGGAATTTAGGCTCTGTGTATATGATGATCCTTTTTAACAGTTACGTATGCTTGAAAAGTTTCTCATTTAGTTTAAAGATTGTATGCATTGTAGATCTTACAGTCCTCACTGTGTTACTGTAAAAAGAAACGTGCTGTTTTTTTTATTTATTGTGCCACATTTTGAATGTAAAGGATCTTGCAAGCAGAAAAGCATGAATGACCTTAATAACAAGTTTATGCAGATCACCGACAACCTTAAAATAAAATGTTTTTCAGGTTCCTGTTTTATTGAAGTGTGTATATACTGTACCAGTCACCCAAAATGTGTTCCTCTTTTCAAGTGCGCACTCACAATTGTTTGGTCGTCCATTGGTGTCTGTATGGCCTCAAGGATGAAAAGTTTGTGATTGGAAAAGAAAATGAAGGTGTTGCACCAGGTAAAACGGTAAAGAACAAGTTAAATCACAACACTACATTAAATGGAAAATCAAGGCGCTAGTCTGCCATTAGGAGCAACTTGGGGTTCAGTGTCTTGCCTAAGGACACTTCGGCATATGGAGTCATGTGGGCCGGGAATCAAACCACCAACCCTGTGATTAGCAGCCGACCTGCTCAACCACCTGAACCACAGCCGCCCCAAATTTTATCAAATATTTCAGCTTCTGTCATGACCACATAAGGCACTAAACCCTGTAACTTTTGCAGAAACTACTTTTTTTTTTTTTTTTAATCGTGCAAACTCATACGAACAGTAACCCTACTGTAAAAAGTATGTTGTAGATTGCTCAAATAACACTATATCTTACGGCAGAATGATTTGCTCCATAGACAACTAATGTAAGTGCTTGAGTTGCACCTGGAACATTATTTAAACATAAAAATAAAACAAAAAGATTGTTTCATGCAACTGGGCTTTTGCTCTGCAAGTACTTTTGAAATATGTTGCTTTAGTCAATGAAATTAGGATTATTAATAATAACATGATTGATAGGAGAACGCTTTAATGATGTGTTTGAAGGATTTTGTCAAGTGTGAACATTTCCTGTATACGAAGGCAATGCACATAAATAGAAGTAGCTCAGATAAGCTCACCACCAAAGCGATGGGTGAGAAGCTGTTTAGGTGAGTGTTCTCTTATCTGTGTTTTATACATATTTTATACTAATATAATTAGTCTCTTAACTTGTTTAAAACAATGGCAGCCATCGGAAAGACTAGTTCAGCATTGTTTAATTTTGCACATTTTTGGCTGTTTCTTTCAAAATTGTTCTTTGTCAAATGTGTTCATTTTTAAGATTTTTAACTAAGACCAGATTTTTAAGTTTTATAAGACTATTCCCTTTTATTACATATTCACCTGGTTTTCACTATGAAAATAGCCATGGAAGCTGGCATTGCGTTACATATAATCAAACCAGAGACTAGTTTTAATTCAATACACTTCAGGAATTTACTGTTTTTTCGTCACTCATGGACAGACTATGCACAGTCTGGGGAAGTAGTTTGCTTTAAGGATATTTTAATAGAAAAAATAACTACTTTTTTTGCATTGGTAGCTTTTGTAAAGTCCTACTTTTTATTCTAGTTACATTTTATATATTACAAAATGTATATTTTCATGTATACTGGCATGTTTGCCGACTATTTAACTGTGAGAACAACTGATACCTAATTAACATATGTTAGTGAAACGGCATTATACGTAAGATATAATGCCATTATAATGTAAGAGGGTGGGTTTTATTTATTTATTTATTTATTTTATCCCCTTTTCTCCCAATTTGGAATGCCCAATTCCCACTACTTAGTACATGGGGTGGGGAACCTTTTTCCCATTTAAGGGCCATTTGAGTATTTACAAAATAATTTGCAGGCCACAGTTGCTTGCAATTTCTGATTGCGGGTCGAAATAATATACACACAATCCGTTGCGTGCTCACACACCTAGAAAAAACACTAAACGATCTGTCAATTGTACAATATTTTGCGTTATCATTTAAAATATTTTTTGAATATAATCTATAATAAAAAAAAAAATTTAAAAAGTGAATCATGGCCATTATTTTGTTTTTCAAATTATTCCTCAAATGGCCTCGCAGGCTGGGTAAAATGGTCTTGCGGGCCTTATATGGCCCCGAGGCCTGACGTTCCCCACCCCTGACTTAGTAGGTCCTCGTGATGGCGCGGTTACTCGCCTCAATCCGGGTGGTGGAGGACAAGTCTTAGTTGCCTCCACTTCTGAGACCGTCAATCTGCACATCTGATCACGTGACTCGTTGTGCATGACACTGCGGAGACTCACAGCATGTGGAGACTCATGCTACTCTCCACGATCCACACACAACTCACCACACGCCCCATTGAGAGAACCACTAATCACCACCACGAGGAGGTTACCCCATGTGACTCTACCCTCCCTAGCAACCGGGACAATTTGGTTGCCCCATGTGACTCTACCCTCCCTAGCAACCGGGACAATTTGGTTGCTTAGGAGTCCTGGCTGGAGTCACTCAGCACGCCCTGGATTCGAACTCGCGACTCAACGGGCGGTAGTCAGTGTCAGTACTCGCTGAGCTACCCAGACCCCCGCAGATGGTGTTTTAGCAAATTTAAAATACTTTAAATTATCATTTTCAAAGTATTGCATGATTATGAATGAAAATGATTATTTCATGAAAACTAAAAAGGTAACAGGCTTTTTCACAAATATTCACTATGAAAATGTATTTATTAAGGAAAAAGAATGTAAAAATGCCACCGTAAAAAAAACAAACAAAAAAAACATTTATTTGGTGGTTAATTGTACGGTGAAAACGTATGTTTCATGTAACCAGACAATACATTTAATTTGGAACATTTTTAGGATTTATTAATTGGGCGTTCCTAGAAGCCCCTGTGTGACCCATCACATTTTATTATATTTTATTGAAATATTCATACTTTATTAAATTTTTGGTATTGATTATGTGCATTGGGGTGTTTTATGTAACAATGTTTATTGTATAATTTCCGTGTCATGTTGTAACGCTGTCTAAAAATATTTATTGACCACTGGAACGTCCTCTCTTTCAGTAAGTTGGTATTTTTTACATAAAGTTAAATTTTTTATATATATATATAGTAGTGAACTGTAAAATATACAGGACCAAAATATCATCCCGTAGTGCTCGCAACAATTTCTTGTTTTAGTCTATTTCAGTTTTATACCGTATATTTTACAGGATTTGATTTACAGCGTTGACTTTTGTTTGTTTTCTTTTTTCAGAATGGAAGGACAGCAACTCTTCCCTGATGTTTTCCTGGTTTTGTTGCTCCTGGTTAATGACGGACGCTCTACACCTTCTCCGCAACTCGCAGTGTCGTGTTCTGTCGACGCAAAATTTAGAATTGATTTGTCCAATCACAATCTGGACGACGTCCCCTCTAATCTTCCAAAATCCACCCAGTACTTAAATCTGTCTTACAACAACATCCAGACCCTCTCGAGTGGAGCGCTAGCCTTCTTGTCACACCTCTGCGTCCTGAAGATGTCCCATAACGGCCTACATTTCATCTCACCAGCAGCTTTCCATGAAAACTCCAGACTACAAGAACTCGATCTTTCCTTCAATAAGTTGATGGTTATCCCTGAGATCCAGCCGCTGCCTGACCTGAGCATCTTGGACCTGTCAGAGAACCTTTATGGTACTTACACCTTTGGAAAATCATATGAAGGAATGCATAGCTTAACTTTCCTCTCTGTTGGGAGTCCCCAAGCCTCAACAATTAAGCAATCACACTTCAGCCCTCTCAGAAACCTTCCCCTGAAACAACTAATTCTTGGAGTTGGTGGCGAGTTGACCGAATATGAGCCTGGCACCATTTCCGAACTTGTAGACTTGAAGGAGCTCACACTGAAGATGACCTTCTGCCTTAGACCCCAACTCTTTTCTAAAGTGCTTGAAGATTTGAACAAGTCCAACGTGGAGAAAATTATCCTCGTAAACTTCCTTCCCGAATTTTGCTACGTGCCTGACGACCTCACCGATGGATTCAAGCACATGCAACAAAAAGAAGTCACCATTGAAAGCACCGAATTTAAAAGTTCGATATTGTCAAAGTTACTAACGAACATCATCCAGTCTCCAGTTCAAAGTTTGTCTGTTGTGAATATGACCTTTTCACAGGACACGGGGCAAGGAATTAATATCCTCAGTGTCCCGGATGCAAGTAACATCGGAAGTCTTAAAACGGTAACGTTTGACAAAATGCGTAACAAAAAGTATTTGCTCCCTAAAGTTTCCATCAATGGTTCGCTCTTCTCTGGTGTCAAAAAGTTCAAGTTCTCACACTCTGGCATGATAATTGTACCTTGCGGGTTAATAGGCGATTTGTTGTTGGAAGAGCTAGACGTCTCCAGTAACCTTTTGACAGGCGGTGGTCTATGGTACAAGTGCCCCAATGATCATCCGTTCCCAGTCCTGAAACGGCTCGTTTTGAGGGAAAACAGTTTTAAGGACCTCCCCTTTATAGCCAATAAAACCCACTTAATGTCCTGTTTGCAGGCCCTCGATTTGAGTCGGAATTCGTTAGAAGGTTCCGGAAGGAGTATATGGCCATCCCACCTCAAAGAGCTCTCATTGAGTGAAAACATCCTGGGAGAATCGGTGTTCAGGCATCTTTCGCCACACTTAACTTCTCTGAATCTATCATGGACTGCCGTCACAACGCTTGACACCGATTCTCTTCAGCAGCTCAAGAACCTGAAGATCCTCGATCTGAGCTCCAATTTCATCAAGTCACTTCCTTTAGATCTGTCACTGCCTGCATTGGAGGAGTTGCATTTGGACAACAACGACATCAGTTCTTTCCAACCGGGGACATTCCAAGGACTCCCAAAGTTGAGGAAGCTTAAAGCTAGAAATAACTCATTCGTGTGTGACTGCAACCTCTACTGGTTCATTGCCACCTTCAACAAATCGCTGCTTGTGGGTTGGCCGTTGGACTACAAGTGCAAGTTCTCCGAAACGCTCTTGCGAGATATCCATCTCAGCAGGATATCTTGCGATCTGTGGAGTCAGTTACTTGTCTCTGTGACTGTCCTTCTCTTTGTCTCTTTTTCTTTAGCGATTGTCTTTAATGTTTTGGATGGTGCATGGTACATCAGGATGCTATGGATTTGGCTGAGGGTGAAGCGTAGGGGGCAACAGGAGGCGGGTCGATTGGACAGCGCTTCGTTCCGATACCATGCGTTCGTCTCTTACAGTCAAACTGATGTCCACTGGGTGTCCACACAGTTGATGCCAAACCTGGAGGGAGCCAGCTTCCGATTGTGCATCCACGAGCGAGACTTTCTCCCAGGAGCCTGGATTATTGACAACATCATTAACTGCATCGAAAGGAGCTACAAAATGGTGTTTGTGTTGTCTCAGAGCTTCGTGCAGAGCGAGTGGTGTAACTACGAACTGTTGTTTGCCCAGCACAGAGCCCTTACGACCCGGCAGGACTCTCTCGTCTTTGTTCTTCTGGAGCCCATTCCTCCAGACTCCCTGCCTAGAAAGTTCCTGCGTTTGAGGAACCTACTCCGAAAGCAGACCTACCTGCAGTGGCCCAAGGATACAATGAAGCAGAGGATGTTCTGGGCCAGTCTAAAAACCACGCTTGGCACAGCAGACACGGTGCTACAGCATGTAGCGGGGGAGATTGTGAAACTGTGTCCTAGATGATCTCAAACACGCTCTTGTAAGACCATACATTCAAAAGCTAGCTAGCTAGCTAGCATAATTCATGAAATATCAATAATATTTGCAATCACATGTGCAAGTGAGAACTAAATTAAAAACTCTCTCCTTCAAGTGGGGCATCTTTTGGCTTAAGTTTTGATATTTTGTATCTAATTGGTCGTAGGCGTATTTGTTGGCTCTCAATCCCAGAAACTGTTTTTCCAAATTGTTTATTGTTTACTTCTTAATGCTAAAGACGCGGTCATGCTTGGTTGTGAGTAAATGGACTGGATATTATGTCGTGCTCGAGCGCTTATGGTTATAATAATCAAAAATATATCAAAAATAGCAACTAATACTACCTTAAAACTGCTATTATATACTATCTAATCACTTTCCTGCAACAATAAAAACACTTTGAAACACGACTTCTTTGTATCCTCCATTTCCTGAATGCTGAAGTGTTCCACAAAGTTCAGTCTGCAATGATTTCATTTATTTCATTTATGCATTTGGTAGACGCTTTTATCCAAAGTGACTTACAGTGCACTTATTACAGGGACAATCCCCCCCGGAGCAACCTGGAGTTAAGTGTCTTACTCAAGGACACAATGGTGGTGCCTGTGGGGATCGAACCAGCAACCTTCTGATTACCAGTTATGTGCTTTAGACCACTACCCACCACTTGCATGGGCGTATATTTTTAGCGAATAATGTCATGTTTTGCATATTAAATTGGCCAATAAAATACAACCATGTGGCTCCATCGTGCCGATGTGGTACAGAGTCGCTATTTACAGTCTTTTGACAGTTCCTCACCCTTTAATGTTTACGGAGAGGGTTCTGAGGATAGTTACGTTTATATCACTACTTACATTTACATTTTACATTTATGCATTTGGCAGATGCTTTTATCCAAAGCGACTTACAGTGCACTTATTACAGGGACAATCCCCCCCGGAGCAACCTGGAGTTAAGTGTCTTGCTCAAGGACACAATGGTGGTGGCTGTGGGGATCAAACCAGCAACCTTCTGATTACCAGTCATGTGCTTTAGACCACTATGCCACCATCACTCACTTGAGTTGCTTTGACTGCCGAAAACTGCACAAGTTGAGCTCATTTGTACTCCATCGAACACAAAATGCTTGTTGTTCTCCTTCTCGATTGCTTGTTTCAGTCATTTTTACATTGCTGCTTATGGAGACCAGAACTAGAAAAACAGTCCAGCGGCGATCAGAATCATCAAGTATATTTAACCACTTAATTTACAAGTCACATATTTTATTAAGAAATCTTGAGGATATTTTTTGGACAACGATGACATTGACTACTAGTCCCAGTTTATGTTTATTGATTGTTTATTTTTGATGCTAGCTCATCTTATATTCTGCTGTCTACTTTGCCCCTGCTACTAATTATCCAGGGAATACGGGCCTGGGTTGCTCAGTGGTAAAGACGCTGTCTACCACCCCTAGAATTCGCTAATT
>JAVLUX010000027.1:3042665-3137665 GCA_032164185.1 Moxostoma hubbsi | reverse complement strand
CCCCCATCCCCATCACATCCCCATCCCATCACATCCCCATCCCATCTCATCCCCATCACATCCCCATCCCATCTCATCCCCATCCCCATCACATCCCCATCCCATCTCATCCCCATCGCATCCCCATTCCCATCCCCATCCCATCACATCCCCATCACATCCCTCCATCCCCATCACATCCCCATCACATTCCATCACATCCCCCCATCCCCATCACATCCCCATCACATCCCATCTCATCCCCATCACATCCCCATCACATCCCCATACCCATTCCCATCACATCACACCCCCATCACATCCCCATCACATCCCCATACCCATTCCCATCACATCCCCATCACATCCCATCTCATCCCCATCACATCCCCATCCCATCACATCCCCATACCCATTCCCATCACATCCCCATCACATCCCCATCACATCCCCATCCCATCACACCCCCATCACATCCCCATCTCATCACATCCCCATTCCTATCACATCCCCATCCCATCTCATCCTAACCTATCCACTGGAGTCTTATAGATTACTATTATGCTGCTTTTATGTGCTTTTTGGAACTTCAAAGTTCTGCTCACCATTCACTTACATTACATAGACCTACAGAGCTGAGATCTTATTAAAAAAAAAAATTGTGCTCTGCAGAAGAAAGAAAGTCATACACCTCAAGCATGAGGGTAAGTAAATGATGAGACACTTTTCATTTTTGGAGCCTGTATATGTGGGATGCCCTCTCTGTTTCTTTCACTAACCTGCAGCTCCTCCATTGAGAGGCCAGTCAACTGAAGAGGTGGAAGCTTCTCACTCAGATATTTCACCTTCTCCTCATCGCGACTGAGCTTCTCCTGCTCAAACTCATCCATGGCTCTCTGGAGCAAAAGGATCTGGGAAAACACAAACAGATATTCTAAGAGACTGTACCTACTCGTGGCACACACCTGTTGGCAGGGGCGTAGCGATCATTTCAAAAGCAAGGGGGACAGAATGTTTAGTGCAAGAAGAACATAAATATACAAGATGTATATTTTTAGGGCTGCCAATCAATTAAAATTTTTATCAAATTAATTACATGATTGACCAGTGAATTTTAAGTTTTGCATTGACACATTTAGACATTTGCTGTGTGAAAGACCCAGCGTAAACACATTTGTCCCATGAAAAAGTGTAGTGGGATGAACTTTGGTTTTATTGAGAATAAAGGGGACATGTCCTCTGTGTATTCTGCGCCCCTACCTGTTGGTTTAAACTAAAAACATACATGCCAGTATATGGTATCTACAATATAAATGGCACTTCCCAAAATTGACTTTTGTTTTTAGTGGTGGCTGTGGCTCAGGTGGTAGAGCGGGTCGGCCACTAATCGCAGGGTTGGTGGTTTGAATCCCGGCCCACACGACTCCACATGCTGAAGTGTCCTTAGGCAAGACACTGAACCCCAAGTTGCTCCCAATGGCAGACTGGTGCCTTGCTTGGCAGCTCTGCCATCACTGTGTGTGAATGCGGGTGTGAATGGGTGAATAAGACGCAGTGTTAAGCACTTTGGTAACCTCTAAGGTTAAAAATGGCGCTATATTAGTGCAGACCATTTACCGTTTTATATAAAACTAATTATACTTTCTATAGAGGAACCTGAAACACAATACTAAGAAAACTCTGCAAACATTAGCAAAGTAAACCCACATGCTCACACACCAACGACAACGCACCTTTAGAGAGAGTTTTCGTGATGCAGAAATTTTGGACTTTGGCTGGAAAGAGAAAATAAATTAATTAAAATTAAATTCTATCAGTTCATTTTTTTATATATATATATATATACATATGAATAAATGTAATCACAATATACTTAAATACCTTGTCTTGTACTCGAGGGGGCAGTGGACCGGGTGCCTTATGATGAGAACAAACACATAAAAAATAAAAGTATGAATTAGAGTGAAAAAGCAGAGTACATATCAAATAATCCTTGATGCAACATTTTTGTATATTCATTTTTAGGTTTGAAGTTTTATAAACAAGTGCGTTAAAGCTAGTTTCACTCTTAGACAAATTACTTACATCTCTGCCAATTTTGTTGGGGAGGGAATCAAATAAAAGAGAGGCATATAAAAGTTGTATTAATAAAGGAAACAATGCATTGCATTTGTAAAATAATAATGGCAAATTTAATGGTGCAATGATTTAGAAACATGTTGTGTTCGTGCACGCCAGTGAGTGAAAAATCTAATGCATAAAACTACTTACTGGTCTGCCATTGTGAAGCCTGTGAATAAAAAAACAATTACATATGAAGTCCAAAATAACAACACTTTTGATTTTCAACGTCTCATCCAAAATCCATGTGACAGTTTTTAAAAACCACAAATAAGACATTCATGACTTTATGCCCATTTAATCATTTCTTTACCAGAGTCATAATGAAAAACAACTGCATTAAAATACCTGATGTATAGCTGCAATCACAATATTGAACAAAATATGTCCTACTGTTTGATGAAGTGTTGCAGAGATTTCTACAGAAGGAAAGTGGATGCTGAAACACAGAGAGAAGTGTGTTACCTGATGTGCTGCCCGTCCTATCAAACACCTTCTAAAAGCACATAGGACAGAGACAATAGTTTTTATGTGTGACACCAGCTTTGTTTTTTTTTAGCTCACAGACAAAGGAATGAGAATGAACATGGCAGCTGTTTCACCATAGCTGTGTGTGTGTGTGTGTGTGTGTGTGTGTGTGTGTGCGAGTGTGTGTATCCTATGACACAAGGACAAAGCGATTCAAAGCCAACTACATCACGCCTCATCCAGCTTCAGGATGACTCAAAAATATATTTTTACATGCATCGCTAATGCAATGCAACAGATAAAGATGGGACTCCCTTGTATGGATGTTTCTAAACAATGGGGAATTGTGAAATGAAACAGGCACAAGAATTCGGAAAAGTTCCATCAACTAAAACGCAATATGGCGAGCCCTTTTGACATTTAATCATGTGCCGATTACGGTAAAATATGCAATATTTATCAAGACAACAGCCAAAACACATGTGTAAATGACAGTATAAACAGCAGGTCATACAGTCTTCACCTCTTTAGTAGAAATACATTACAAATGACAACACATTGCATAATGTGCTGCATAATGCATATGCATCCATACGCAACATGCAAATGTGCACACGCACCAATATACAGAATCATAATGATTATAAACTGGCTTTAAAAATACTATATTAGCAATCTCCTGCCTATCTGTGTTTATATTCCACCAGTCACAGGTCAGAACAATCAGCACATACCCACCCTCACATGTTCATAAGCAAACCTCACTTCCATAAATACATCTTATTTATTGATTCATATATTAAACTCAGAAAAAACAAACATATACACAGAATCAATATTTAACCCCCTCTATTGCCCCTCCTCCTCCCAATCCCCAACACCACCCTGGCCCTCAGCAACATCCCAGTAGTCACACATGAGTGTACACATAAAAATTACAAATAATATATATAGAAGCCTTTATTTTGGACACACATTATACATACATTTTTGCATATCCCAACTAAGCTGGGGTCAGAGTGCAGGGTCAGCCATGATACAGCACCCTTGGAGCAGATAGGGTCAAAGGCCCGACAGTGGCATCTTGGCAGTGCTGGATCTTGAACCTCTGACCTTTTGGTCACTAACCCAGAGCCTCAACCGCTGAGCCATCACTTCCCCTCTGGAGATACTTCAATACCGCTTCCATCTCCCAGGCCCAAAAATCAATTTAATATATGGGATAGTGGACGTATCAGATATTAAACTGATAAGAAGAGATACTACACTTGATCTTAGCCAAAAGGCCGAGAATCGATTAGGCGATTAATCCCATAATATATATATATATATATATATATATATAATCACACATATTAACAACTAGACCTCTCTCTCCACTGCCTCTTCCCCGAGAGCCCTCCAAAAACGCCAGATATCTGCCCCATTTCCCCAGTCTTCTAGATTACCCTTCTTCAAAATCCGCCACCCTCCCCATCTCCGAGCAGCACTCCTGAAATGGGGACGCTCCAGCCAATCTACATCCCCTTAAAACCATCTGTCTGGTGGTCATGACACTGGTTAGGACCCAACTCTTTATGCGTCTATTCTCTATATCGATGACCGCCCCATTGCCCAAAATACAGAGTCTGGGGCAAAATGAAACCCGAGTGCCCAATACGTCACACACAAAACTCTGAACCTTCGACGAAAAGTCTTGGATCTTACTAAACCCACAATAGACATGGGACGTGTCTCCATCCTCTGATTGGCATCGCCAGCAGGTGGGTGTGTCTTTAAGACCAAGCCTGTACAATCTAGAGGGGGTCCAATAGAATCGATGTAAAATCTTGAATTGCATAAGGCGCACCCTTGAATCACTAGATGTAGACTTGACTTTTTTTTTTTAATCCTAGCCCACACTCCTTCCTCCAATGCCAAGTTTAAATCTTTCTCCCATAATCTTTGATGGAAGTTAAAGCTCCGACCCCCAGACTCCGAATTAGCCGAGAGTAATACACTGATGCCTCATGACCTTTTCCAAAAACCAGTAATCACCCCTCCCAGAGTGTCTGCAGCTTTAGGGGAGTGAATGCTACTCCCAAAAATAGTACAGAGCAGGTGGTGCAGAAAAAACTGACCAACTAACCAAATTTTCAAAGGATCTCAACCCTCCACTCTCATACAGGTCACCGAGTGTATTAACCTCCCTCACAATCCAATGTGACCAGCATAAAGGGGACTTATTAATACATAATTTGGGGTTCAGCCATATGCTCGAGGCAACATTAAATAAATGTCCGAATTAAACACTCTGGACACTTTTGATCGAGTGCAAATGCAACATAACAGGGTATAACTTATCATCTCCGATTAGTTTGATAAAAAGGCTTTGCAATAACTAAATAGCGGCAAGAACTTCCTGTTCAATACAAAACCATGGAGGTGCTCTCTCAGGTGGGAGCGACCAATGAGCCAAATGTCTGAGACCGAATGCATAATAATAAAACAAAATCTTGGGTAGGCCTATCCCAACTTTGTCAATCAGCCTATGCAGCTTACTGAAATATAATCTGGGACGTTTGCCATTCCAAATGAAGGACTTTGCTATGCTATCAAATTGCTTGAAATAAGAGAGGGGGACATCTACAGGGAGAGACTGTAGCAGGTAGTTACATTTTGGGATACAGTTCATTTTAATAACATTAACCTTCCCAATCATAGATAAATGTAATGAAGCCCACCAGCCCACATCGCTCGAAAACCTTTTTATTAAAGGGTCAAAATGAATAATAACTAAATCACACATTTGCTGGGAATAAAATACCCAAATACTTAATACCCTGTTTGGGCCACCGAAAGGCACCCAGCTTAAAAGCTGTTACCGGGCAGTACGCTGTCAGAGCAAAAAACACCAACCAATCACATATCTTCCAATATTAGCCTTTTTATCTCTTTCGTACTGTGTCAGAAATCAAGAACTGCATTAGTATACCCATAGTTACGAGTCTGCAGGCCTATCACCCAAATCCTGGACTCTGTTCATCGCTTAAATGCACTTAAATGCAGAAATTCAGTCTGCAATGATTTGCCGGGACCTTTTGATCTGTTATATAATTTTAGAAACATGCCTTGACCATAGTCAGTTCAAGAGATCTGGCAAAAGATTCACATGCGAGTTATTTGATTACCAGAGATCATTGGGATTCAATGAGGGAAATTGTCTGCTGAAGGTGTATGATCTATTTATTCAGTAACCTTTTAATACTGAGAACTGAGGCATGTCTGCCTCCCAGTCCATGCAGGGCTCTACCATTCTTCCCGTCCATCTAGGACTGATCTGTTATTTCAGCTTACGGTATCCGGAATCTCATGCATCCCCCTGTCATTGTGATCCGATATTAGTGCATTTCACCTAAGGCGGTTCAGTGAGTTTAAAACCCCCGTGATCTAAGGTTTCATTTAAAACTAAGCCAATAATTATGACCTATTGATCCTTATACACCTACTGTATGATTATCCTATCACACACTAACAAACTGCATGTGCACAAACATATGCACACTAAACTTTATGACAATATGTCATTTGTGAGTTTTATAAGACAGGATGCCTGCTTATGCAAGACACCTGTTGGGTCATTTCTGCAACAAAAAAAAAAGGAGACTACATTTTAAACTGTAACTTTTGGAAATAAATATGTTTGTACTGTAATAAAGAAAAAACAATTATATAATGGGGTATATCAGGCTTTTGAAAATATGCTCTGTTCCATATAAGACACTGAAAATGAATTATAATAACTTGACTATTTTTTAGAATTGAATGAAAATGAACAGGTTGGAAATAAAAATAAATTAGCCATTGCTCAGCGTGGGATTGACAGTTAGCTTATGTGTACAGTAAGTCTACCTGACGTTAGTTAAGGATGATATTTTCCATCACAAAAATCCTAAAAGTTATTGCTAATAGTTGTTGTTTGTGCTGTTGCTTTCCTACCATAAATGATGTCATTAAGGAGTTAACTTTTGCTAGTTAAAGGAATATTAACAGGGGCGTTTCTAGGGACAGTGGATTTTGGGGGCTTAGCCCAGACCACTGTGGATATGTATGTAGCCATCCTTTAATGAAATATAATACACTTTATAGCAAGAGATTAAATGTTACATCTGCGAGGTGTCATTTATATAATAAATCATTAAACAGTACTGAAGCTAAAACTTAAAAGTCTACAAACTTTAGTCAGTTTTATAGTCTATTAATGATTTGCCAGGCATATTAAGTTGGTTTAGAAGAGAGCAGGTTGTGAATTGGCAAAAATAGTTGCTAGGTTTGACAATGTTTGCAAGGTTTATGGCATTGTGTCTTAATTATGGAGTTATTGTCCTGCAAATGTCCTGGCTTATGACTTAAAGTAGCAAATTCCTCGAGCACATATACTACTATTTTTTTAGGGTTATAAATCTAAATATTTGGTACTTACTGCATCTGAATGGACTCATCTCACAAGACGATCAATTTTGACGATTCACACAGAGCCACAATTGCGACTTGCAAGCACTCTTCTTGCAAAACACCAAAAATCAATATTGATCTGTTTCTCACACACACTTGCCATTTCACTTCCAAAGACATGGATTTAACCACTGGATTACATTTATGATGCATTTATGTACTTTTAGAGCTTTTAAAGTTATTGCCACCATTCACTTGCATTGAATGGACAAACAGAGCCGAGATATTTTTCTAAAAATCTTCATTTGTGTTCAACGGCAGACAGAAAGTCATACACATCTGGGATGCTAGGAGGGTGAGTGAGTAAATTATGGCAGAATGTTCATTTTTTTGGCAAACTATCCCATTAAGACCTCATAAGCGCAAGTATGCCATGCAATGCAAACATTTATGCATTTAAAGTGGTACATAGGAAGCCACCAGCAGTCTTCTTAAGCTGTGTTTAATAATAACACACAAATAACCATTGACTGGTTTAGCTCTGAATGTAATTGGATTAGCATTTAAATCCCTGACTTTTAATCCTTACTACTTCGGACGATTGTATTGCTTATTTTCTGCAGTTATTTGAGCAGTCTGAAGATATAATATGTAGTGTGATGACCAAAAATGTTGGAAATGTACATTTGTAAGGAATAGTACCCATTTGACCCAAAAGCACGTGAGAACAGTGTCAACGCCTGTGACCCGGATATGCTCTGACGTTCAGGCTCCTCCCACCTGCGCGTGCTTCTGGTTCTCCCGTATGAACGTTACAATTTCGACAGGATTCCGATCAAAATGCCTCACAGGATCGATACGGCACCTTCCTGAGATCTGATCATGACAGACGAAGCGTTTTAATCGATGGACAGACTTTAATGTCAGATTGAACCTCTGAGGGGAAGCTGGTGAGCTGACAGGAACGAAAACATGAAATTAATCAAATTTATCTTCATATTTACCTCATAAATCGTCTCATATTTACCTCATAAATGAAGCTAATCTGTGTGAGGAGGTGAACCAAGATATATTCATTATTATATATTAGTTTTGTAATTTTGTTCGCCATAAATCTTTCAAGAAGCAATTTTGTGTGTGGTTTATTATAAACAATGTTAATGCAGCTAACATGCTAACTTCCTAAACTAAACATATTCATATACATATTCATTATTATTGTCTGCATAATATATGCAGGTATTATATTTAATATTTTTCGCAAGGAGCATGCAGCTGTCCTGTGCATGCAACGTGTTTTCAGACGTATATGGAGTTAACTATGTGCCAAAATTCTGCACGCGCAAGATGATATTTTGAGCACACAAAAAGTTATTTTCCATGCACAAGAGGATATTTTGAGCTCACAAAAAATATTCTGCATGCTTAAGATGAAATGGAGTGCACAAAAAGTTATTTTGCAAGATGATATTTTGAGTTTAACAAAATTTCTGCATGTGCAAGATGAAATTGAGTGCAAAAAAATGTTCTGCACATACAAAATTATATTTTAAGCGCACAAAAAGTTATTTTGCATGCGCAAGATGATATTTTGAGCGAACAAATTTTTTTCCTGTGCAAACATTTTTTTATGCATGTACAAGATGACTCGGTTTTGTAGAGCAATGCATCTTGTTGCAAAGATTCATTTTGAGCAAACGAAAATCAATTTTGCACATGCATAAAGTTTATTTGAATGTGAATTTGCTCAGAATTATTACATTTTGCTTTCTCCTCCTACCCACTCAAAAATACCATTTGCATGCTCAAAATATCATCTTGCGCATGCAGAAAATGTTTTGTGCGCTCAAATTATAATTTTGTGTGTGCAGAATTGTGGCACATGTATAACTCCTTAGACATACTTACATGCATATAGTGTTTAGTAAAATGAGCTTACAGAATAATGCTGGGAGTATATTATAAATTAATTTATTCTCCTTTAATCTTTGACTAATTCTGTTATGTTAGCCGAGTGTTACAGTAGTAGATGGAGAGAGTGATGCACTGCAAAAAAATAAATAAATTCTTAATTAGTATATATGTCTTGTCTGCCTGTAAAAATGTCTAATCATCATTCTTAAAACAAGACATGACAAGCTACAGGGTATGTGATATTAAGAGAAATCTGGCAAGATTTAGTTAAATTTATGCTTAAAAAATAATCTTCCAATAGGTTATGAAAAATAAACTTGTTTTCCCTTTGAATTAAGTAAATTTTTCTTACCACATTGGTAAATTGTGTTTTCTTGTTTTTTGTCAAGTAAATATACTTTATATTGTTTTAAGTTATGTTATTTTTACTGGAAAACAAGACAAAAATACTAGTTAATACAATTATTATATGCAGTGTGCTTGACTAAATGTAAAATTAAAATTAAAAATGTCTAAAATGTATTTTTTTTATTTATCTTGTATTTTATTTATCACGTTTATGTAAAGCACATTGAACTGCCATTGTGTATGAAATGTGCTATATGAATAAATGTGCATTTCCTAAATATCAGGCCTAAATTAAGGCTGTATGATTATGACATCATAATTGCTGATTGTTGCAATATTTTCGTAATTGCTGATTATTTCCTTTGATGTTCTAATTGCGATTTATTAATTTTGATTAATAGAATCTACATTAAAATGCTTATTTTGATTGGGGCAACTGCATGCCGTATGTGTCAATACCAGCTGAGAACTGTGTTCCTGAATTGCATTATTATTTTAATTGCATAAAAAAACAGTCATATTTTGAATCATTATTAATATGCATTTAGACTAATTTAAACACAGCTGATTTGACTGAATGGCCCAAAAATATGTTTGTAAATAGAAAATGTAATGGGAACGCACATAAACGGAATGCTGTAATGGACACTTTTTACGATCCTATAATTGCGACAGCTGTAATTGTAATCTCGGTTCTTTTTTCGATTAAATATGCAAACTTGGCCTAAATATTGTTATATACAGCTCTGGAAATATTATGAGACCACTGAAAAATTATTAGTTTCTCTGTATTCACTATTTATAGGTGTGTGTTGGAGTGAAATTAACATTTTTGTTTTATTCTATAAAGTACTGACGACATTTCTCCCAAATTGCAAATAAAAATATTGTCATTTAGAGCATTTATTTGCAGAAAATGCCGACTGGTCAAAATACAAAAAAGATGCCGTGTTTTCAGACCTTGAATAATGCAAAGAAAACTAGTTGTTAAACAACACAACACTAATGTTTTAACTTGGGAAGAGTGCAGAAATCAATATTTGTTGGAATAATCCTGATTTTCAATCACAGATTTCATGTGTCTTGGCACGCTCTCTGCCAGTCTTTCACATTGCTGTTGGGTGACTTTATGCCACTCCTGGCGCAAAAATTCAATCCGCTCGTCTTTGTTTGATGCTTGTGGCCATCCATCTTCCTCTTGGTCACATTCCAGAGGTGTTCAATGGGGTTCAGGTCTGGAGATTGGGCTGGACATGACAGGGTCTTGATCCAGGGAATTGATTGACCTGTCTGTGTGGCATGGAACATTGTCCTGCTGGAAAAACCAATCCTCAGAGTTGGGGAACATTGTCTGAGCAGAAGGGAGCAAGATTTCTTCCAGGATATCCTCATACGTGTCTTGATTCATGCATCCATCACAAGAGACGAATTTACCCGATTGCTGAAGCGCCCCCAGATCATCACCGATCTTCCACTTGGTCATCTTATCATTAGACGGGGACCTGGAGAGGCCTTCAAGCCACAGTGTCTCGAACCCACTTTGAAATTTGGTGGAGGACCGGTGATGATCAGGGGGTGCTTCAGCAAGGCTGGGATCGGGCAGATTCGTCTTTGTGAATGACGCATGAATCAAGCCACGTACAACAAGGATATCCTGGAAGAAAACTTGCTTCCTTCTGCTCTGACAATGTTCCCAACTCTATTGTTGATTTCTGAACTCTTCCCAAGTTAAAACATTAGTATTGTGTTGTTTAAAAATGAATATGAACTTGTTTTCTTTGCATTATTCGAGGTCTGAAAACATGGCATCTTTTTGTAGATGTACAAAATAAACAGTTGTCATTTTCAGCGAATAAATGCACTAAATGACAATATTTTTATTTGGAATTTGGGTGAAATTTTGTCAATATTTTATAGAATAAAACAAAACTATAAATTTTAATCAAACTTATACTTATAAGCAATAAATTCAGAGAAACTGATCATTTTGCAGTGGTCTCTTAATTGTTTCCAGAGCTGTATATAAAACCACGTTTCCACTTTTTACTCTGGCTTTCTGATCAGACAATAATAAATACATTGGGAAGTTTATTGATTATATGCCTGACTCTGTTATACTGTATGAAAAGTAAGGTTTTCTCATTTTTAAACATCTCGTAAACCGTGAAAGTTATGCGTTTTCTTCACTTTTATGCAAGCAAGTCTTTTAAAATGAAATATAAATCAAAACAAGCTTTTAAGTGTCACCACTGGCCCTTCTTTCGGTCCTCCAAACTGTCAAAAGCGCCCATTTTAAACATCCCTGTGAGTGGGTGTGTGTGCGTCATCTATGCTTTTTTTCACATTCATCTTAATCCAGCGTGTAAATGTATTGTTTTCTTTTCATATGGATTCAAATCAGGACTAGCTGAATCATGCCTGGGAAGTTAAAGGTGAAGATTGTCGCAGGGCGGCACCTGCCCGTCATGGACCGCGCCAGCGATCTCACGGACGCCTTTGTGGAGGTCAGTCTGTTGTAACGAGTGCACTTTGCACTTTAGCTCATAGTATGCTTAAAGGGATAGGTCACCCAAAAAATTTCAGTTCAGTCTCCATTCACTTTTATTGCATCTCTCTAACATACAATGAGAGGTGAATGAGGGTGTCATTCTGCCTAAAATCTCCCTTTGTGTTCGATGGATGAAATGGTGATGCTGGGTTAGAATGATATGAGGGTCAATGAATGAAAATGTGATTTTAATTTCTGGGTGAACTATCCCTTTAAATGAAAGTACTTATTTTGGCTGTGTCACAAAACCAAGTGAACAGCCTACCTAAACAGTAGGGGTGTAACGCTTCAAATTGTGCATGGTTTTAGGGTCATAGTTTCGGTATGGTTCGGTTGCAATGTACAGAAAAATAAATATTACTGCCAAATCCAAAGTTAAGAATATTGTATTTGGTAACATAAAATGCATTTCAATCTCTACTGCACATATATTCATTATTCGGAAGTTGTACATCACTATAGAAGGAACTTTGCTATTAAAATGGATACGAGGGATGTTGTGACACGGCTCAAGTGTTTTAATCATACGGGGAAATCACACATATTTGTCAGTGGAGTTGGGAAACATATCGTTGGCACTGAACACCCCAACTGCTTTAGTTATTATTTTATGCCTGTCCGAATTAACAGTGAGTTTGTGCAGTTTTGGCTCATCTGTGGCTCTGTGTGCGCCGTGTGTTATCTTTCCCTGGGGATTTCAGCTTAAATGATCATACGTGATCATAAATGATCCAATATCCAATGCACTCTAAGTCCTCACGGTGGCGTAGTGACTCACCTCAATCCGTGTGGTGGAAGACGGATTTCAGTTGCCTCTGTGTCTGAGACCGTCAATCCGTGCGTCTTATCACGTTGCTTGTTGAGCGCATTACCACGGAGACGTAGTGCGTGTGGAGGCTTCACACTATTCTCCGCGGCATCCACACACAACTCACCACGCTCCCCACCGAGAGCGAGAAACACATTATAGTGACCACGAGAAAGTTACCCCATGTGACTCTACCCTCCCTAGCAACCGGGCCAATTTGGTTGCTTAGGAGACCAGGCTGGAGTCACTCAGCACGCGCTGGATTCGAACTCACGACCCCAGGTGGTAGTCAGCGTCTTTACTCGCTGAGCTCCCCAGGCTCCCCTGCCACAGTGCCTGTTCTGTCAAAGTTTATTGACCATTGCTGTTGTAATTGGCTGCAAAAAGAAAATGTGTTTCCAGACAGGAGACCTGAATAACACAGGGACTTCTCTATCAGCGGCTCATTTTCTCCACTTGCCATTTTTTTTTAACTACACACATCGCTTGCAGAACAGTGATGTCATCAAGTTGACCCATGCGAAACGCATGCATCGACAGATCCATTCAGGTGCATTAGCAGAGGTTGTAACCGTGCGTGTCTATTTGACTATTTTCTTTGCAAAACCTAATGCTCCAGATGCGTCAAAAAACTTAAGGTGAACTGCGGTGTCGTTGCTCACCGGACCCTGGGCGGTGAACCGTACGGTTTGTTTTTTTACCAAGAACCGTTACACCCGTACTACACAGCATTTTTGGGTTCGAGTGTGCCTCTGATGCTCAGAAATGCAATGCAAGTAGGTAGCTCACTATGTTTTGAGGCAACACAATTGATTTTTGATAAAGCAATGCTTCCGATGTTATGTTCCTCAGGTGAAGTTTGGAAACACAACATTTAAAACTGATGTGTACCCCAAGTCCCTGAACCCTCAGTGGAACTCTGAATGGTTCAAGTTTGAGGTAGGTTTGTCTTCCTTGTCTTCTCTGCTTTACTTGCAGAAGTTTGCTTTGTGCTGTAATTTCATGGATTTCTTTTTCTCGGTTTATCTTTCTTTCAGGTGGATGACGAGGATTTACAAGACGAGCCGTTGCAGATAACTGTTCTTGACCATGACACATACAGCGCTAATGATGCCATAGGGAAGGTGTACATTGACATAGATCCATTACTCTGTAGCGAAGCAGCGACTGTCATCTCTGGCTGGCTCCCTATCTATGACACAATACATGGTGTGTATTTGCGAACAAACACTTTCGAAAATCTAAATAGCTGCCTACCTAGACAGAATTTGAAGGCAATGCAGATGCGGTCCTGTTTTGAAGGGTGTAAGGTAATTGAACATACTTTTGGTCAAAATCTAAGGCAACTGCATTGACAAGTTCAGAGTGTTATAGATTATTGTGGCAGGGCGGAGGGTGGGGCCGGGTCATGATTCTGCACACATGGCCCCTAATCAGGCTAATTAGCCCTCAAGAGGGATAAAGACCGACCATAAAGACCGACCATAAAGATGGCAGTGCGACAGAGAGAGAGATTTACGGACAGCTGTCCGACACCTGTGTGTGTTTGTCTTTTTGGGTTCAGTTTTATAATAAGCTATTATTTAAATTGTCAAGCCGGTTCTCGCCGCCTCCTTTCCATTAATCCCTATACACTGGTGCCGAAAACCTGGGAAGGAGGAGGGATGCACCATACTATAGTCCTCGCCACTACCATCCACCCCAATGGAGCAGCCGTGACCATTCGCCGGGGAACGGAGGCGCCCGGCCGCCTGAGAGCGGAGGTAAGGCTGCCGACCGCGAGGAGGGGAGGAGGGGCTCCTAACCGACCGCCTGGAGCGGTCAGGGCCGCTGCCAGGGGCGGAGGAGACACCTACCAGCCACTGAAACACGGCGGGGTATGAGACCGCCGACCGCAAGTGGGGAGGGGCCTCCGATCCGTCCGGGGAGGCACGGCTGTCCTCCGTTAGAGGGTGGAGGAGTGGCCAAGGACCAAGCTACGGCGTATCGGAGAACAGCGAGTACGTTTTTTTTTATTTTTCCTCTATCTCTCTTCCAATGCCGTTCCATGTTGGCCTTTCCCTCTCTTTTTTTTTAATAATGTTTTGTTAATTTGGCACGATTGCCGTTATGGTGTGTAGGTACCACATTTTGTTTTGCTTCCCTCCCCTTGTCCCCTCCCTCATCCAGGTAGACGGGGATGACCTGCCGGCAGACGGGGTGGAAGGCACGCCCCTCCCCAGGGAAAGAGGGGGGATCATGTGTACGTCATGCCGGGGGCTCCCCGGCCTGAGAGAATGAGGGAGGAATGTGGCAGGGCGGAGGGTCGGGGCCGGGTCGTAATTCCGCACACCCGGACCCTAATCAGGCTAGTTAGCCCTCGAGAGGGATAAAGGTCGACCGTAGACGGCAGTGCGACACTTGTGTGTGTTTGTGTTTTGTCTTTTTGGTTAAGTTTATAATTAAAATATTATTTATATTGTCAAGCCAGTTCTCGCCGCCTCCTTTCTATTAATCCCTTTAAATTTGTACATATATATATATATATATATATATATAAAATGTTTTGCTTTTAATTACATCTGTGTGTTTAGGTATAAGAGGGGAAATCAATGTGCTGGTGAAGGTGGATTTCTTTAATGACCTGAACCGCTTCAGGCAGTCCTCATGTGGGGTTAAATTCTTCTGTAGTAAGTATCTTGCGATCTCATCTTCCTTTGTTGATGCCTTCTTCACTTTCTGGCCAGTTTCTTTCTTCCATCTGTCTTTGTATAGCAGTGTTTCGCTCACATTCTGGCATTGTTTTCTTCCAGCAACCTCTATTCCTCGATGCTACCGAGCCGTGATGGTTCATGGTTTTGTAGAGGAGCTTGTGGTGAATGAGGATCCAGAGTACCAGTGGATTGACCGCATCAGAACCCCTCGTGCATCCAACGAGGCCCGACAGAGACTCATCTTTCTCATGTCAGGTACAAACATGCAAAAACTGAGCAGTAGAGACCGAAAAAGTATGCTTGGATGTGTGTATTTCCAGTACGGCATATTGAACGAACAAAATCTCTATCCCTCATAGCCTTATTTTTGTATTGTGAGTACCCTGACAGGTCTATAGGTACTTAAAAAAATGCAAACGCATATGCGTCTCTGGAGATGCATGTATAGTCTGAGACACTTTTTTCTGGCTCCTGCAGTTTATATATGTTTATGAGTGTGAAATGAAAGTTTGTGTTGATTGCAGGTGAATTGCAGAGAAAGATTGGTCTTAAAGTCCTGGAAATGGGAGGGAACGCAGTGGTGGGGTACCTGCAGTGTTTTGACTTGGAAGGAGAATCAGGCCTTGTGGTCCGTGCTATCGGGACAGCCTGCACACTGGAGAAAATCAGCACCCTGACTCCTGCCTCAGCCACACACCCCAGCAACTCCTCTCCTTCAAAAGACATGAAAGAGTAAGTGTCCCGTCACAGGCAGCCTCTTAAACCGGCTCTGCACCAAGGACAATATGTCTGTGTGAACGTGCATGATAGGCTGTATCAGCATCAAGACTTGCATCAGTTATTGAAGAGATTAATTTTTTTACTGCTATCCCAGTTCATTTTCATGATAAGTTGGGGAGTCAAATTTGCCCTGACAATTATTTGATTTGATTACATCTCTTAACTAAATGATGCCAAGCATCCTTAAGCAACAATTTTGTCAATTTTTCTGTTTAGTATTTTTTTAAGACAAATGCTGGAGTGACAATGTACATTGTATTGGAATATTGTCAAAAACATCACACTATATTTAACATTCTTGTCATTAACGTTAGGATTTAGTTGAGTTTTACAACTGCAGACAGGTCAAGAATTTGTTTTACACCCCTATAAATAAGTAAAAGAGGCTGTTTGTTTTGGAAGTGCAGCTAATGGATCCTGATTTACATTTACATGTACATTTAATTCATTTAACGGGCACTTTTATTAAGAGCCATTTAAAGGAATATTCTGGGTTCAATGCAAGTTAAGCTGAATCGACAGCATTTGTGACAACATTGATTAACACAAAATAAATTTTGACTTTTGAAATTTACTAAAATATCTGGGTTACATTGAGGCACATACAATGGAAGTGAACGAGGTCAATCCATAAACAATCAAAAACTATTTTAGAAGTATAGCAACAAGACATAAACATTATATGTGTAAACGTGATATTAGTGAGATAAAATCACTTAATAACTTTTTCTGTGTGAAGTTATATCCAATTATACAACTTCGTTGCCATGACAACATAATGCCGTAAACCCTGTAATCCTGCAAAAACGACGAAGTAAACAACTTTACAGCTTAAATAGCACAGACGTTTCAACAGAAGAATCAATCCAAGTGCTTTTATAAAATTATAAGCGTCACATTTCTGCCTTTTAAACTAGGGATGTGCACGGAGTAGTCGAATATTTGAATGTTCATTCTGCAATAATTATTTGAATATATGGCCATATATACAATGAGATGCATGTTAAATCCTGAACACACAAACTAAAACTGGCTGTCACAACAGAATGCACTGGGTGGCGCTGTTGAGTGTGGACACAAGCTGATCACATTTGTTGAGCAAATGGTTCTGTCACTCAGTACGTTCAGATGGACACCGAAGAAGATCTCCACATGACAAAACACACCCTACTGAGAAAGGACCATAAAACGCAATTCTCACCCACATCTGCCTCCTCTCATACGTACCTCACTTCAAGTAATTTTAGAGTCACCAAAAACGAAGTAGTGACTTATCCGGTACTATAATGTAAAAGGGTTTTTTGATCATACATGCTTGGTATCATTCAAGAGGACTCGGTGTGACTGGTAACACCGTCTCATTCCCTTTCAGCAAAGTCAAATCACACATAAGATTTAAGAACTTAGTAAAATACTGTGTTCTCTCAGAGGCATAACCCCTCCCAGTTCTCTCACAGAGACCAGATGCTGTATGCAGATTAGATGCATTCTTTGTAAACATCAAAAGACATAATCAATCACAAGTTTCAAAGGTGCACCTTCAAACCCCTAAATTGTAAACCATAACATGGATAACATCAAACATGCACATCTGAAATAACAAATAGAATCGCTTGGTATTTAAGGAGAGATGACAAAGGAATCTGGGGCTCCCTGTAGCCAGATTGACCCACACAGAAAACATTGTGTGTCGTTTTCTCTACCCGTAATCTGTAAGCCAGATGTCCCATGCTATGCCACTGCATGTAGATTTATCAGGTGTGTCTCTTGATTCTGAAAATGAAAAAGTGAAATTGGCTTTGATTTGAATGTGTGGAACGTACTTTTTAAACCCCACCTGGCAAATAAATTGTAACTTTTTAATGTATTCTGTATACCTCCGATATCGTTTATCACCGGTAGATTCGAGGGACACCTTTTGTTACTGGAGCTTATGAGTAGGAGAAAACCACGTAAGACTACCAGTCACTGCTTATCACCATCTTAGCAAGTTGAATGAAACGTGATTAAATAAAACTATCATCTGGTTACGAGTAAGCATCAGGTGGCCGATTCAGATGATATTATGAAACCGTGCAACCGCTGACTATGAACAGAACTGGCGATTTTGTGTCCGTGAGATCTATGTAATTAATCGGCCGCCATATGACTCTTGAGCGACAATCGGGAACCGAATGAAAGGATAATGAAAATTAGGACGATTATTGACAATTCAGTCAATAACTTAAAAAGATTACACTAAAAGTATGATCATAAATGAATTAGAACTGTAATCTAAATTAGAGGTCAACTTAAAATTGGAGTCAGCTAAATATAAATTTGGAGTCAAATTAATTAACAACAATTGCTTTACTTCAGCACTAAAGACAGAACAACGCTGAGATAGGGCGATCTATTGAAGATCCACTCCGAACTGATTCACTCCTGTTTCAATGTGCTGGATAAGCGGTGTACACTTTACTCTCGTATATGTGCAGCTCGTCAGAAAGCAGCGTCCCCGTAGCAACGTAATCCCCACGACGCTTCTGTAAACAACAAACATGGCATCAGAGAAAGACTTCGCTAACTGAGGTAATGACGAGTTTACACTACACGATATTTTTGCTCGCCGACAGTTTTGTGGAGATCGCCGACAAAAGCCTGAAACCATGGGCAAATCGGAGCTCGCCCCCGTGAGCAACAATCGCAATGTAGGAACTGTTTGAGAGAAGCACCGACGCGTCGCCGATGTCAGCGAGATATCTAGAATGTTAAATATCTGGACCTGTCTGCGACTCCAAATCGTGCAATGTGAAACGTGTTTTGACTGAACACAACTGCAGCGTTGACCTACAGCCAATGAGAGCGCAAGAAACGGGGCACGGGAGGTTTCAGTGGGAGGAGTCCTGATGTACCTGCAACAGAACTCATCTAGCATGGCTGCGGTATCAAGAAATGGACTAAAGAAATGGAGGAACATTGGCAGGAGCACCAGCGCCTATTTGATGTTTCCTCTGAACTGTCCCACAACCGGGTGGAGGAAGAGAAGGGTTGAAGGGAAATTGCCAATTCTCTTGGACAGTCTGGTCAGCAAATAGGTCGATTTTTCAGTAGGAGCTAATTTTTCATATTGTAACCAATAAAATGTATGATTAAAAACATATACATCATATTCTGAAATGCATAACACATGATCATGCATTTGTTTTCGTATCTCGTATCACTTCTCGCGTGTACTCTGTTGTGAAGCGTAATTTGGAGTCCAGGCAGAGTCGTCGGGGATTCGTCAATAGTGAAATGTTTTGTAATGTGTTCACCCATCTCGAGGAATCCTCGTGTAATTTGAAAATGCTACGACTTCCATGACAAGACGGACAGTTGTGTAATATGAACGGTACCACAGTATAGCGCGAGTGGTGGTGGCGTAGTGGCTAGAGCACAGGGCTGCTAATCAGAAGGTTGCTGGTTCGAACCCCACGGCCACCACCATTGTGTCCTTGAGCACTTAACTCCAAGTTGCTCCGGGGGGATTGTCCCTGTGATAAGTGCACTGTAAGTCACTTTGGATAAAAGCATCTGCCAAATGCATAAATGTAAACGTATGTAAATGTGTTGGAGGCATAAGGGACATTCAGTCATTTCAACTGGTGTGTATAAATGAGTATAGTTTACTGAGGATATGGATATGCTTGTTTTCTCAACAAAAACATTATACAAGATATAATATAAACATGATAACTATTATGTGTCGAGTGTTTTTACTCGTCCTGTGCATTGACTGCGCCAGTCTACATACAGTACTTCATTAGCGGTTTCTTTTTCTTCGCTTTGCATGAATGCTGTCATTATATTCTATGCTGTCGATTGAACTTAACTTGTATTGAACCCGGAGTATTCTTTTAATATTATCAAATGATTGGTTTACTGTATATGTTAATACATGAAAGTATGCTTTTAGTACAACCAAGTTTAATGCAACATGAAAGTAATCATTTAATGTATTTCTATTCATTTTTGTAAGAGAATATGCGGGTGTGTGTGTTTGTTTTATGAGTTGCTGTTTTCGAAGTGGTACAGAAATGCGTACACAAACACACCACACCTCAACCTTGTTCTCCCCTGCATGTTCTCTCTTGCTCCTTTTATCTCCGTCTTGCTCTGTCTGCACTAGCATGTGTTGCATTAGACGGCTTACAGGTGAAATCCTATTCATTTGTCCCGTTCATCTCAGACTGCATCTGGAATGCATCGAGCCCGTTGTCTTTTGCATTTGTCAGTGTCTGTGTTGTCTTGTCCTTTGCTCTCTTGGGAGCTTAAATAATGGTTGAATGTGTCTCAAAACGGCATTATTGGGCACCATAGGTTATTTCGAAACCTTGAATTAAGCATTTGACCGTGTCTATGATGCCATAAAAATGCTCTCTAGGTAAGCTCACTAAGTTTTGAGATGCAGGCAATGTGTCATGAAACTATCCCCCATCAGTTCTCCATGCAGTCTGCCTTGCGGTGTGGGAATGTGCATGTTTGTGTATGTCAATGTTATGTGTGTGTTTGTGTTCTCTGTGAATGTCAAGTATGCAGTGGGTGTACGTGTGGAGGAAGTGTATGATATATATATATATGTGTGTGTGTGTGTGTGTGTGTAGCTCTCCGCAGGCTGCACCTTCCACTCTCGGATGTCGTTCCACACACAGCAGTCCAGTTCACAGCGCAAGTGGTCGTCTTTCTCAGGGCTTCTCCGTTTCTGTGCCAACACTGCTGTTCGCCGGTATGAAACCCAGACACAGGAGCTCAGAAGCCCCCAGATTCAGGCAGTGTAGGCAGGTACCCCACGACCCCATGACCCCGTCACGACCCAGCCAAGACCTCTCACCACCCCCTTGTTCTTCATTGGCAGAGAGCTGTGACATCACCAGTCCCCCTCCCTTCAGCTGCCAAAGCAACCTCGTTTACAGCTAAGGCCTGTCCCTAAAAGTGCCTCTGACAAGTCAGTGATCTGCCTTCAGCTGTCACTCACAACGTATCCGATCAGAGGTGTGGGTTTGGCTTCTGTGTTCTTTAAATTTGTGTGTGTAGGTTGTTGTATTTTAGATTTGGCCTTGTTTAAACGATAGAAAAAAATGATTGTCCAATTGTTCTGCTTTGGTTGGCTGAAACGTGCTTTTTCCATCTCCTGTGCGTATCTTCATTTTTTGGCTTTTGGGTTTTCACAATGTTCCAGTAATTTCCATGTCCTCTTTTATCCCCGCTCGGCTACCATCACATGCTTTTCCGTCTCTTTTCATCTACCTCACACGCCCTGCCCTTTCAGCAGCAAGCAGTCCACAATCTCTGCACTCGTTTCTTTTTTTCCTCTCTCTCTCTCTCTCTCTCCTCCTCCTCACACACACGTTCATACACTCAAACGCACAGTCGGCATGTATGAACCTGGGAGTCTGTGTGTGTTGATAGGAGTGTGTTCCTCCTTGTTCTGACAGGCCTGTTTTTGGGGAGGAGGCCCCAGGCATCCCATTATCCTCAGGACCCCCAACCCCCCTGAGAGTACAAACCTTCTCTTCCTTCTCCCCCTCCAAGTCCTACAGTCGCCAGTCCTCTTCCTCCGACACCGAGCTCAGCCTCACCCCCAAAACTGGTAAGGTACCCGACCCCACCCGGCACTCTACCAGACGCCCTCTCTTCATGGGCCTGCATGACAGCAGCCTTGCTTTTGAACAACATGGGTGCACCGACCACAGTGTCGAGGCCTAGAGGCAGAGGGTGTAGGGCACAGTGTCTCCATGTATCCATTTATTTTTGTCTGGTTTTGTGTTCACTTCAGTACATTTGTTGTTTTAATATTTGCTTTATTGTCCCAACCATAGGTTATAATACTTATATTTATTTATTTTTTGGTTCAAGGCTATGATTTCTGATTATTCCATAGAGTACCAAATGTAGATAAGCCACCTTAAAGAGGTCATGTCTTATTTTCCTCCATCTTTGAATTAAAAAAAGTTCAATGTAATATGAAAACACACCCCGTCTTTGAATATGCAGACTTTCCTACGCTAAGGATTTTTTCATGGTCGGGCCAGTGGTTCAGATTTGTACTTTTGTACTATTTTTAAGTTTCTCTGGTCCCAACATGAAAATTTAAAATAGCTGTTTTTACCATCGTGGCTTTAAAAAATATGTCCAAGCTAAACATACAGTACTGTGCAAAAGTTTTAGGCACTTAAAATGTTTCACAAAAGCATTTGTCTTCAGATGGTTATTTATATCTTCAGCTTTAGTGTGTCAATAGGAAATATACATTTCCAGAATATTACTTTTGCAAATAGAAAAGATTAGAATAGAAGAACAGGGAGCCCTGCAACGGATGTCATGCCCCCCACTGAACATCGTCTCTGTCTGAGATTACATAAAGAGACAGAAGCAATTGAGACGGCCGAAATAGATTGAAGAACTGTTGCAAATTCTACAAGAAGCCTGAAACATCCTATCAGCCCAAAAACAAGAAAGACGGTGTCCAGGTGTATCTAGGAGAATTGGGGCTGTTTTAAATGCAAAGGTGGTCACACCGAATATTGGTTTGGCTTTTAGACTTGTTTTTTACTGGACTTTATATGACATTGTGGTAAAGACAGTTTCTCCCAAAATTGTATCATATATATATATATATATATATATATATAGTTTGTAAGAGCTGTAAATTAGAGCTTTTTGCCTTATGTAACCCTATATAAGTGCTTTGCAGACATGAATTCATAAATGCATGATATAACCTCAAGACGAAGGGTTTTCGGTCACCTGTTTATTCATGTCAACTTTTGGGCTATGTGTAGTGTTTTCACTAGCAGGATCAAAGATTTATAGTTGAAGAAATCAGTTGTGATGTTTATTATCTATTAGGGAGATTTTAGGCCTAATATATGAATTAAGAATGTGGCTATAAACATCAAATTAGACGACCAAAACTGGCTGATAAACAAAGCACAGAAAGAAAATACCTGTACAGTCCAGAAGTGCAACAGGACATGTAACAGGTGTTTTAGAAGGATGATATTAATTACTCTTTTAAATGTCGTCTTCGAGCTGAACAGCTTTGATGATGATGATGATGATGATGATGATGATATTAATAGCAATAATGATTTTGCTTCTTTTCATATCAGATGCGATTAACATGTTTAATTAATGTTTACGCTTTGAAACGTGACCTAGTTGTTAAATATACTTGTGTTCCTATGTTGGGACCAATTATCATCACCAACATGTTAAAATTAAAAAATGTGGGAATTTTCCGCACTGTGAACATGGAATGTGCAGGGGTCATTATATTGTTGCACAAGACAAGCAATCACGATCCGAATTTCAGGAAGTGTGTTTTATGTCCTGCAATTTTCAACATATTTGTAATAGATGCTGCAAAGACATTGGAACAGAGTAAGGGCAGATTTCGGAGAGTGCGCTTGGTGTCTGCACGCTCTCGTGTGGTCACGTGTGCTGTGCGCACACTCAATATAATCTTGCTCGCTCGTCTCCGAGTGCTCGGTTCGATGACTGTTCGCTCCGTGTAATTTTTGTGCTCTCTTGCTTGTTGTCTGCTTGCACTAACGTTGGCCCGATTGGGCAAGTGACAGTGCTAGCAACTAGCCTGAATCTCTCTCACAGTGACCCCGGGCCAACGGGCAGTCCTGTATATAGTAAACCAAAAGCAGTATGTCAATTGAGTATTATGTCCAAATCCTTAGAATTTGTAAACCAGTAGGTGAGCAATTCCCGGATGACTTAGATCATCCGACAAGATTCTGAAGTGCGCATCCACTGGACACTTTACTATCCCATAATCCCACGAGAGCTGAGAAGACGTCATGCTCAAAATGGATAATTAAAAATAAATAAATAGCAGAGAACCGTGAGTATGGCAGGTCTTTTCAACAGTAAGTGCTATCAGAGTTCTGCACTGGTCTGGTTTTGTAAACCCGAACCCGTCCCGCACCCGCAGTACTTATCAGATCACCCGACCCGTTATCTGACAGCAGCAATAATTTAATTCCGTACTCAACCCGACCCGTAACACAAAGACCGCGATCAGAACAGCACCCGCATTAAAATAAATCTACTTCATTGGGTAGACAAAAATTGCATCCCACAAGCAAACAGATTTGCATGAGGCACTCGGAGTCTGAGCATTTAAGAAAAATAACCTAATGTTCATGAGAGGATGAGAAGGATGAACATTATAACAGAGCCTTGGCCGTGGGTGCCTGCCGGATTTGGGTATGCACAGAAACCTGCTTAATACAACCAAATATCAAAATCAAATATCAAACGCACCACAACGAATGAAAGATGCTAAAAACACAGTGAAACGTGACACCGTTGTCCAAAGACATCCATCTAGTGAATGTTTACGTGGAATACGATTGAAAAAACAGCACGAGCGGACACAAAAAAGACGTTTGGTTTGAACAGCCCCTTGTTCACATAACACAGCACTAGCTGAAGTGTCTCAAAGTTACCTCAAAAATTCATCCTTTTGTCACTTCCGCTGTTTCCAGCGCTGTTTTCCTAAATATCCCAATAATGTTTTACTGTTTGAGAATCTGCTCCAAATGATTCAGAGGGCGCTCCGGACATATTTGACTGAATCACGAATCGATGTAAGCCCGCTTGGCCAATTCACTAAAGAATAATTCATTCGCCATCACAAATACTGGACACACTTCATGATTGATTAAATATTCCAAGAGTAAATATTTCTCAGTCGGAGCGCTCCTGGTACGTGGGTACCTGCCCATGTGCAGGGCTCTACATAATAGAATCGGGAGTGTATTCATGTCTCAGATTGACACGATGTTCAGTGGGGGGCTCTGTGGGGGGCATGACATCCGTTGCAGAGCTCCCCGTTCTTCTATTCTAATCTTTTCTATTTGCAAAAGTAATGTTTGTGAGTCTAACATTTATATTTCATATTGACACACTAAAGCTGAAGATATAAATAACCATCTGAAGACAAATGCCTTTGTGAAACATCTCATGTGCCGAAGACTTTTGCACAGTTCTGTATATATAGATATATACATATACAATATATCTATTGTATAAGTTCTCAAAGTCAAATCTACACATTTTGACAGTAGCTAATTCAGACGAAGCAGTACTATAACTTTCTGTATTCAAAACATCCAAAAAAGAAGGATGGAGCAGTGCAAACCCGCAACCTATAAGCGATATTTCTTAATTCACAAGCAAACGGGGTGGTAACATGGAAGTCTCAAAGGCACCACAGTATAAACGTAGGTCAGAGAAAGGATGGAAAATGATCAAGAAAAACTAAATAACGGCTGTTCTGCCGCAAAAATAACTTGACTAGCATTGTAAGTTGGTCCTCAGGGAAAAATAAATAAAATTATTTTTATAAATACGGTTTTTCCCCTTTAAAGAAATTATTTATTCTTTTCATTTCATGCCTCCCTGGTCGTCTCCACTGCTGTTTCTTTGTGTTTCTTCTCTATTTCTGTTGAGACACCCCCTTTAATTTAGTCTCACATGATGTCTCCATGCCTCTTCCACACTCTCCTGTCTCATTCCTTTCTTTGTCAGTGAGGATATATCTGTGTCCCAGTTCTCCCGCTCTTGTGTCTGAATCATCTCCTCTCCCCTCTGCCCATCTGCCCCTTCACGTACGGCCAGGGATGTCCTCCAGGAGTACAACTCCTCCCCCACTCCATGTCAGCCAATCAGACACGGCCATGCTGAGAAAGAGCATGTCTTTCAGTGAGGAACTGCTGCTGGCGGCCTCTGGTAGGACACACTTACTGCTGTCCCTATGACCCTTGACCTTTGACCCTTGGCTGCAGTGACTGCATCCAGTGTGACTACACCAACCCCTGTACTGCCTGGGACAGAATAGCACACCCGACACTGCATATATTAAACTAACTAATGGTTTTCTTTACCCAGACACGTATTTTGGCTCTTTGAGTCCTTATTATGATCTGGTTTCATGTCCCTGATTGCAAAGAGCATTTCTGTGAGTTAATAGAAACCTGCTTGCATGTGCTGCTTTAGAAAATTGCAGAATAGATGCAATCTCTGCCAACAGAAGAGCAGCCCAGAAAGCAAACAGCCTTCAGGTTTCTCTCTTATTGGCTGGTGTATTCGTAGTGCCCGGGCTCTGAGCTTGTGTCTCTGAAACGGTTTATCATCTTTTAATCTGAAAATGTGATTAGCCGTTCACCTTAGCAAGAGCATTCACCACTAGCAATAAAAGACTATGTGTTATTCTTTTAGTGCGACTGATGAATGTTATTTCTTTGAGTCTCTGAAAATTTTCCTCTCTCACATTTTAGAATTACTGTGTTTTAACCAACTAATCTCATTATTACACTTTTAGGATATACTGTCATATCAGGAATTTTTACATATTGCGCAAGAGCTAAGATGTACAGTACAGTACCAGTTAAATGTTTGGACACACTTGACACTCTTTAAAGACCCTTTGATCGAAATGATTGAAATTACACTCACAAGCACTTTATTAGGAGCACTATGGTCCTAATAAAGTGCCCAACGTGGTCTTCTGCTGTTGTTGCCCCTCTGCCTCAAGGTTCGACATGTGCATTCTGGGATGCTGTTCTCCTCGCTACAATTATACAGAGTGGTTATCCGAGTTACCGTAGCCTTTCTGTGAGCTCGAACCAATCTGACCATTTTCTGTTGACCGCTCATCAACAAGGCGTTTCTGTCCACAGAACTGCCGCTCACTGGATGTCTTTGGCACCATTCTGAATAAACTCTAGAGGCTGTTGTGTGAAAATCCCAATAGATCAGCAGTTACAGAAATACTCAAACCAGCCCATCTGGCACCAATAATCATGCCATGCTCCAAATTACTGAGATCAAATTTTTCCCCATTCTAATGGTTGACGTGAACAATAACTGAAGCTCCTGACCCGTATCTGCATTATTTAATGCACTGCTGCCAAGCAATTAGCTGAATAGATAATCGTATAAAAAATGTGTTCAGTACAGGTGTTCCTAATAAAGTGCTTGTTTATGTAGACAAATATAAATTGCTTTTAAATACTACATTTAAACCCATTTTTTACAAGTTGGACCGTAATGAAGATCAGCCAACAAATATCCAGCATAAATGGGAACTCCCTTCAGTTCTGTTAAAAAGCATCCCAGATGGCATGAAGTTATTTGAATGATTGCGTAGAGTTGGTGCCATGACAAAGGGAGGTTTTGAAGAGTCTCTACGGGTACTTTTACACATGGTTTGGTTCGAACCCAATTTCAATTAGTCCCTCCACCATTATGTGGGTCCATCATGATTGTGTCATTAATGTGAGCACAAGCTGCAGCTGTTTACCATTGTTACTAAGTTACGACTCAGGAGAAGATGCCAGTTTCACTGTTTTTAAGTATATTTGGCCTCTTTGAATGCGTCATCAAAATGAGGTTGTCTGCCACGGTTGCATTAATGTGCAAAGATATGAAGAATATTAGCTGCGGGCCCACGGATGCTTTGCAAGAGATGCTGAAGAACGCGAGCTCCTCTGAAGACGATTTGGTGATGAGCAGATTTGAGAAATGATCATAACATAATAATTGCGACCGGGAGCATGCAAATGCATAATTCCCATACATCCATTTGTGCTTTTTCATAGTTTTGATGACTAAATAATAATATTAGGCATGTCCAAACCTTGGTCTGGTACTGTATGTCAAGATTCAATAAGTGTTTTTGCATTAGACTGCTGCTCCATCCATTAGACTAAAACATGGGTGGGGTGAATTAATGTGAGCGATGTGCCATTGTAGGATTGTGCATGTGTCTGTTAGAAGTGTAATCCCTTTTGTTTGCCATCTCTCATTTTTCCTTGTTTATTTATCGCTTCTTTGTCATAAACAGGAATGGGCAGCGGTGGCAGTGCAGGGAAGGAGGCGGGGCCTCTTAAAGCTCTTCTGAGGCAGCAGACCCAATCCGCTTTGGAGCAGAGAGTAAGAGAACACACAATCAGACACACATTCATGATTATATGCATAAAAGCGAGAATGGTAATGATTGCGTTACTCCACTCTGTCACTCTCTCGTTGGTTTTTAGGGAGTCTCATCATCCTCTGAAGTGTTTTTTAGGACAGGGGTATGTCAGCAGAGGGCATGCCCTACATTTTTGGAATGTAGATTACATTTTATCTCTGTTGTTTAAGAACTGTCAAATGGAAGACCTGCATCGTATGTCTTAATGCATCTTAATATGCAAATATGTTTGCATATTATGTGGTTATGCACCTATTTCATCTGTCAATTTGACTTCTTGGGTATTTACATGGAGAATGTTCTAGAACCTTTGACAGATACTAGGAAGCTCTCGAGTATCTGTACATCCCCAATTTGGAATGCTCAATTCCCACAACTTAGTAGGTCCTCATGGTGGTGCGGTTACTCATCTCAATCCGGGTGGTGGAGGACAAGTCTCAGTTGCCTCCGCTTCTGAGACCATCAATCGGCGCATCTGATCACGTGACTCATTGTGCATGACCGTGGAGACTCACAGCATGTGGAGGCTCATGCTACTCTCCGTGATCCACGCACAACTCGCCACACGCCCCATTGAGAGCGAGAGCCGCTAATCACCACCACGAGGAGGTTACCCCATGTGACTCTACCCTCCATAGCAACCGGGCCAATTTGGTTGCTTAGGGGACCTGGCTGGAGTCACTCAGCACTCTCTGGATTCGAACTCGTGACTCCAGGGGTGGTAGTCAGCATCAAAACGGGCTGAGCTACCCAGGCCCCCCAAATGCCGTTCATCAAAGTATGTGGTGTTTATGTGCATATTATTTATTGTCGTGCATAGAGAAAATATATTAGGTATATATTATATGTCAAGAATCCGCACATTTAATCACGTGGCTTGTTGAGCACGTTACCGTGGAGACCTAGCGTGTGTTGAGGCTTCACGCTATTCTCCACAGCATCCACGCACAAGTCATCACGTGGCCCACCGAGAGCGAGAACCACATTATAGCAACCACGAGGAGGTTACCCCATGTGACTCTACCCTCCCTAGCAACCGGGCCAATTTGGTGTCTTAAAAGGCCTGGCAACATTTTTTAAGAGGTGCATATGAGGCTACGCCATAGGTTCGACGTGGAAGTATACATCAGCCTTTGTGGTCTGTTGTACATAAAATGCCTTGTTGAGCTTGATAATGATATGATAATGAATGTTAATGAAGAGTCAGTGTTCTTGAAGTCAGAGGTCTGCGCAGGACTGATCGCTGCAAGAAATCGAATAGGGTCCCGCTGGAATGCAGACCCATACTTAAAAAGTCGTCTTCTGTGTCTGTAAGAAAGAAACTGGCAACAAATTTTAGGCTTAGAATCAGGACTTCTGAATAATTTATTACGTAAAGTTCTTCGTCTTTTTTTATGCTTTGCATGTGAGCATCTGAACAAATTTGTGAAACCTTTGTTCATCAGTTGTTACTCCCTAATCCTCAGAGAAGTCCTGATTTGCGCTCCAGAGTTGTTCACCAGTAAAGAGAAGTCTTGTGTTGTGATTTGCTAAATATTGACAGTGTAATGGCATGACCCACTGGTTTCAATTTCTGTGCAATTCAATCTTCAGCTGTCCTAGAAGATTTCAGTACAGAAATGACATGCCTTCATTTTGAACACACAGGTGGGCATGATTTCCCAGTGGTTAACCCGTGTCCTTTCTGTATGACCCCTCCATCATCTTTCTGTGTGTTTCAGGAATACCCTTTCTTCACGTTGACCTCCTTCCCTCCTGGATTTCTCCTTCACGTGGGGGGCGTGGTCAGTGCCCGGTCTGTGAAGCTCCTCGATCGAATCCACAACCCAGGTAAGACCGCTCACAATATAGACAGCATTCTCACCACAAATATACAAAACATCAAGTCAGTTTCAAATAACACAACACAAAACTGAACTAATGCAGTAACAAACTACTCTTACAATCTTAGCCCACAGGACTATCGTTTAGCAAGAAAAATCTGTAAACTTGTTTAGCTAAAGTGTATGTAATAGCTAAAATCCTACAGGGACACACACACACACACACACACACACACACACACACACACACACACACACATACAGTATATACCTTTATTTTAGGGCTGTCGATTTAACATGATAATTTAGTGCGAGTCATGACCGAAAGAACTAGGTTGCGAGTACAAGTGGCCGAAATGGGCTTCCTCAGAAGGGTGGCGGGCTTCTCCCTTAGAGATAGTGTGAGGAGCTCAGTCATCCGTGAGGAGCTCGGAGTAGAGCCACTGCTCCTTTGCATCGAAGGAGCCAGTTGAGGTGGTTTGGGCATCTGGTAAGGATGACCCCTGGGCGCCTCCCTAGGGAGGTGTTTCAGGCATGTCCAGCTGGGAGGAGGCCTCGGGGAAGACCCAGGACTAGGTGGAGAGATTACATCTCCACACTGGCCTGGGAACGCCTCAGGGTCCCCCAGTCAGAGCTGGTTAATGTGGCTCGGGATAGGGAAGTTTGGGGCCCCCTGCTGGAGCTGCTGCCCCCGCGACCCGACTTCGGATAAGCGGTTGAAGATGGATGGATGGATGGATTTAGTGCGATTAAATGAAAAATAACCCCCGATGCACATGTAAATTTCGTAATGAAAGTACAGATTTTCCTACCATACGAGCAATTCAAGCTTGATGTACATGTGTTTTTAGGAGCCACGTCAATAGGTGGCAGCACGCCTCTACAAACCACACAAGCAGTGCAGCCACAGAAGGAGAACTGCTCACTTAGGAGGAAGCACAACAGAATAAAATACAATCTCGAGATGCGATTTTCAACGTTTCTACTACTTTTAACTTGACACAGCCTCCCTAAGGCATAGTCTGACTATGACTATGAATACCAGTGAGACACTCCAAATGGGTCCATCTGAGGCGCGCATGTGCACATAAAGTAGAGCAACAATTAAAAATAGCCCAGATGGAACGCAAGAATGCGTCTTGTGTGAACGGGACACGTTGACGAACTCGGTGCAAAACAGTAGGCTTGTTCAATGATGCGAGAATAAAATAAACAATATATTGAGTTCTTAATCCACTTTTTATATTGTCTTATTTAATGCTTTATTAATCTGCCACAATAATGCAATTTATTTCAAACTGAAGTTTAGTCCGTATTATATATTATAGGCCTTATGTATAATATTTGAATAATTATGCATTTTTCATAAGAATTATATTTATTTGGGGGCCTTTCTCAGCAAATAATGATGTTTACGATTAAATGCAATTAATTCGATTAATCGGCATTTGTGTAATTAATTTGATTACAATTTGTAATCGATTGACAGCCCTACTGTATATACACACACACACACACACATACACACTTATAATTGCAAGTTTACCCGTTTGATCACAAATTAAAGAATCTGCAACATAATCAGAAAGTAGCAGATAACCTTTAATTGCAAAGTCATTCATAGAAATAAAACAAAACTACGTCGTCACCTAACTGTTGTCATTTATGAGGTACAGATTAGCACCATGGGGGTGTGTGTTATGGGGGCAGTTACACAGTTGGGTGTTGTTGTATTTACAATTTCAGTTCATGTATGTTCTTCAGCACATGTTGCACCATTGCATGGCCTTAAGCGGAGGTTCTCAACAGGGGTGGTACCGCCCCCCAAGGGGCGTTTAAAGGATGCCAGTGGGCGAGGGTTGTTGGGTTACAAATAGGGGGCATTTATCAGTCATAATAATCAAATCTATCATCAAGTTCCTCTTTGCATTAAACAGTTTATCTAGACTTGAAGTCTATCAGTTGGTTCTCAGTTATACGGGTTGGTACGCATTTATACCGCAGTTCATCTGACTTTGAGGTCTAGCAATGTGTCTGAAGTATTTGGTTTAGCAGCGTCAGATACACAGGTGGAGGCACAACCTTGGCTAATGCGCCTCTGTGGCTCTGTAGATGATACGGCTCAATGGACAGAGCAGCGCGAGCACAAAGCTCAAAGCGCAAGCTCTTAAACTCTGGGGGTAACTGCTGGGGTAAGGGAATGAAGTAGGGGGGCGTTCATCAAAAAAAGGTTGAGAACCACTGCCTTAAAGGAATACTCTGGGTTGTGTACAGCTTAATGTGTTTGGTCAGTATCTGTTGCTTACCACGGCTATTACACTGTTTTGAAAGAATAACCATTATAGATTCTGTTTCTAAAAATTGAGGTGCTTGCTATTACATTAAGTTGTGGAGACCCGGAATATTGATGTAATGAATTGTTTTCTCCAGCATATGATGTGATACCCTTTCATTACCCTCCTTAGGATGTTCTGTAAGTTCATCTCCTCCTAACTTTTTATTTTTCCTATTGCATTACTTCCCTTTTATCACTGGCACAAATCACGTACAAAACGTCAATATTGCCCTTTGAAGAAACTGCATACTGTATGTTCTTTAGAAGCTTTGCTAACATGGCATGAACCTTACACAACCAATTATTATATGTCTACTCATCAATCTTTTTTTTGGTTTTAATGACCTCATGGAGTAAAAGTTGAAAGTTTTGTGGCTTGTAATCCATATGTGTATCCACATTTCTGTGCTTGTGTTCACAAAATCACGTAATTTTTAGCAGATATACAGCCTAGCCAAAAGTATTGGCAGTGACATAATGTTGTGTTTTGCAAAGTTTCCTGCTTCAGTATTTGTAGATTATTCTTTCACATGTCTCTATGATATACTGGAAAACACTGATAATCATTTCATAAGTTTTATAGGATTTTATTGGCAAAAACATTCAATATATGCAAAGAGTCAATATTTACAGTGTTGACTCTTGTTCTTCATAACCTCTGTAATTCACTCTGGCATGTTGGATATCAGCTTCTGGGCCAAATCCTGACTGATAGAGATCCATTCTTGCCTTATCAGTTCTCGGAGTTGATCACAATTTGTGGGCTTCTGCTTGTCCACTCGTCTTTTGAGGATTGACCACAGGTTCTCTATGGGATTAAGATCCGGGGAGTTTCCTGGCCACGGATCCAAAATTTCAATGCAGTGATCTCCGAGCCACTTCATTATCACACTCGCCTTGTGACATGGTGCTCCATCATGCTGGAAAATGCACGGATCATCACCAAATTGCTCCTGAATCGTTGGGAGAAGTTGCTTTTGTTGGACGTTTTGATCCCATTCTTTATTCATGGCAGTGTTTTTGTGCAGGATTGTGAGCGAGCCCACTCCCTGTGATGAAAAGCTACCCCACGCATGAATGGTCTCAGGATGCTTCACTGTTGACACGGACACTCCAGACTATTGATTTTCCAGATGTCCTAAACTGTCGGAAGGGAGCTTCATCAGAGGAAATAACTTTACACCAGTCTTCTGCTGTCCAATCCTTGTACTTCCTGCAGAATTTCAGTCTGTCAGTGCCTTCTTTGCTGCCCTTCCTGACACCAGGACATTGTCCAAAAGTCTTCGCCTCTCTGTGCGTGCAGATGCACTCGCACCAACCTGCTGCCAATATTGAGCAGCTCTGCACTGGTGGTGACACGATTCTGTAGCTGACTCCTCGGGAGGAGACGGTCCTGGCGCTTGCTGGACACTCTGGAAGTCCTGAAGCCTTCTTCACTGCAGTTGAACCTCACTCCATGAAGTTCTTGATGATCCGGTAAATGGTTCTTTCAGGTGCAATATTCTGTGCAGCAATTTCCTTGCATGTGCAATTTCCTTGCATGTGAGGCCATTTTGATGCAAAGCGATGATGACTGCACGTTTTACTTTAGAGGTAACCATTGCTAACAAGAACACAATGATTGGAAGCACTTCTTCCCTCCTTTTATAGCAGTCAGTCTGCTCTTATAATCCAATCAGAATGATAGAGTGATTTCACCTGACTAGTACTCGTTCACACTTTCCCAGGTGCTGCTGATATGATTAGTGACGATGTTAGCTGGTCATTTTGTGCCAGGGCCAAAAAACAGTGAAAAAGTTGTTTTTTTTTGTCCAATGAAGCTTTTAGCAATTATTTAAAATGCATCTGATCACTCTGCACAATAATCTAGAAACAATGTGAATCAACACCACAACAACTGAAGCAGAAAACTTTGCAAAACACAAAATGTATGTTACTTCCTATACTTTTGGCCACGGCCGTACACATTTAACATATTCAATCTTTTTCATTGTTAAAATAATTCCAAGCTTAAAATGCAGAGACAACCATTTGTAGGGTGGCACACTCAAAAAGTGTAAACACTGCCTCCGTTGCCCTTCAGCATTTCACAATTAAAGAACTTGTAAAAGTGTGGCATGGGGCACTTTAAAGATAAATATCTGTTTTCGAATTGTATCGGCAGATCACAGCGTTAAAATATCCTGATTGCTGCACAACTATTAAAAACCTGCATGTGATCGTGCTTTAAGGTACTGAACCCTAACCAAGCTGAGCCATTACTTACTAATCTGCACTTTACCAGCTGACATGGTCTAAATGAGGTATCCAATAGAGAAGCTGAAGTTCTAGTCAGTCCCACCAGGATCTCACAGCACTTTTTCCTGATTATTGCGGCCCAAAATGACTGAATTTGCTGCTTCTTTTCTCAAAAATTCTGTCCTGTTTGCGGCTTTTTTTTTACGACAGTTAACGCAAAACGTTCCGGTTTCAGTTGAACATTCGTGTAACAGCAAATGCTATTGCTCGTTGTGGGTTCATGCATGCAGGGTTCATGAGGAGGAGGAGATGCTTACTCTGTTCCTGTGGAGATGATTGAATGGCGGCTGTGCAGTTGGATGTGTCTAGACTGCTTCAAGCGTTTTGAGGACTTGTTTTGCCGCTGTCAAGATGGAGAAAAGCGATCGGATTACCTCAGATTGACAGTTTATGCGAAAAAATTGCAAGCAAATAGAATTTCTGGAGGGACTGTCTAGCGGTGTGTAATCAAGGGAGAAAAGTATTTTTCATTAAGCTCTGAAGTAGAGCTTTTTAAAGTGTTCGATTGTAGCTCATAGAGGACCGCAAACACACCCACATAGATTTCATATAATAAACAAACTCAACCATTCAGGAGTGACACTGTCAAGTTAAAAGAAATGTAACTTTTAAAAACACATCTCATCATTTGCGCTGCATGTTTTTTAAATTTTTATTATTAATTAATTTTTATTTTTTTGGTGTTTATTTTATTTTTAGACACAAGGACGTGTTTGGTGTGAATGGCCCCTGCATCATAATTTCCACTCACGTCAAAATACCAAAACACACAAATTACTTATGAGTGTGTAAACAGTGTGTATATGAGTGTGTAAACAGTGTGTATATGAGTGTGTAAACAGTGTGTATATGAGTGTGTAAACAGTGTGTATGTGAGTGTGTAAACAGTGTGTATGTGAGTGTGTAAACTCTGTGAGTGTGTAAACTGTGAGTGTGTGTGTGTGTAAACTCTGAGTGAGTGTGTAAACATTGTGTGTGAGTGTGTAAACTCTGTGTGTAAACTGTGAGTGTGTAAACATTGTGTGTGTGTTTGTGAGTGTGTAAACTGTGTGTGAGTGTGTAAACTGTGTGAGTGTGTAAACTGTGTGTGTGTGTGTGTGAGTGTGTAAACTGTGTGTGTGTGTGTGTGTGTTTAAACATTGTGTGTGTGTGTTTGTGAGTGTAAACTGTGTGTGTGTAAACAGTGAGTGTTTGTTTGAGTGTGTAAACTGTGTGTGTGTGTGTGAACAGGTAAACAGTGTGTGTGTGTGTGTGTGTGTGTGTGAACAGGTAAACAGTGTGTGTGTGTGTGTGTGTGTGAGTGTATAAACTGTGTGTGTGTGTGTTTAAACATTGTGTGTTTGTGAGTGTGTAAACTCTGTGTGTGTAAACAGTGAGTGTTTGAGTGTGTAAATTGTGTGTGTGTGTAAAGAGTGAGTGTTTGTTTGAGTGTGTAAACAGTGTGTGTGTGTGTGAACAGGTAAACAGTGTGTGTGTGTGTGTGTGTGTGTGTGTGTGTGTGTGTGTGTGTGTGTGTGTGCATTAAGTAAGGCATGGTTTGGGTGATGGAGCCGCTCAAGTAGATTTTATTGTAGATGTGCTGGTTTAGAGCCACTGACATAGTGCTGCTGCATGCTTTTATTCTCTCTCTCTCTCTCTGTCACTCTCTCACACACACACACACACACACACAGTCTCTCTCCCAGACCTTCAGTTCTCTATATTATTCTTCCCTCTCTGTCCATCTCTTCTCTCTCGTTCTTGTGATCACCATCTCAGATAACTCTTGTCTGACTTTGCAGTTCCTGTGGAATGGTGTTGTCCAGTGTTGTGCTCTTGATTGTAGTCTGTGTTTGGTTCTCTTTTTCTTTTCTACTCTCTTTCTCTCTCTTTCTCATTTTTTCCTCTCTGCTCCTTTAACCGATCTACTAATGTGGCGATTTGGCTCAGCCTTGGGTAACACCAGATCATACAAACTGCTAGACTGGAATAGTTTCACTGCAGGTACTACCCTACCCTCAGTCCTGCTTTTCACATACACATACACGCACATGTACACAAACACACACAGCCTTTGGCAGCTCAGCTGTTACACACTTACAGTACGTAATATTGAGATATAATACTGGGCATTACATTTGAACACGTAATGCTCCATTATGATTTAGTCCGTCCAGTGATAATACTGAGTGCGTGCTGATTTAATCGTAAAAAATGTGTAATGACTCGTTTCTATTAGAAGTCATTACAAATAAATTTAATTAGAAATTTTCCATGAATAGGGTACAAAATAGATGGATAATATAACACTTTAGTAATATTATTTAGTTTTATTTTCTTTACATGTTTTTGACGCATTTTGTGGATTATAGATTCAGTGTTTTCTGTGCGAGTGATACGAGTAAAGAGCGCTGTTGCATACGTCCCGTGGCTTTACATTTACTACATTTACAGGGTGTGTAGGATCACGACCCGCCCCGGCCCTCCGCCCTGCCACACGCGTATTTGCGCAAGTTAGCAAGCGAGAAATCAGCATGACGTGTTGCCGCTAAAGCCTATCAGCATTGAGATTGTCCGGATGTCACTGACGTACTGACGTAGTTGCAGAAGAAATCTGGAAAAATGGATGAAAACATTGTTGTAGCGGTGTGCGGGCGCCTGGAATTGTACGACACAACGTCATACATGTACAGAGACCGGGTAAAAAAAGACATCGCTTGGAGGAAAGTGAGCGAGGAAGTTGGACGACCTGCTAACTTCTGGAAATATGCACGTCTACTTGATTCCAGCGATTGGTTGCACTTTAATATGAACCAAGTCGTAGAAGCCGCTCCTCCCGTCCTTTTCCGGAAGAGAAGCGGGAATACTCGCGGGCTCGCGTTACTCATGCTAATGTGAGTTTAAACACATTTAATCCAGCGGTCACTCGCGTGAGGCACATTTTTTTGTGTGGAATTTGTTCCTTGATTGCTTGGAAAAACAGTCGGACACCAATGTGTACCCTATTCGTGGAAAGTGGCATTTAAAAATGAATGCAATGTGTAAAGGCAACAACTTCTTGTCATTTGTTGTAGCCATGCACAATCTCACATGAACACAGATTTGCACACATACACACTCAAGCTTTTCCCCTGTAGTGTGTGTTGCATGAGCTGCCATGTGCTGCGCTTCTGAGTGAATGAGGCTGTTGCATGCTTCAGCTGAATTTGTGGCTGTTCTCTGCTCTTGGCTGATCATTTCAGATCTGTTTTAACTGCACCTCACCCAACCCCTTACCTAGCGTCCCCTTCTCCCTGATCACATGACCACTTGATCTACCAATCCAGAGAAGGTACAGAGAAGCAAACACACACGATAGTCTGCTTTTAGTCAAGGAGTTGTATGACAGAAGTCTCCTCGGAAATTCTGAAAGTTGTATTTATATTTTTAATAGCAAGTGCATGCTCAGATGGTTCATTTTGGCGAGTCATTGTAATAAAATGTTTGGTACGCCCCTATTTTAAGTGCTCAGCCAATGACCTCACACTTAAGTGCATTGGAGAACTAGAGTACGAGAACTTTTTATGAACGATCTGCTACTTTGATAACTAGCGGTTTAAAGATTTAATAGCAGTGTAAGATGAACATTAGTTTACTGCTTCTGATATCTCCTTTTCTGTTGTGCACTTCTCTTCTAATGTCACCGTTATTCACTAAACTCCCTCCTGCTGTTGGCTGTTTATCCAGGAGAGGATGGAGTTTGTCCTTCATTGAGAATCCCTGTTCCCGAAGCATGACTGCGCTTGCAGGGGAATGAATGCTCTGCTTACTGTTGTATCTTAGTAAATGAGAGCTGTCATTCAGGAGAATGGGAAGTCACTGTTAATCACGCCACTCTCCTCTTCGTCCCCACCATCATCATCTTCCTCAGCCCTCTTCTAGTATGTGGTAAACAGGCAGGGGAGTTTGCCCCCATGAGAGTTGTGAAACCCCTTGCTCTCAGACAGCGTGTGAGCACCTGTGCGTGCATGTGTGTGTGTGTGTGTGTGTGTGTGTTGCGTTTAAGAGGAAATCTCAGGTACTAGCCGTGTTTGCTTTAGCACATGGTTTGCTCCCCTGCTGACAATCTGTCACTGTTCAAATGTTTATATGTCTGTCTTTTTATTATTAAATGGCATTCTGCATTTGGACAAGTGGAACAGTAATCATTTTAGTATTGACCTCAAAATCTAAATTGCATCATTCATTGATATCGAATAAAATAAAATAAATAAATACGTTTTACACAAATAAGCATGCGCGCTATTGTAAGTAGTGCCAGATTCGTAAAGGAATGTTTCCCTGGGTTCAACGCAAGTTAACCTCAATTAGCAGCAATTGTGGTAAAATGATGATTTCAACTCGTGCCTCCTTTTATTAAAAAAAGAAAAGAATAAATTGCGGTTACAGTGAGGCACTTACAATGGAAGTGAATGGGGCCAGTCCATAAACAAACAAAATACACACTGTTTCAAAAGGATTGCCACGAAATGTAAACTTTTCGTGTGATTAAAATAGCTTACTAAGCTTATCTGTGTAAAGTTGCGTCCAATATTACAACTTGCAGTCATGATAACGAAACCTGGTATTCAGTATTCAACTTACATCTACATTTATGCATTTGGCAGACGCTTTTATCCAAAGGGACTCACAGTGCACTTATTACAGGGACAATCCCCCCCGGAGCAACCTGGAGTTAAGTGTCTTACTCAAGGACAAAATGGTGGTGTCTGTGGGGATCAAACCAGCAACCTCCTGATTGCCAGTTATGTGCTTTAGCCCACTACACCACCACCACACCATGGATTAGCAACTTGGATTATCAAGCGATTTTTATCACACTAAAATATTGTTAACATGTAAAATGTTTACGTCTTGTGCAGGGCTGGACTGGGAAGAGAAATCAGGCTGGGATTTGACATGGCAACTGGCCCAAAACTTGTTGAGCGGGGGGAGGCCAAAAGTTGTTGAGCAGTCCTTTTCTGCATATCGCGGCGGCTCATTTCAGCTTATCATGGCCCATTCGGCACGTTCCTCGCTCGGTTCTCCCGATGACCAGTCCACCCCTGATCGGCCCCAAAATGTGTCAGCCCACCGGGAAAATGCCCGGTATGCCAGATTACCATTCCAGCCCTGGTATTGTGGCTGTAATTTTGAAACTGCATATTTTAGACTTTTATCGGTTGCCACTTTTCACTTCCATTGTAAACGCCTTACTGTAACCCCCGTGAGCGAGGGGTGAGTTCAAACTATTTCCAGTGGTTATGAACATTGTGCCAGTTGCAGTTGATTGAGCTTAACTTGTGTTGGATCCGAAACATTCCTTAAACTGGGAGCATCAAGAAAGCAGCTGACATGGCTAGTACGCTGCCTACATTGAGAGGGAATGATTGTGTGCTAACAGCTTGCGTGACGTTGCATCTGTGTTTGTTTCAGACGAACCGGAGACACGAGATGCCTGGTGGGAGGAGATCCGTCAGGAAATAAAGTCGCATGCCAAAGCTCTCGGCTGCCACGCTGTGTTGGGGTACAGCGAATCCACCAGCATCTGGTACTAAACACACACACACACACACACACATGAGCACAACTCTGAGGCTGTTTTCACACTTTTGTGATTATGACTGAACTTTCTGTATATTGTCCCTTGTATACATCTCTAATAGCAGTTCACATCTGCAGTTTGCAAACTTTACTGGTGTTCACATAATCCGCTCCCAAGTTCGGATAGACGGCTTTCATGCCAGCCAAATCGACTAAACTCTATCAAAATGATTTAGGTCCGCACCATAAGCTTAAGTGTGAAAATACCCTCAAATACAAACTCTCTTTTCATTTCTGTCACTCAACAGTGAGGAGAGGCTCTTATTATGTTTGTTCTCTCTGTGTATGTTTGTGCAGCGAGGAGGTGTGTATTCTGTCGGCATCGGGCACTGCGGCGATCCTCGGCTCCAGATTCATGCAGGACGGCCCACTGGACACCGACTACAGGTTGTCACGGCAACCACTTGTCTTTTCTACAGGGGCAGAGAGGGTCGAGGGGGATATGGGTAGTTCAGCCTCTTTAGGGTAGGTTAATGACACGTTGCGCGCGCACACACACACACACACACACACACAGACACACACACATCTATAGCCCCCAGAAAAAGGACACTTAAAGGAATACTTAACCCAAAAATTTGAATTCTGTCATCATTTATTTCCACTTATGTCTTTCCAAAACTCTACGACTTTGGAAGAAATTTGGAAGAATGTTAATGCTGCTTTTTTTCTTCTAAATCACTCATCCTCACCCTTACTAAAATTCTGTTCAATTGATGTTTGATATTATGAAATAAACCATGCTTGCCTTAGCGCAGTGACTGAACTGTAAGTTATTCACTGAAGCTTCCTTAAAGGGATAGTTCACCCAAAAATGTTAATTCTCTTATCATTTACCGACTTTCTTTCTTCTGCAGAACACAAATGAAGATTTTTAGAAGAATATCTCCGCTCTGTTGGTCCTCACAATGCAAGTGAATGGTGACCAGGTCCAAAAATTACTTTAGAGGCATAAAAGTAACCCAAATGACTCTTGTAGTTAAATCTATATCTTCTAAAGCAGGGGTTTTCAAATTGGGTGAAAGTGAGCCTCCCCCTAGGGAACTTGAAAACAGAGCTATTTTGGAGAGTTTAGGCTACTTAAGCCAATTCAACTTTGAAAACATCAGACATCAAACAACATCAGCTATGGACAACGCTGTTTTGTCACATACTGTTCCGTATAGGACAAACATTTTGTTTAAGCATTGACCCACAACAATAATTTTAACCACTAATATTTCTAAATATTAATAACTAATATTGGTGTTATATTAATTGATTTTCTGTTATAGCATCACTTCATGTACAGCTGCTTTGAAACAACACCTGTTGGGACAAGCGCTATACAAATCATTTTGACTTGACTTGGTTAAGAAACAGATCAATATTTAAGTACTTTTTTACTATCAATCTCCACCTTTGACCAGCCCCAACCAGTAAGTGTCTGAGTGTGAAAGTGAAAGGCACTTCCACGCCAGAATGTGGAGGTGAAAGTGAAATTGTAGATTTACAGTTTAAAAAGGACTTAAAAATGTATCCATTTCTCATCCACACCTATCAAATTGCTTCAGAAGACATGGATTTAACCACTGGAGTCTTATCAATTACTTTTATACTGCCTTTTGGGCCTTCAAAGCTCTGGTCACCATTCACTTGCATTGTGAGGACCAACAGAGCTGACATTTTCTTAATTTGTGTTCTGCAGAAGAGAGAAAGTTATACACATCTGGGATGGCATGAGGGAGTAAATGATGAGAGAATTTAACTTTTTTGGGTGAACTATCTCTTTAAGTCATACAGGTTTGGAACGACTTGAGGGTGAGTAAATAATGACAGAATTAAAAATGTTTGGGTGAACTATCTCTTTAATCTCAATACTAAACAATACTAATTATATCAGTGTGTGTGTGTGTGTGTCTGTGTCTGTGTGTGTGTCTGTGTTTTCGCAAAGGTTGTTTTTTTTTTTACAAGCTTCTAACCAAGTCAAGTCCCGAGGACTTCATAACAAAGGGAAAATGGTTGCCTGTCTCCACATATGTATTTTGTGCGTTTTTATGTTTAAAAAAGAATTTAAACTTTACAAAATAAGTATTTTGTATTTTATCCTCACATTCACACCTGGTTTTTATTCTCCCTTACCTCATGAGGTTGCTTGGGTCAGTGTGTTTTGTCTGAATTAATTGTGCTGTTTATGTCTGACAGATTTGAGGAGGTGGCGCCCCCTGGCTGCGGTTTCTGTCACATACCGTACGATGAGTTGAATATACCATTTCCTGCGCAGCTCACCTACTGCTACTACTGTCGCCGCTTCAAAGTGCCCGATGTTCTCTTCACCACAATAGACCTGCCTACAGAAGCGAACGTCACTGGCAAGGGCTGCCTGATTCAAGCCAGGTATATCCTGTACAGAACAGAAACCACTTGGTGTACGCCGAATAAAATACATACAGTACACATACTTCATATCGCACAGCATGTGCTGTATTTTGAAAATTCCTTTCTCACTCGACTCAATCTCCACCCCACCGTAGGCTGTGCCGGACCAAAAAGAAGGCCCAAGGGGAGGGAAACGCCACAGCCATTAGCAACCTTCTTCCTTTCCTGGAGTATGAGCTTCATACACAGCTGATGAACAAGCTGAAGCTACGTGGCATGAACTCTCTGTTCGGCCTGCGCATCCAGATCAGCGTGGGAGAGACAATGCTGCTAGGACTGGCGGTCAGTCTGCCATTACACACAATGCGAAGTTCATTAAACACGAGTGTATGTGCCGCTCACATATCTGTTGTGCGAATGTTGCATCCAGTCTGCCACAGGAGTCTATCTGACAGCGTTACCCAGTCCTGGAAGAATCCAGATAGCAGGAAAAACTCCCAGCGACATCACATACGAGCAGCACATCTCCAATATGCAAAAGAAAATCAACGACACCATAGCTAAAAACAAAGAACTATATGAAGTCAACCCACCTGTAAGCACACGCACAAACGCATCTTCGCACTACATTAGCTCTCTGAGAGAGTTGTTAGGCAGCTCACTAGGTTTTGAGCCCGAGCTTAAGACTCCCCTCTGATTGGCTGGTGTATTTGACTCATTGCTTTTATTTATTTGTTTCTCTTATAGGAAGTTGTTGAAGAGATAATTGGTTCGCCAATCCCTGAACCCCGGCAGAGGTCCCGCCTCTTCCGCTCTCACTCAGAGAGCTCTGATGAGGTAACAGAATTAGACTTATCCCATGGAAAGAAGGATGCCTTCGTACTGGAGGTAAGAACTTTATTCTGAGGATGGATGGATGGATGGATGGATAGGTGGATCAGTCCTCCTGATGTTTTGACTCTCTTCTAGATTGATGACACAGACGCTGTGGAAGATATACATGCACTTCTGACTGATTCCCCTATGCCACCAGGTGCACATCTCTACTGCCATTGTTAAACTGTCAGTTGATGTTACTTGGACTGTAAGTTAACATATATATGGGTGTGTTCTCTTGCTTTCCCTTCAGGATTCTACAGCTGCAACACTGAAATCATGCCTGGGATTCAGAACTGGACTTCCACCATACAGGTACGGTTCATTCCATTGAATCTGTCCTTGTCGGGGCATGTGTAGCTTAGCGAGTATTGACGCTGACTACCTCCCCTGGAGTCATGAGTTTGAATCCAGGGTGTGCTGAGTGACTCAAGCCTGGTCTCCTAAGCAAGCAAATTGGCCCGATTCTCCACGGCATCCACGCACAACTTGCCACATGTCCCACCGAGAGCGAGAACCACATTATAGCGACCACGATGAGGTTACACCATGTGCCAGAAATCTGCCCGGGATTTTACATAGTAACTGGCCCAAAATTTGTTGGTTCACTGGCCTTTTCTGCATATCGCGGTGGCGTTTTGTGGCCGCTCAGCATAACACGGTGGCTTATTTTAGTTTATCGCGCCCCATTCTGCCCGTTTCGCGGCCAACACACCGGCCCGCTTGGTTCTCCAGATGGTCAGTACGCCCCTTATTGGCCCCAAAGTGCGTCGGCCCACTGGAAAAATGCCCGGTATGCCAGATTACCAGTCCAGCCCTGGTTGTTTAGGAGACCCGGCTGGAGTCACTCGGCACGCCCTGGATTCAAACTCGTGACTCCAGGAGTGGTAGTCAGCATCTTTACTCGCTGAGATACCCAGGCTCCCGCTGTGTGCACCTTTAAAATAATTAAATAGTTTTTACGGCATATTTTATAGATTTTTAAATGCAGAGATTCAGATCTTACAGAAAGTAGGCCAGAGGTAAAGCTTCCGGGTTCCCCAGGAAAAACAGAGGGTTTCAGACAGATGAACGGAGCATTTGGCCAGTCACAGAGCTATGACTGACCAAAATGCTCCGTTCGACTTCTGAATCTAAGATCTGAATTTCTGCGTTTTGAATTTTGAAACACCAAAACACCATGGAAAATTCAAAGATTGTAATTTACAAAATTCGAATCTTTTTGTCATAAATTTAGCTCCATATTGTCCTATTATCTGCCAGACATTGAATTTACCACCAAATTTGAGTGAGTAGATGTTAGGAGCTTGTCCGTTTATCCATGTACAGTCATATTTGTCTTGTGCATCAGATGTTTACCTCCGTGAGGGTCTTCCGCCTTAACAACGCCAACCTGACCAATCAGGGACTGAATAAGATTTTCAGTGAGCTCTGTGAGAATCTTCTTAAGGTGAATACATTTTTTTTCCTCATTTTTTCCTGTGTGTGTTTTGGAAAGATCAACAGAAGTTGTTTGAGCATGTTTTTGATGATCACTGCTTTAACATGAGCCTGTAATGTATGTGTGCTCTGTAGAGCTTGTACTTCAAACTGCGGTCGATGATCCCCTGCTGTCTTTGTCACCTGAACTTCACCGTGGCCGTACCTGAAGATGAGCTCATACAGGTGAGAACACAGCTGTTAACAACATGTGAATGGTGCCACTGAAACCACTTTAGAAGCATTGCAAGTTTACATTCTTTTTTTTTTATCCCCTTTTCTCCCAATTTGGAATGCCCAATTCCCACTACTTAGTAGGAACCTCCTTAGTAGGTTCGCGGATTCGAACTTGCGACTCCAGGTGTGATAGTCAGCGTCAATACCCGCTGAGCTACCCAGGCCCCCTGCAAGTTTACATTCTTAAATGGTAGCGCACATGCTGAGATTATGTACTACTTGAATGGATTTTGGATAACAGCATCTGTCAAATGCATACATTTAAATATAGAACATTTGAAGTCATTAAATATTATATTAAATGTTCATTTTGTAGTCAAATAGAGAATGGAGCGCTTAAGGTCAGTTTCATTTTCTTCCTTTTATCTCTGTTCCATGTGATTGGTCAATGTTTGATTGACAGGTGGCGGTGACTGCTGTTGCAATGAGTTTTTACAAAGATCAGACTCTTGAGAATGGAAGACAAAGTGGGGACAAGACCCTGATAAAGGGTAAGCATTAGGGCTGGGCAATATATCGATTATTTATGATATAATCACAATAATTTTGCTGGCGATATAAAATTGCACCATTAATCAAAATAACATCAATATGGTGATATGATCATATAGCGCGTGGCGATATAGCGCGTGTGGAGGCTTCACACCATCCACCGCGGCATCCATGCACAACTCACCATGCGCCCCACCGAAAGTGAACCACATTATAGCGATCACAAGGAGGTTTTCCGTGTGACTATACCCTCCCTAGCAACCGGGCCAATTTGGTTGCTTAGGAGACCCGGCTAGAGTAATTCGGCACACCCTGGGATTCGAACTAGCTATCTCCAGGGGTGGTAGTTATTGTCTTTACCACTGAGCTAACCAAGCCCCCAAAAAACAACAACTTTTGAGCCATTTCAGAGCAAATACATAATTGTTGAGATATACAGTATATAGAATGTTGTGACCTAGGCTTTTGTATAATGTATGTTGAAAATCTGTGTTTCACGGTCTCATGTCCTTTGCAGCAATAACAGAAAATGACGAGCAACTTCAGTTCAATCTGGAGCTCAATGCGGAGTCGTCATCTTCAAACCCTCTCAGCTCCAGCAAAGGTATACCCTGAACCCTTTATCTAGTTCAAACAAATACAATACAACTTTATTTCTAAAGCACATTTAATAACAGAAATGAACCAAAGTGCTTTCCAGGTATAGTAATAAACAAGAGTGTATTCTACTCTTTTAGGATCAATTCATATCTGAGCTGCAGTTTTAAAGGGGCAGTATCCTATTTGTAGCATTATTTCTCCCCTGAAGTTTGCTTACTGTCAAGGTAAAGGTCATGATTTAGTTTTACATGACCATTTTCCACCCTCTGTCTGGCCCTTAGAATTACATATATTTTCTTTGTTACTGTACCTTTAAGACTTTTGCAGGTAAGTGTAAGTTGGTCATGTTAATGTGCTCATGGCTTAGACATCATTACAATGACAGTTTTAGCAGGTTTTTTTGAATAAATGGCCTTGGTGGAAAAGATGGGGAGCTTTGCGCTTTGAACGTACGAATTGGGAATTGTGATTTGCCTCTTTAACATAAGCTTCCTTTGTGTGTTGTCACAGGTCTCTCGGATGTTTCGGGCAGCCATCCCTCGGCCAGAGGTCAGTATGTGATTCTTTGCAGCGAGATCTTGAGGCAGAAGGGTTATTTTCTTTTGATTTCTACTCCTTTTGTGTGTGACAGATTGAAGTGCTGCAGCACACACACCAGCATCATCCATTTTACCCCTTTTTTCTTTCTTTTCTTTCTGATTCCTGTTCTCTGTGTCCCTCTATTGTGTGTCCATGTGCGTACGTACGTGTCCATGGGTCATCTGACTGCATGTGCACCTATGTGTGCGTCGTATGTGTGTGTGTGTGTGTGTGTGTGTGTGTGTGTGTGTGTCGATCTGTGTTTATCTGTGTCTGAATGTCCGTCTACGTCTACGTGTGTGTGTGTCCAGCCCCCCCAGTTGATTACAGTTCCTTTGCAGACAGATGCAGTTCCTGGATAGAGCAGCTTAGACTGAAAGCTCACACCATAAGACGCGGATCAGTTAAAACAAGTAGGAGCACACATGCAAACTCATGCACACAAACATATACAATCACAAAGATCTTAGTCAGTGTAGATGCCATATTAAGAGGGACCATTAAATGTCTCTTTATTCCCAATCTCGCTCGTATATCTGCACATTCAAACCTGCCGTGTTCGTAATACCTGCAAGAACTTCTTTGTTGGTGTGCACATCTGCACTCAACCCCATAGAAGTATAGGAGAATGAGAAGAACCCACACAGAACATTCATTGGTTGCCACATGTAGGATGAAAGCATTAGGTTTTTAACAAACGGAAGCTTTAAAGGCATATGGATAGAGCGAACTAGGGTGGAAGGCAAGGTTTTCAGTGAATAATGACTTACATTTCAGTCTGTTTCTCACACAAAGTGATCGTGTGGCTTCAAAAGACTTGGTATTAGAGGTCTGCAACACGACCTGGGTCCGACAGGACCGAGAAATTGGGTTCAGGTTGGGTTTGGGCCTTTCTAACTCACTGACCCGAGCGAACGGAGGTGTCAAGCTGCGTTCACACTGCCAGCGACTTTGTCACTGCAGGTCGCCAGTGGCTGGCGGTGAAGTCGCTAGTGGGCGTTCCCACTACTGGTTGCCTAGTAACGTTTATAAATGACATTCACGGATGTCATTCCACAGCTGTTGACAGCGAATCGCTTTTCTTGCCGCTAAAAACAAACATTTTGGAGGGAAAAGACTAAATATAAATGGAATCAGTACATAAAATGTTTTATATCAAAGATGAACGAGAAACAAGGCGTTGCTCTTTGCCATAGCGGCTGTTTATCTGCGGCGAAAACGCAAACGCCGGTCTGTCTGGGTCCACAAAACCATTCAATCTCGGAGTCAGACACCTTTCCACGCAGTATTTTTCTTAAAAATGTCCTTGTACGTGGGAAGAGACATATCATAGCGTACTGGAAAATTGCTAACAGGAAGAATTAGCCTTTCATCCATCTTTCCGTTACTGCACGAGCTGAGAGAGAGAGAAGGATCACGTGAGCTCTCCCGTCTTCTCTCCTATTGGCTGTCGCTCCCGTAAGTCGCTCTTCATTTGAATAAAGTTGAACTTGTCTCAACTTTGTCCCGTCGCTGGACACGCCCACATCTAGTCGCCAACGGTCGCGACAGCTCGTATTGGCGGAAGTCGCTGTGCTCTCATTGAAAATGAAAGGGATGGTGTCGCTGTCTCGCGTGATGTCGCTGGCAGTGTGAACGCAGCTTTAGGGGCTGTTCACACTGAACGTGTTTGACTGCTGGACTGCCTCTCGGTGTTTGTTCAGCATCTTGCGAGTGACCAGCACATTTTTTGACACCGTGTGAAGTAAAAAAAAACTAAGTTTCAAAAACGCATGTCGAGACACCTGTGTTCTGTTTCATTCATTGAGCTGATTCTAGCTTGTTTTTAGTGCAGGTGTCGCAAGGATTCAATGTTCTGAATACGACGTTCAGGCTGCAAAGAGGGGTCTGTTACATTGTTTCACATTATTCACTGGCCCTTCCCATCACAGGAAGGAAAGACTAAGAACAAGTAATATTAGACTAACACAATCAGCACAATCCAATATCATATTGGTCAACCTCTTAATTTGTATTTATTTACATAATGGTACATAAACCAATTTTAATGTGATATAAATGTGGAAAACTTGAGTCTTGTGTATTTTAAACTTGCATATAGCCTACCCTGTTTTACTGATAAGCAATGTTAATCTGTACCATGATCGAGCTCGTTTGACTCCCAAAGTCCAGTTCGTTTGACTAGTGCTCCGAACCATGCCCGGACACGCTGAAGAGGTGAACTCGGGCACGGTTCAGTTGGCTTGGGCATGGTACGCATCTAGTGTGATCGCTAACCGTGGCCGAGCATGGAACTAGAAACATGACGTCAGTGATGCGACTGGGCAAAAGGATCACTTTGGTCTACGGCATAGGTGCAGTGTTTACTGGACATTTGTACAGACGAGAGTATACAGGAACAACAAAAGAACTGTAAGATATTTGGTAAAAATCGCGACTATCTTCGGGCTCGTGGATAGCAAAGAACCATTGAACAATGACACGTGACAAGCTGAAAAAACTGCGGGTTCAGTATCTGAAGGTACGGACTCCATAAGTCTAGCGGCTCATCGGATGAAAAGGATCCGTTCCAGTGGTACGATGCTGTCGACAATTAGGCATGTGAGCGGGCCGCGTGTCACCGCGCCCCAAACGACTCGTTAAAATGATGGACTCCGTAATGACATTTGAGATTGTGTTTTTTTTATATGGGGAAACGATTCCAGGGCGTGCTGAGTGACTCCAGTCAGGTCTCCTAAGCAACCAGATTGGCCCGGTTGCTAGGGAGGGTAGAGTCACATGGGGTAACCTCCTCGTGGTCGCTATAATGTGGTTCGCTTTTGGTGGTGCGCGTGGCGAGTTGTGCGTGGATGCCACGGTGGATGGTCTGAAGCCTCCATGCACGCTATATCTCCGGTAATGCGCTCAAGCCACGTGATAAGACCGCGCGGGTTGACGTCTCAGACACGGAGGCAACTGAGATTCGTCCCCCGCCACCCGGATTGAGGCGATTCACTACGCCGCCACGAGGACTTTATAAACTTTAAATTGAGCAATTTCAGATTCAGGCTTAAAATCTCACAGTACCATTTGGGCAGAGTAGGGTCTCGATCTCGGGTACGGGTCGGGTTTCATTTTAAGGCCCGTTCAGAACAATGTCTGTAAACGTTACTATGTAATACGGCATCTACTCTTGTCTATGGTCTCATACATGCATCCTTACACACACATACTCCCATGTCCTGCATCCAAATCTTGGAAGAATCTTGCTGCCGTACACCAATCCGATCAAACTTGATTGACAGAGTGTGAAAGTTGAGGTTGAGCCCTAGTAAAGGGACCATGATGAATACCATCAATCGTTCAGTGTCTCTGTGATTTTATATTTAAACTGGCTAATGTAATCATGTGATCAATGCATCATCAGCATGCCTTTACAGGTCTGTACATCTTTGACTGGTGATACGATCTTTCACACTCTTGATAGAAAAGTCTCCTTCCTCAAAGGTCATTGTCCCGATTGATCAAGGCAGATTCGACATGTGTGCATTAATTCTCTCTCTCTCTCTCTCTGCCTCTCTTTATTTGCATGGTGTTTATTTGCATGGTGCGTTGATCTTTTTGTAGTGATTTGCTTTGATCACATGCAACTGATCTGCAACACACACAAATACACACTTGTCCCTTTCTTTTGGTCACTCATTGCTTATGTTTGTCTCGTCACAGTCATTAGTCTTGTAGAGCGCCCTCTGAAGGCCGTGTCTGGTATCTCCCCCCCCCTTTTCTTTCTCTTTCTCTCTACCCCTCTCTCTCTCTCGCTCTCTTACTCTCAATAGCATCTTCTCTGGAGAAGGCCAGCCCATTGCCGGAAGGTCGCTCGCGTTCCCTTCAGTCGAATCGCTCCTACTCTGGCAGTTCTGTTGCAGTGGTCAAAATGACTCCCCTCTCTTTCATTCCTGGAGCAAAGATCATCAAATACCTTGGCATCATCAACATGTTCTTCATTAGAGAGACTAGCTCACTGAGAGAGGTACACATTTTAAGCAGCCATGTCACATGTACCTTTGCACAGGGAAATTCTGCGGGCGTGGACAGATGTTGTGCACGTGCAAAACCAGCAAAAAATGAATTGCCAAGCAGCCTCTTGTTAATGCTTCACTGTATAGTCTAAAATGACACAAAGTTCCCCGTCTAACCAAGCAACTTCGTATTGGTCAATGCAGCAAGTTCACCTGTCAAAGTTCGCCAAACTTGAACTCCACGCAAAATCCGTCTTTGCCACCGGAAGTCCATTGCGTGAAATCACGATGACTGTATATCGCCCACTGAATTTCTCAGTGCAAAGGAAAATGTGACCCCGCATTTACTCTTGAATTTTTCTCCCTGAAGTCCACATATAATGTTAAAGAGGTCGACCGATATATCAGTTTTACCGATTAATGGCGGTTATTGGCAAAAATATATGCCAAGAGGTTTTTTTTTTTACTCTTCTGTGTTCCTTTGTGGGAGGCACAATTTTGATTGATTATTTAATTGATTTTCCAATCTAAATTAAAGCAAGGGCATGCAAAGAAACATTTAACAATATGGAAACGTGCCCCATCAACAAATCATGCCTCCAACTTCATATCTTGTGAATATTAATATACCTTATTCCTCAAACCTCATTTGGTGTGATGTATGTATGTATGTATGTATGTGTGTATGTATGTATATATATATATATATATATATATATATATATATATATATATATATATATATATATATATATATATATATTTATTTAACACGTTAATTTAGTGTGATTAATTTGATAAAAAATAACACGTTAAAAAAATTAAATGCAATTAATCGTAATGCCCCCGGACCGTAATAAGGAAGATTCCTGAGAAATGCTTGTAGTACCACCTGTTTACTCCAGGGGGCAGTAAGTGACACTTCAGCTGTATGAGCAACACACAGTTTATACAGTGAAGAAACACTTCAGCAGAACAACACAAACATGTGTTACATTCTTGCGTTCAAAACACTTGATGGAGCGCAAATCCGAATAAGAGATCTCAAGATGTTTTCTAAGTATTAAACTATATTTAACTTCACACAGTGACCTAAAAATGTATGTTTATGATGCAACACACCCGAGACGCTACACAAGCATGTCTGACGCTACACAAGCATGTCTGATGCAGGTGTCCATCCTTAAACAAGCCCTCATAATAAATCTCCAACTGATTGATTAATTCACTTGTGTAATGGATTACTGTGAACTGTGTGTCAATGATTGACTTATGATCAATAATATGGTAGTAAACAATACATTGTATTCTAAAGCCGCTTTTTGTCTTATCAATGATGAACTCTTCTGCCACAAGAATGTAATGCATTTTAATTATATGAATATTTTTATATATATAATTTTAAAATATTAAAAAAAGATAACTATTTATAATTATTTCATCATTATATATTGAGTTATTGTTATATGAGGGGCTTTCTCAGCAAATATTTGTATATGCGATTAAATCACATTTAATTAATCGGGACACCATGTATTAATTCGATTAAAAATTGTATTATATAACATATACTGTATATACGAACTCTTCATCTAGTAAATATATAGGCTATAAAAGCTTAATTTGGTAAATATTTAAATATAGAGCATTGTAACCGAACAAAGTCTCCATTTCAAAATCAGATTCGTTTGTGTGTGTTGGGCTTGTTTACAGTTAAAAGTCCACATTGTGCACCAAACCTTAATTTTTCTGGTTATTATTGGGATTTAGGTGGAACAAAAAAAAAAACTACATCTGGGATTTTATATATTAGTTGTCTCTTGTTTTTTTTAAATTTTTATGGCAATTCCCAATGTGCTTTTAAGTCCTCGTGGACTCATAGTGATTCGCCACAATCCGGGCGGTGGAGGACGAATCTCAGTTGCCTCCGCGTCTGAGACCGTCAACCCACGCATCTTATCACGTGACTTGTTGAGCACGTTGCCACGGAGATATAACGCGTGTGGAGGCTTCACTTCATCCACGCTCAACTCGCCACGTGCCCCACCAAGAACAAACCACATTGTAGCGACCACGAGGAGGTTACCCCATGTGACTCTACCCTCCCTAGCAACCGGGCCAATTTGGTTGCTTAGGAGACCTGGCTGGAGTCACTCAGCACACCCTGGGATTCAAACTAGCGAACTCCAGAGGTGATAGTCAGCGTCTTTACCAATGAGCTACCCAGGCACCCTCTTGTTGCCTCTTGTTTAACCTTTTCCTCCAACATAGTTATCAGTATCAGCCAAATCCACTGTCGGTCGACCTCTATAATGGTAGTATGGTAGACTCATCCCTCCTTTTCTTTATACCTCTTTCTTTATAATACCAATGAGAAATGGTGTGTGTGTGTGTGTGTGTGTGTGTGTGTGTGTGTGTGTTAGGAGGGAGGTGTGAGTGGGTTTCTTCATGCGTTCATAGCTGAAGTATTTGCAATGGTTCGCGCCCACGTTGCTGCTCTCGGAGGAAACGCTGTTGTCTCCTACAGCATGAAGGAGTGTGTGTTTATGGAGAACCCCAACAAGAACCAGGTTAAGATTTAAATAGTCAAAAACCCAAGCTCCTATACACTCAGCTGATCACCGGTTTTCCATTTATGCATGTGTTGTATGTGCTTTTCAGGCGCAGAGCCTGATCAACGTTAGCGGGGATGCTGTTGTCTTTGTCCGAGAATCCGAACTTGAAGCGACTTCTGTACAGCCGCAGTCGGCGGCGACCAAAGAGACCGCCAACGGTGGGGATGGAACGTGAACCAGCATACACACGCACACCAAAAAAGTCAAGTGTGCTAGTCTTAACCAGAACCATGCCATCTGATGCCATCTGAAGCCATTTGAAGCTGGTTCAGGTTCAGACTACTGCACCAACCAAATCTATATTTTCCAAAAATAAGTTAAACTCTAGACACGTGTACGATCTCTTTGCAGCCCGATTTGGCTCTCTCGAGTGTCATATTTTAGCCCATTAAATGATCAATGTTTTATTTCTGAATAATGTTTTAAAATCCCTCCATCAGAATCCTTTCAAAGAGGACGTCTGCCATTTTTCTATACGTTGGCCATTATTCACATTCCACTTTGCTCATATGAGGCTGCGGCAGCTACAAATTTAAAAGGTCATCATCTCTCTAAATGGCCATGTTTTGTATTTCATTATTGGAATAAACTACTTATGCACTCGCACAGACATCCAGTTCAGGATTTTACCATACTGAACCTGCCATACTGGTTTCAAGTTCGATATTTCTCGTCAAGTCCTACTGATCTCTTTATAATCATGCCAGATGCTGTAAATGTGTTCGTTTGCTTTCATGTGCCACAATGTTTGCTTTTTTTGTTCCGACGTCAGACGTCTGTGAGGCTGGTCCTGTTCCCTTGGATGTGCGATGCCAGTTAATCAATAAGATAAAGAGATATTCATGAGTCTTGCATGAACTGTGGGACACGTGAATGTACAGATGATGAGAATGGTGAGGAGACTGAAGTCTGGTTGAGGTTGGCGGCTTGCTGAATCCTCTGCTCATGTGTTGACTGACTTTTATTGCTATTATTTTGTATATATGTGTTTGCCTGAGGACAAAGCAAAATTGCACATTAATAGTATAATTAAATAAAACTGTTATAGATCTTGTGTGATCCTTGTTTTTTTTATGAATCAGATGATGTAGATGTATTCTTATGAAAACAAGTTATCATATATATATATATATAGCAAAATACTCAACTGTCTCAAAAAATATGTAATTTTTAAGACTTAAAATTTCTTATAATTTGAAAGGACACACACACACACACAAAAAAAAAAAAACACATCAGCTAGCAAGCCGTGTTATTTTATGGACAAGCCATTAAGTCAATAAAATGCACTTGAATAGTTATTCTCATCCGACCCGCTAGGTGTCGTCGTTTATGTAAAATGCCACATTTCTTAAATCTACGGTGGGTGTGGCTACGCCCATAAATAGGCGTGTGCATAATAACAAAATAACAATGGAAAACAATAATTAGGATCTCCAAAGTTAGCATAAATAAAAAATAATAATAACAATAAATAATTACACGAGTGTGACTGCAACCGTGGGCAATTTTACAAACATTACTACGAGGAAGGCGTAACTCATAAATATTAAGTAATCTGACGTTTTGCTTCGTGATCTTGAGGAAACACAACCTAATTAATATTTATCAGTGGAGGCCAAACGCTAATTCGCCATCTGTGTAACGCCCACTTACCAACGTCTGTCTGTCAGCCAATCAGCTGTCCTCACTTGGCGCACGTGAGTTTAGTTAATCATTATTCATAAGGCAAGCTGTCGCCTTAGATTAGCCAGTATTCGTTCGCACTGACCGAACACATTTTTATGTCCATCTGCGCTTTTTTTTAATTGCTTTTCTGTGGAAATCTACGATTGACGAACCGTTGTGCCGTGCCCCGCTATTTATTTATCATCTTGCGTAGGAGCGTTACGTAATTAATATTCATGAGGGTTGCCCTCACCATAGTAGGCCTCGTTGGCGTGGCAGCGTAGACCCGAGTATCTTCTTCTGCATGTTGGACGTGTCGCTCAGACAATCCTGCATGCTAACCCTTCTGATCACCATCTTGAGCGGAGATTTCCAACCCATCTAAGGAGTTAACCGCTCGAAAACATGGGAGAAATAAGACTACCGAGGCATATGTTTTTGTGGTGCCTGTCTGCAATCTACATGATTGCCTTTGCGTCACTTTATGTGCAAATTCCAGGTGAGTGTGTCAATATTTTGTTAGTTGAACTTGCATGCAGAAAGAGTTTTATGCATCCATAAGACACATGCCATGATATTATTTCAGGTTTGATTTCTAAATGGATAGTTATGCATGTTTGTCTACACTTCATCTAAAGTTGAATGCACAAGATAAATAGTTTGTTGAAAGATGTGTTAAAATGTCCATGTCAGTACTTCTACAGTGCATGGATGCAGTTCTCGACATGACAACATTAGAAAGTAACTTTGCTATATAAATAGTGGTTGAATTTGCAGAATCGTGTCTGTGCAAAACATCTCAGATCTGATAGAGGTGCATGTTGATGCCTGTTCAGAAACATACAGACAGTAAAATCAGAGATGCTCTCTATATACAGTTGAAGTCAGAAGTTAACATACACTTAGTTTGAAGTCCTTAAAACTCTTCTTTTTCTTTTTAACCACTCCTCACATTTCATAGAATCAGAATGAGCTTTATTGCCAAGTGTGCTCACACATGCAAGGAATTTGTCTTGGTGACAGAAGCTTCCAGTGCACAAACAATACAACAACAAGGCAGAGATGATAAAAAGTGAATAGAAAATAAAGTAAATATAGAAATACGCAATATGACATTATATATATATATATATATATATATATATATATATATATATATATGTGTATAATATACAAACACAAATCTGTTATATACAGAAGTAAGGTAATGTATTGGCAGAAGAGGTATGGTATGTTGGATAAATATAAAAGACTAAACTGTGCATAATTATTGCTCAATGGGACAATTTTAACTGTTCATGAGATGGAAAAAACTACCTTGAACTACCTTAACTGGCGAAGGAAACTCTGTTGGGCCTTTTTCCACAATGGAGTCAATGTGGGTCTCCCACTTCAGGTCCTGTGAGATGGTAGTGCCCATGCTGTTTAGAATGGTGAGGTGGGTCAGTGTTGGGGTGTTCCCTTAGAATGGTGAGGTGGGTCAGTGTTGGGGTGTTCCCTTAGAATGGTGAGGTGGGTCAGTGTTGGGGTGTTCCCTTAGAATGGTGAGGTGGGTCAGTGTTGGGGTGTTCCCTTAGAATGGTGAGGTGGGTCAGTGTTGGGGTGTTCCCTTAGAATGGTGAGGTGGGTCAGTGTTGGGGTGTTCCCTTAGAATGGTGAGGTGGGTCAGTGTTGGGGTGTTCCCTTAGAATGGTGAGGTGGGTCAGTGTTGGGGTGTTCCCTTAGAATGGTGAGGTGGGTCAGTGTTGGGGTGTTCCCTTAGAATGGTGAGGTGGGTCAGTGTTGGGGTGTTCCCTTAGAATGGTGAGGTGGGTCAGTGTTGGGGTGTTCCCTTAGAATGGTGAGGTGGGTCAGTGTTGGGGTGTTCCCTTAGAATGGTGAGGTGGGTCAGTGTTGGGGTGTTCCCTTAGAATGGTGGGGTGGGTCAGTGTTGGGGTGTTCCCTTAGAATGGTGAGGTGGGTCAGTGTTGGGGTGTTCCCTTAGAATGGTGGGGTGGGTCAGTGTTGGGGTGTTCCCTTAGAATGGTGAGGTGGGTCAGTGTTGGGGTGTTCCCTTAGAATGGTGAGGTGGGACAGTGTTGGGGTGTTCCCTTAGAATGGTGAGGTGGGTCAGTGTTGGGGTGTTCCCTTAGAATGGTGAGGTGGGTCAGTGTTGGGGTGTTCCCTTAGAATGGGGAGGTGGGACAGTGTTGGGGTGTTCCCTTAGAATGGGGAGGTGGGACAGTGTTGGGGTGTTCCCTTAGAATGGGGAGGTGGGACAGTGTTGGGGTGTTCCCTTAGAATGGCGGGGTGGGACAGTGTTGGGATGTTCCCTTAGAATGGCGGGGTGGGACAGTGTTGGGGTGTTCCCTTAGAATGGCGGGGTGGGACAGTGTTGGGGTGTTCCCTTAGAATGGCGAGGTGGGACAGTGTTGGGGTGTTCCCTTAGAATGGTGGGGTGGGACAGTGTTGGGGTGTTCCCTTAGAATGGTGAGGTGGGACAGTGTTGGGGTGTTCCCTTAGAACGGTGAGGTGGGTCAGTGTTGGAGTGTTCCCTTAGAACGGTGTGGTGGGTCAGTGTTGGAGTGTTCCCTTAGAACGTTGGGGTGGGTCAGTGTTGGGGTGTTCCCTTAGAACGGTGTGGTGGGTCAGTGTTGGGGTGTTCCCTTAGAATGGTGAGGTGGGTCAGTGTTGGGGTGTTCCCTTAGAATGGGGAGGTGGGACAGTGTTGGGGTGTTCCCTTAGAATGGGGAGGTGGGACAGTGTTGGGGTGTTCCCTTAGAATGGGGAGGTGGGACAGTGTTGGGGTGTTCCCTTAGAATGGCGGGGTGGGACAGTGTTGGGGTGTTCCCTTAGAATGGCGGGGTGGGACAGTGTTGGGGTGTTCCCTTAGAATGGCGGGGTGGGACAGTGTTGGGGTGTTCCCTTAGAATGGCGAGGTGGGACAGTGTTGGGGTGTTCCCTTAGAATGGTGGGGTGGGACAGTGTTGGGGTGTTCCCTTAGAATGGTGAGGTGGGACAGTGTTGGGGTGTTCCCTTAGAACGGTGAGGTGGGTCAGTGTTGGAGTGTTCCCTTAGAACGGTGTGGTGGGTCAGTGTTGGAGTGTTCCCTTAGAACGTTGGGGTGGGTCAGTGTTGGGGTGTTCCCTTAGAACGGTGTGGTGGGTCAGTGTTGGAGTGTTCCCTTAGAACGTTGGGGTGGGTCAGTGTTGGAGTGTTCCCTTAGAACGGTGTGGTGGGTCAGTGTTGGCCTGTTCCCTTAGAATGGTGAGGTGGGTCACTCCAGGTTGTTTTGACTACACCAGTGAACCAGCCTTTCAACCTCCCTTCTGTATACAGACTCATCGTCATCTTGGATGAGGCCGATGACAGTAGTGTCATCTGCAAACTTCATGGGCTTGACAGAGGGGTCCTTGGCTGTGCAGTCATTGGTATAGAGGGAGAAGAGTAGTGGGGAGAGCACACATCCATGTGGGGCACCAGTGCTGATTGTACAGGTGGTGGATGTGAATTTCCCCTGTCTCACTATCTGCTGCCTGTCCATCAGAAAGCTGGTGATCCACTGACTGATAGACGTGGGAACCGAGTTGGTGTAATTTAGTCTGGAGAATAGCTGGGATGATGGTGTTCAAGCCGAACTGAAGTCCACAAAAAGGATCCTTGCATATCTCCGTAGTCTGTCCAGATGTTGCAGGGTATGACGCAATCCCATGTTGACTGCATCATCCACAGACCTGTTTGCTTGATGAGCAAATTGAAGGGGAGCTAGAAAGGGTCCAGTGATGTGGTCCAACGCCAGTTTCTCAAATGAGTTCATGACCACAGATGTCAGAGCGACGGGTCTGTAGTCAATAAGTCTTGTGATTTTGGGTTTCTTTGGGACAGGGATGTTGATTGAGTGTTTGAAGCAGCATTGGACTTCACACAGCTCCAGTGGTCTATTTGAAGATATTAGCAAACTATAGTTTTGGCAAGTTGTTTAGGACATCTACTTTGTGCATGACACGAGTCATTTTTCCAACAATTGTTTACAGACAGATTGTTTCACTTTTAATTGACTATATCACAACTCCAGTGGGTCAGAAGTTTACATACATTAAGTTAACTGTGCATTTAAGCAGCTTGGAAAATTCCAGAAAATTATGTCAAGCCTTTAGGCAATTAGCCAATTAGCTTCTGATAGGCTAATTGGAGTCAATTGGAGGTGTACCTGTGGATGTGTTTTAAGGCCTACCTTCAAACTCAGTGCCTCTTTGATTGACATCATGGGAAAATCAAAAGTAATCTGCAAAGTCCTCAGAAAATAATTGTGGACCTCCACAAGTCTGGTTCATCTGTCGGAGCAATTTCCAAATGCCTGAAGGTACCACGTTCATCTGTACAAACAATAGTACGCAAGTATAAACATCACGCAGCCATCATACCACTCAGGAAGGAGATGCATTCTGTCTCCTAGAGATTAATGTAGTTTGGTGCGAAAAGTGCAAATCAATCCCAGAACAACAGCAAAGGACCTTGTGAAGATGCTGGAGGAAACAGGTAGACGAGTATCTATATCCACAGTAAAACGAGTCCTATATTGACATAACCTGAAGAACTGCTCAGCAAGGAAGAAGCCACTGCTCCAAAACTGCCATAAAAAGCCAGACTACAGTTTGCAAGTGCACATGGGGACAAAGATTTTACTTTTTGGACCTCTGGTCTGATGAAACAAAGATTGAACTGTTTGGCAATAATGACCATCATTGTTTTTGGAGGAAAATTAGTGAGGCTTGCAAGCCGAAGAACACCGTCCCAACCGTGAAGCATGGGGGTGGAAGCATCATGTTGTGGGGGTGCTTTGCTGCAGGAGGGACTGGTGCCCTTCACAAAATAGATGGAAACACAAGGAAGGAAAATTATGTGGATATATTAAAGCAACATCTCAAGACATCAGACAGGAAGTTAAAGCTCATCGCAAATGGGTCTTCCAAATTGACAGTTACCCCCAAGCATATCTCCAAAGTTGTGGCAAAATGGCTTGAGGACAACAAAGTCAAGGTATTGGAGTGGCATCTCAAAACCCTGAACTCAGTCCGATGAACTGAAAAAGCGTGTGCGAGCAAGGAGTCCTACAAACCTGACACAGTTACACCAGTTCTGTCTGGAGGAATGGGCCAAAATGTATTTGATCTTCTGACCCACTGGGAATTTGATGAAATAAAAGCTGAAATAAATACTATTATTCTGAATTTTCACATTCTTAAAATATTGATCCTAACTGGCCTAGTACAGGGAATGTTTTATACAAATAAATGTCAGGAATAGTGAAAAAAGGTGTATGTAAACTTCTGACTAATGCAGTTTTCATTCTAGCACAAACGCATGCAGAAAGTCACACTGTGGTATTACCATGTTTTTAGACATGTAGCATGATAATACCATCACTTGACCATGATACTACCACAGCACTATTTTGAAAGCCATTCTGTCTCTTACACAATCGATGACTATTTTTCTTTCTGTCTAGGTCTGTATGGAAATGAGGGCTTGTTACCGGCACGGTGGATGCTGCGGGTTTCTGGTAAAAGTGTTCTAGAGCAGCTGAAGTATTCCCCCACCCTGCTGTGGTTCGGTCCTCATCTGGGTTTGGACACACAGCAGTGCATGGAGCTGCTTAGCCTGACTGGAGCTCTCATCAGTTTAATGGCAATGGCTGTACCTGTGCTCCGAGACTGCCGAGTGTTCCTGGTGCTCTGGATACTCTACCTGTCCCTCTACCAGGTGTAGACTAATTTCACATACTGAAATGGGTTTTTGGATGCTGATGTGTTGAGAACAGGAAGGCTGATAGCTGTTATAATATTGTTTTATGTCACAATGTTTTGATATTTGCAATATATATATTAATGACAGCAAATGAGAAGTACACAAGACCAATAAAATTAAATGAATACTTGTTTTACGTAACATTTACTCCAAAATTAACTTACAAATTTAAATTGAAACGTATGTATTGACATAGCTGTGGACATAGTTATTGGATGATCCAAATAGTCTCAAAAGTGCTCAAGTAATCTCAAAATAGTGGCTGATCAGTCGGATTGGCGAACATATTGGCCTCACTACTTGGGCTGGGTTTTGATATAGATTTCACAATTTGATTTGATTTCAATTGATTTGTGAATATTTCGGTAATAATGCCCATTTTTCTTGCACATGAAAGCAATATGACGATTCTCGCTACTAATTTTGATACCACTAATTTGAGGAAACATTGTTTTAAGGTTATAAGTCATTCAAGACAAGTGAACATTAATAGTAAAGAACAAAGAAACAAATTGCCGTCAGTAGACCTAATAAAAACAATAAAACAAAGATACAAATGAAGAAGACCGTGCTTTAGGTTTTCAAAAGCAATATTAAATGTTCAAGTAAACATTCAGAAATTTAAATATGTAATGAAATGCTGGTCATCACTGTATGATTATAATACATTAAAGATATAGTTGAACTATAAAAATGCTTTTTAGACGAATCTCTGCTCTGTAGGTCCTCCATACAATGCAAGTGAATGGTGACCAGAACTCTGAAGGTCCAATTATCACAAAGGTATCATAAAAGTAATCCATAAGAATCCTGTGGTTTAATCAATGTCTTCTGAAGCGATCCAATCGATTTTGGGTGAGATTAGATCAAAATATAACTCCTTTTTCAATATAAACCTTGAAATCAGTCTCCTTGGCGATCGTGATTTCAAGTTTGATTACTATTCCTGTAGCGCCATCTAGTGCTCTGCTCAAGTGTAATCAAGCTTGAAATCATGATTCTGCCTAGTGATTGCAATGCCGAGATGTACAGGGGAAGATTTGTTTTATTTTGGTTCGTTCTCACCCAAAACCGATTGGTTCACTTCAGAAGACATTGATTAAACCACTGGAACTCCAAAGTTCTGGTCACCATTCACTTGCATTGTAAGGACCAACAGAGCTGAAATATTCTTCTAAAAATCTTAATTTGTGTGCGGAGGAAGGAAGTAAGTCGTACACATCTGGGATAGCATGAGGGTGAGTAAATGATGAGAGATTTTCATTTTTTGGGTGAACTGTCCCTTTAATACTTAACAATTTACACTTCAGGTCAGATATTTTGATACAAATCCACTTTTTGTCCCTCTGTGTACGCTCTTGGGACATAATTGACTGTTTTGCATTCAACATAATAAGCACCCCTGCCTGAGAATAAAACATACATTTTGTGATTTTAAGAATCAATGCTGATTTATACTTCTGCGTCAAACCTACGGCATATGTTCCACGTCGTGGCTAACACGTTGGTTTGCATTAGTAGTCAACCGAAATACAGAGGCCGATACATTTTACCATTTGGACAATTTGTTTCTTGAGGGTTCCGAAAATCACATGCTTGCATGCAAACGACCAGTCAGGGTTTGTTTTGTTGTTACGTGACATCATGTTAGTACAATAATAGACCAATGTGCGACAGTGTCATTTAAACGGTCCGTGTATCAGAGCCACGAAAGACACATTGAGCTCAATGTTAAATTGCTCGCTTGTTTCATTCTCCCTCTCTCTCTTCAACAGTCCACTGTAACTTTTAACCGTCTTGTCTTATGGCAAAAATGCAAATAAAACGCCAATATGTGCATATCTCATTTAAACAAATGTAATAAACAAACCTCACAAAAATTGGGCAGATCCAGCTTCTTGTGGAGTGCTCATTTATTTACCTCTAAATCACGTATACTAACAGCCTCTCTGGGGGGAGTGGTGGTGGTGGTGGCGTAGTGGGCTAAAGTGCATAACTGGTAATCAGAAGGTTGCTGGTTTGATCCCCACAGCCACCACCATTGTGTCCTTGAGTAAGGCACTTAACTCCAGGTTGCTCCGGGGGGGATTGTCCCTGTCATAAGTGCACTGTAAGTCGCCCTTAGCAGTTCCCTGTCACAGTGGTGGCTCAGCGGTTAAGGCTCTGGGTTACTGACCAGAAGGTCGGGGGTTCTAGATACCACTGTTGGGCCCTTGAGCAAGGCCCTTGATCCTCTCTGCTCCAGGGGTGTCGTAGCATGGCTGACCCTGCACTCTGACCCCAGCTACCTGTCAACCACTACACATCAGCAGAGGAAATGTTTGATTTCAATGTATTAGTGGCATGTGTGCTTACATTTTTAACTTGTTTCTTTAGGTGGGTCAAGTCTTCCTATATTTCCAGTGGTGAGTATCAGATTTTCCATCTCTTTGTTTTTTTGGTCATGGTTCATGACATTACGGTGACCCATTCTGTGTGTGTTCCTAGTGTTACTCTGTGATTTTCTGGCATTGTTGAACTGCTATGCAACAAAACAATCCTGATGTTGTGAGGAGTGTAATTTATGGTAGTGGCACGTCTGTCTTGAGCTGTTTGCGCAACGCGTGCGAAATGTCTTAAGCATATCAGAAGCTTGGATTTATATGTCAAACTTTTCTCAGGGATAACCTGTTGTTGGAGACTGGCTTCTTGGCCATACTTGTCGCTCCCATGAACATGCCCTGGTCTTCAAAAGTGCGTCTTCATGACAACGTGACTTTCTGGCTGGTGCGCTGGCTGTTGTTTCGGCTGATGTTTGCGTCTGGTGTCGTCAAACTGACCAGCCGGTGTCCCACCTGGTGGGGTCTGACAGGTAAGGGTAATAGTTCACCAAAACATGAAAGTTCTGTCATTTATTACTCACCCTCATGTCGTTCAGAACCTGAATGTATTTCTTCTGCGGAACACTAAAGGAGATATTTTAAATGGGGGTGGGAATCATAAGGAATTTGACTATAAATGTTCCAATTCTGTTTCCTCTTAGTGATTCTGCTTTCTTCTTTCTTTTTTATCCACTTTTCTCCCCAATTTGGCATGCCCAGTTCCCACTACATACTAATACTAGATCCTTGTGGTGGCACTGTAACTCAATCCGGGTGGTGGAGGACAAGTCTCAGTTGCCTCCACTTCTGAGACCGTCCATCCGCGCATCTGATCACGAGACTCGTTGTGCATGACACCGCGGAGACTCACAGCATGTGGAGGCTCATGCTACTCTCCACGATCCACACACAACTCACCACACGCCCCATTGAGAGAACCACTAATCACCACCACGAGGAGGTTACCCCATGTGACTCTACCCTCCCTAGCAACCGGGCCAATTTGGTTACCCCATGTGACTCAACCCTCCCTAGCAACCGGGACAATTTGGTTGCCCCATGTGACTCTACCCTCCCTAGCAACCGGGCCAATTTGGTTGCCCCATGTGACTCTACCCTCCATAGCAACCGGGCCAATTTGGTTGCCCCATGTGACTCTACCCTCCCTAGCAACCGTGACAATTTGGTTGCCCCATGTGACTCTACCCTCCCTAGCAACCGGGCCAATTTGGTTGCCCCATGTGACTCTACCCTCCCTAGCAACCGGGCCAATTTGGTTACCCCATGTGACTCTACCCTCCCTAGCAACCGGGCCAATTTGGTTGCCCCATGTGACTCTACCCTCCCTAGCAACCGGGACAATTTGGTTGCCCCATGTGACTCTACCCTCCCTAGCAACCGGGACAATTTGGTTGCCCCATGTGACTCTACCCTCCCTAGCAACCGGGACAATTTGGTTACCCCATGTGACTCTACCCTCCCTAGCAACCGGGCCAATTTGGTTGCCCCATGTGACTCTACCCTCCCTAGCAACCGGGACAATTTGGTTACCCCATGTGACTCTACCCTCCCTAGCAACCGGGACAATTTGGTTACCCCATGTGACTCTACCCTCCCTAGCAACCGGGCCAATTTGGTTGCCCCATGTGACTCTACCATCCCTAGCAACCGGGCCAATTTGGTTGCTTAGGAGTCCTGGCTGGAGTCACAATGACTTTGGTTTCTTAACAATTACAAATGAATCCATTAATTGGCTGTATCACTCTACTCTCTCCTCTCCACCAATTGCTGGTGTGTGGTGAGCGTTCTGGTCATGATCCAGGTGGATGCTGCACACTGGGGTTTCATAACATTTAGAAGCCTAAAAAAAGCATCCAAAATTGTCATAAGTAGTCCATGTGATGCATCAAATCAACTTATTTATCGACTCGTGTCACCACCGTACAAATCCAAAATGGCAGCACATCAATAACATTAAACTCTGGTTGTATTGCACATCAGCGTGTTGTCATTGAATGGTTGAAAATGCTACACTTTCCCTGTGTGTGCGCGCTTATGACACCGCTCATGTTATATCAAGTCATAAAAGAGTTTCTTTTGTCTCGTCAGCTGTAACCTATCACTATGAGACCCAGTGTATCCCGACCCCGCTGGCCTGGTTTGCTCACCAGCTGCCGGTGTGGTTCCAGAAACTCAGTGTGGTGGGGACATTTGTTACCGAAATTGCTGTTCCGTTTCTGTTCTTCAGCCCCATACGAAGACACCGGCTCACCGCTTTCTATATGCAGGTGTGTGTGTTTTAGCGTTTGGCGAGGAACCGTCTAACATTTTATTTTAATGTCTGGCGTGTTTGTTCATTTTTGTGAGAGATGTGTGTGTTTTACAGGTTCTGCTTCAGGTGCTGATTATTCTGTCGGGGAATTATAACTTCTTTAATATTCTCACGATCACTCTGTGCCTCTCTCTGCTGGATGATCAACATGTCAACTTCTGGCTCCGCAGACCCACGCCAAAGACAGAGAGCTGTATGTAGACACAACAACACTTTTTTTTGTTGTTGTTGTTGTTATTAAGGCTGTATTTATTTACTTATTTGCATTGTGTCCTATCCTGGTGTGATGCGATTTAGAGATGGGAACCGTAAGGAATCTAATGGTTCTGGTTCCTTAATGGTTCCAGTCATTGTTTTGGTACTTTTGAGAAATAGATTTTTAGAAATATTAAATGCAATTGACCTTTCGCTAAGTGTTTTCCTCCGCCACAAATAGAGACGTTTAAAAAGCCCTCTCAATTCAACCCTCTTGTTGGAGAAAGAATCTCCATTGGCTAGTACATTGTTGTTTTCACTTGACAGACTTTTTTCGAGTTGAAGTCAGAAGTTTACATACACTTAGGTTAAAGTCAATAAATCTCATTTTTTATCCACTCCACAGATTTAATATGAGCAAACTATAGTTTTGGCAAGTGGTTTAGGAAATCAACTTTGCATGACATGAGTAATTTCTCCAACAATTGTTTACAGACAGATTGTTTCACTTTTAATTGACTATATCACAATTCAGGTGGGTCAGAAGTTTACATTTTAAAAAGAGAGAGGGGAAGGCCAACACGGAGCGGCAGTGGGAGAGAGAGGAGGGAGAGGAAAATCATGCTTCTTTTCAAAATGTTAATCACTAATAGACTGTAAATAACAGAAAAAAAATTAAAAAAAATATTTTGTTAGTATCAGATACTTGGAAAAGGATGACGTTAGAAAACTGAAATCAAGAGTTTTCAAACAAAGCTGGATTAGTGTTGAATGGATGTGGCCTAAAAAAACTCATTCCGGGATGAATTTGACTGTTTTTGTACAGCATCCTTGCAGACCCTCTTGTCCAGTCTTATCGTGATGGTCGAATTTGGCGTATACGCTCTGCTTGCCTACTTGACTTCCCTTTACTTTGACCTGCAGGTGGAATGGGACAAGAAAAGTGTCTCCTCCAAAGCAGGTAAAACTCCAGCATTTATCTTCAACTCATTTCAGATAGTTGTTGTTCAATAATATTCACCTTCTGGATTTCTGTTCTTCAGCATTTACGTTTTTTGAGTTCAGCGGGTTTTTGAAGGCAGTCACAATGCCCAGTATCTGGATGGGTGTGCTGTCGGTCACCTGGGAGATCATCACCGCCATGTTTAAGTGAGTGGTGCTGTCTGTTTGCAACCGTGTGCAGGTGTTTGTTGGAACAGGATGTCCAGTAGATGGCACTGTGTGCATTGAGTCCAGTAATGTCCAGAGTCTGTGAAGTGGATTGGTTCTGATTATGTGTGTGTGTGTGTGTGTGTGTGTGTGTGTGTGTGTGTGTGTGTGTGTGTGTGTGTGTTGCAGGAGTGCTTGTGTGAAGGGTGTGTTCTGGCGTCTCTGGAGTACAGTCCAGTGGGCAGTTATGGTTTCAGCTACAGTCTCAATGTTTGCCATCAGCCTGGTCAGTGACACACACGTCTTCATGCTTATTTAGATATCATCTTTTGTCTTTTGGTTCCTTTTTGTCTTGAGTCATGTTAAAATAAAGTGGAAATATCAGGGATTATTAAAAGTGTCATTTCCATGCCTGGAAAAGTAATGGAAATTAATACAATCATAAAACGTTATGTAAAAGACATGGACATTTCTAGAGTAAATATTTTTTCTTACTATATAAATAATATTTGAATATGAAACTCAACCAAAAAGAAAGACAGACACACACACACACACACACACACACACACACACACACACACACAGGTGTCGGATCACGACCCGGCCCGCCCTCCGCCCTGCCACATTCCTCCTCGTTCTCTCAGGCCGGGGAGCCCCCGGCATGACGTAACCCCCCCCCCCTTCCCCTGGGGAGGGGCGTGCCTTCTGCCCCGTCTGCCAGCAGGTCATCCCCGTCTACCTGGATGAGGGAGGGAAACCAAAAAAAACTGTGGCATCTACATGCCTTAACGGCGATCGTGCCAAATTAACAAAACTAGAGAGAGAGAGAGAGAGAGAGAGAAAAAAACACACTTACACGCCGGTTCTCCGATACGCCGTAGCTTGGTCCTTGGCCACTCCTCCACCCTCTAATGGACAACAGCCGTGCCTCCCTGGGCGGATCAGAGGGAGTCCTCCTGCCCCTGGCATATGTAACGCTCCGCCGAGTTATTGGTGGGCGGTAGGGGTCTCCCCCACCTCTAGCAGCGGTAACCGCTCTAGGTGGTTAGTTGGGAGCCCCTCCTCCCTTCGTGGGCGTCAGACTTACCTCTGCTTCCAGGCGGCCGTGCTCCTCCGGTGGATGGCCGCAGCTGCTCCTTTGGGGTGGATGGTAGCGGCAAGAACTCCCAAAACGGCACATCCCTCCTCCTTAAACGAGTTAAACTGTCCTTTTAACCTATATGAAAGTAACAACTCTAATAGTGTGTGTGTGTGTGTGTGTGTGTGTGTGTGTGTGTGTGTGTGTGTGTGTGTGTGTGTGTGTGTATGAGCACAGGTTCCATACACCTTCATTGAACATGAGGCCAACAGTAATCTTTGGCCTGGCATCCAGACAGCGTTTGAGATAACTGACCGTTACCAGCTGGTCAACTCGTACGGACTGTTCCGGAGAATGACTGGAGTTGGAGGACGTCCAGAGGTAGTCATTGAGGGCAGCATGGATCGCAACACATGGACGGTCAGTTAATGGCTGATTTGACTTGAATCATGTCATGTTTTGGATTGGAGCTTTAAAGATTCATGATATCAGTCATCATATCGTAATTGGTCATAATATAAAAATAATGATTGGCTCATATTGGTATTAGGCAAAATTTAATCCGTGATTACATCCGTAATTAAAAACTTTATGGTGCATTTATTTCCCACAGGAGATTGAGTTCATGTACAAGCCAGGGAACATGAGCGCAGCGCCCCCTGTTGTGGCTCCGCACCAGCCCAGACTGGACTGGCAGATGTGGTTTGCTGCTCTTGGGCCGCACACACAGAGTCCCTGGTTCAGCAGCCTATTAAACCGACTACTACAGGGCAAACGAGATGGTAAGAAGACAGAACGTGTTTATGTGCATGCACGAGGTTAAGATCGAGCCAGTGCTTCAGTTTGCCAAAAACACAACTCTCAGTGCAGTGGTTTATACTATATTTGGGCAATTCCAGTGATGGCGTTTGCTGTGAAAACAATCCGGAAATCAGGTTTGGCACTGCTAATAACATGTCATTTTTAATTTTCATTGTTTCGTACGTGACAGTTGTGAAAGCGGCACTTGCACGATGCGGAAAAACCATACAAAACGATGTGAAACCTTAGTGTCATTAGTATGATATCCATCATGGCTGCACGATGGACTGAAATAAGATTAAAATTGCGATATGGTTGTGCACGAGAACTAAAATGTAATATACATTGACCGCTTCAGACAGTGATGCACGATGAGCGTCGCCCTCTAGCGGGTGTGTGCGGAACACACCGAGCAGCACAGCAATATGAGATGATCTAATGTTTATCATATTACAACTCAAATCACAAAGTTTGTCAAAATGAACCCTTTCAAAATGTTGGCTTTAGTCCCAGTAAACTTTGAAATATGTCACAAATCAAAGCAATAAAGAGTGAAATATCTGCATAATCGCGGTAAAAGAACAAGCTGTGGATGTTTGATTCTCCCATTGATACCCATGTGACATGTAATAAAGTGTCTGTAATGGTCACATCCTGTAACACATTATTATGGGGATTTAAAGTAAAGGGAGACTTGAACTTAACCTCTAAAACATTATGGACATGACACAGCACTCAAATGCAGCGCGGTCATAAATGTGGCTTATAATTAAAAAAAAGAGTATGACTCATCAGACATTTTATTGTCTTTCTGAAAATAATTATTGCTTACTTAAAATGGAATTAAATGCCCTTTGACCCCTCTATTGCAACCATGAAATATGGCTGGTTGAAAATGTTGTTGTATAAATGGTGCCCTGAGGTGGAGAAACAAAGCAATTTCCTAAAAACAATTGTTACAGAACTTTGACCCAATAATGTCGGATGTATCAAATATGACACACAACGTTTGATGGCTCGTGTTTCACTATTTGTTCAAGCCGATGAGCCAAACGACCTATTAATGGCACCATCTAGTGGTTATTTGTGAAAGTGGTTTCAATGTCTATATCGATCTATTTATAATGGAGGAGGACTGCGTGAAAAGTGACCTCATGTTGGGATAAATGACAGCTTATTATTATGATGTAATGATTATATTGTTACTGATATTCTAAAAGGAGTATTTGCTGAATATAGGCAACTTGTGCTTGGTTAAAATTTTGTATATTATTTTATTGAAAAAGCCAGTTGAATTCCAGATGTATCAAATATGATACAACAGGCTTTTGAGGTATATCTCTAAATCTCTATTACATTCATTCCTACCACAAAACTAAAATAAAATATAATAATCACGTAGATTGGAGAATTCTATCCTGCCCTGTCATTATAAAGATCTCATTGTTTTTCATTACAAGCTATTATGATGTCATCTTACCATAAGTTACTGAGACCCAGCGAAAAAAGTTTAACAATGTTTATTTTTTTTTTTAAATGTCAATAGTGTTTGGTGCATAAAATCCATATGATAAAAATGGTTTATTGAAAAAAGAAAATTCAATTCATATTGTATTTGATGTGCTGAATTGAACTGTGATACATTTCAGTCCATATATATAGATCAAGGTGAGGAAGTTGTCATGGCCAAACTCTCAAACATTTGGTATCTCTGAAAAGCCCAGAGAGTCCTCTAAAAACACCCCACTGTAGCATGTATGGGCAAAGAAAAACTTGGGTAGCAAATGCCCTACACAAAAATGAATTGCTGGGCATCAGGAGGATAATGACCTTTTTAAAGCCTAATTGATCAAATATGATGCATAAAAAAAAATTGCATTTTTATTTTTTTTAATGATTTCTTTTAAAACTTTGTCTAATAGTGCTAAAAAGAGTTTAATATAAAAAAAATAGAATTTTCTGACAATTATTTTATATGTCAGGCTTTACAGGTTTAATACAGTATAGATAGACAGACATAAAAATGCCAATTTAAAGGGGTTTTGTTCCGTTGCTTAAAACTTTATTTTTAACGAGATATGGTTGACATTTACATTGAATTGTTGTCTTGTGTTGTGCAGTAATACGACTCGTTCAGACAGACGAGTCTCTGTATCCGTTCAGTAAACAGCCTCCTGCATATCTCCGGGCTCATCGCTACAAATACTGGTTCACCGAGCCGAAAGAGGATGGGTGGGTTACATGCACACATCTCCACCGGTGCAATCTATTTCACAATAAGTCTTGCTATCAAATGACATTTACATATAATGCTTATGGCTGATGCTTTTATCCGAAGCGACTTGCCTGTTCCCTGAATGTCCCATTTTAACTGAAGCTGCCTCCGCTTTAGCTTTAACAAGCAATGTTCATTATTAATTGTCGGAATGAATTAGCTCTGGTCATCGTCTGTTTTTAAACTTTGGCCGATGTCTGATTATGCAGTTAATTGTTTTTAGCGGCCAGTACAGATGTTGGCCAATACATTGGTGCATCTCTATTTGAAACTGTAACTATGATGTCACAAACACTGCACTTTTAGCTTTCGACCCAATAGACTTAAAAGTTTTATTAAGAAAAATGCAACGTATTATCATAAAGTGATCATTTCTTTATTTTTTGGTTAAATTGTTAATGTTTATTGCCATTGTTCAGGTCATACCCTCAGCGATGGTGGAGGAGGGTGTATGTGGAGGAGTTCTATCCCATAGTGCACCTTGGTAACTCTTATCTGGAACATATGCTTGTTCAACATGGTCTCAAGGTAAAGAACGAGTTGACCATCAAAAGTGAACATTTGATTGAATTGGGAAACATTTTGAATAATGACTTCAATTATAAACTTGCATGAGAAGAATGCATAGAAAGTATTAAAGACAAGGATTTTTAATTATTCCAGCATTCAAGATTGGGTGTAGTCTTACAGCAGAATAATTTACATATATTTGGGGGGCCTTAAGCACATTTTCACGCAAATTCATCTAAAATTCGTCAAATTTGGCACAGATGTAGCTCAGGTCATACCGAAATGATTTAGCTAGGGCGCCGGAGCCAGTGACCCTCGGGGCCAAGATGGCGGCCAAATCCAATATGGCTGCTGCCCGAAAAGGGTTCCGCTATAACTTTTGAGCCACATGAGTTACAAATACAAACTTGATATGTTTGTCAGCTTAATTGATCATTGAAAAATACATAGATATTTGTATAGACAAACGGTAGATTTATTACATAGACAGCGGCCATATTGAATTTATGGAATTTGGGGGGTCCTCATATACCCAATCATAAATGTAAGTATTCCTATGGGTTTCCCATGGTCAAAAAAGGTAAAATAGACATCAAGTTTGTATTTGTATCTCATCTGGCTCAAAAGCTATAGCCGAATCCCTTTCAGGCTTCGGCCATATTGGATTTGGCCGCCATCTTGGTCTCAGGGACCATTGGCTCGGGCACCCTGGCTAAATCATTTCATTATGCCCTCATCTCTATCTGTGCCAAATTTGGTGCTTGTAGATGAATTTGCGCGAACAATGGCGTGTAAGGCCCTATACTACAGCCCAAACTGCTTTTTTGGACAGCGGCCATATTGGAATTGGAGGGTCAAGGGGTCCAGATATACTGGGTCATAAATATAAACATTCCTATGTATTTTTCATGATCAATTAAGCTGAAAAACATATCAAGTTTGTATTTGTAACTCATGTGGTTCAAAAGTTATAGCCGGAACCCTTTTCAGGTAGCGGCCATAATGGATTTGGCCGCCATCTTGGCCCCAAGGGTTGCTGGCTCCGGCGCCCTAGCTAAATCATTTCTGTATGACCTGAGCTACATCTGTGCCAAATTTGGCGCTTTTAGATGAATTTGCGCGAAATGACCTATTTATGTGCTTAAGGCCCCCCCAACTAAAAATTATCCCGTTAAGTAGCTTCAATGTGGTTTGCTACCTACCTTATGTTGTGTTCTGGTTAAAAAAAAAAATGTATCCAATTGGAATAAAATTCCTTAAATTTGTTCACATATGTTATCTGAAAACACACAAAAAAAGGTGACCATTTTCTTTACATTTTATTGGTTTTATTTCACTCTGTTGTGTTCCTGGTCCACTAATTGAGGCCTTTCCAACGATATAAATGTAACACCTTGCTACCTCATCTTTTTTATAGTTTTACCAACTCTGAATATAATTGTTGTGATAACAAATTTGCAAATTATGACAATGAAACAGTTCTAATTTCTCAGCAAATTAAAAAGCGTTATTTATAAATTGGTAGGATCAGCTAAATGCGTTGTAAAGTCCAGATTCAAGGCTTTAAAATGACACCTATTTTGTTCAGATCAACCAAGTGGTAATTAATGTATTTACTTTATTATCCTTTTTTCCTCCCAAAGGAAGTGCCTCCCACTGGCCCGGTTTGAGCTCAGTTCAATGAAAATAAGTTGATAAAAAGATCTAATGCAATATCTTGTGATAATATATGCAATATGAGAGATTTATAACGATCTTAGTGGGCCGGTCATTTTTGACCGGGAACACAAAATGTGTTAGAACAAAACAAACACAACACACGGGTTAAAAGGGTTGCTTGACTGTAGTTGAACTGTTTAATGTGTGTGTGTGTGTGTGTACACTAATATATATATATATATATATATATATATATATATATAGCTGCAATTATAGGAGTCCAAACAAAAAGTAGAGGAAAATTACCAAAATCACCAAATTTTAAGGAACAAATCAAGGCCAAGTAACTTCATTACTAAGTACTTTAGTGAATTGTCATTATTGTGTTTGCAGAATTTTAAGGATGACCAAAACCTATACCTCAGATTTCATTTCTGTCCACCGTTTTGAGTTTTCCAAAAAATAAAAACCACTTTCGAACTCCGATCATTGGCCTGATTTCCACAAAATTTTGCATCTATCATCTAGAGACTCTCTTGACAAAGTTACCAAAATAATTTTGATTTGCAAATCATTTAGAACAGCGACTCTCAACTGGTTTTGCTGCAGGACCCCAGACTCCTCCATTGGACGTCAAGTGGCGACCCAAGAAGTACAAAAATTGTTTAGCGTACAAAAGTGGATCTTGATAGTTTCATATTTCGGCGGCAATAATTCACAGCACAAAACGCAAACCATGTCCTCGTTGCAAGCTGGGGCGGAGCCAGGAGTTTTTCAAAGGGGTGGCCAGGCAGGGGCAAGCGATCAGTCTGTGGTGGCATAGAAATGTGCGGGCAGCATTTTTATATGGGTTGAGTGGATACAATGACACCCGGGACGGAGAGGTGCGGCGACCTTGGTGTGCGCACATGTTAAGTTTGTACATTTGTATAGAGATGATTTCACCTCTAAAGAACTAAATTGTGCCCAAAAAATTACTAAAACAGCAACAGTTAGGGGGTTGCCAGGCTTCGGTCCATGGTGGCCACGCCCACCCCATTGGCCACCCCATTGGCCACCCCATAGCTCCACCACTGGTTGCAAGTGAGCATGTACTACATCTAGTCTGGGTCATGTTTTCTGCATTGTTTTGTTCATTGTTTTTGAGGATGACCCACAACATTATGTCGATAATTTGATTGGACGCAGGCCTTTGACACGAAGAACAAAAGATATAGGATGCATTTTCAGCTCACATTTAAAAGTCTCCAAATTTGGTGTCTCTTGGATAACACATCTTTAGTGGTCTTATTATTGACTGCTGCCATCTGATTCTTCTTGTGCACTAGGATAAGACCCCTATGAGGCGGGGTTCGAATGCTTGGTTGCCGCGTTTATTGCGGCAAGTTGGCGAACAAGTACGTGTGATGCCAGCTCCTCTTCTGCTGTTGACTCTCTTCAGCTCGGCAGCAACAGTCGGTCTCCTCAACTGTCTACGATCACGCACACGTCCTCACCAACACGAGTCCCACCAGAACAAACACGCGGATAAACAGACCACAAACGCAACACCCTCCAACATGGCAGAGAAGGACGAGAAGAAGCTTGAGGTGAAGAAGCTTGAGGAGGAAACTAAAGCGGATGCTGAGGTAGAGGAAGATGGACAGTTGGAAGAGGAAGATGCAACAAAGACCAGCGAAGAGGACGAGGAAGAGGAAGTGAGCTCAGAGGAACGGGACGTAGACGGGATCAGAAAAAGAAAATGATGAGCTTCAGGCTCTACAAAAGCAACTCGGGGTAATTACATCTGCCCCAGAACATCAGCACTTATTTATTACTTCCATTATGTCAAAACACTTTTCCTGTTTTCAAAGGTATATTTGAGACATGTAGACATCATAGTAACCCATTTACATATACCAGTGGCTTACTTGAAGTTCAGCTAAACTTGAAAGTAAAGAACGGAAGCGCTTGCCAGATTTAGACACTATAAAAGAGCAAAATCACAAGGACTTTTTGTTATTTGGCCCTTGATTGTTCTAAGGGGTTAATGCAAAACAATGTAAATTATAGTTTTTTTCCTACCGTCCGCTAACTGCTCGCACACTTCATCATGCCTCATCACAAAAACCCAGGATGTGTCCTCCATGTTTCTTGTGAGACCTAAAAATATAACTTTACATGTTGGGATGCACATATTCTGGGCCATGCCTTATGATTTACCTAAAATAAAAAATCAAGTTTGGTTACAGGTGTCAGAAAATATTAGTTGGAGTTGAAAATAGTTATAATAGTAATATGAAGATATTTAAATTAAGTTGTTTTGCAATCTGATGGTCATCATGTCTTTGTTGTAAGATGTGTGTATTGCTGTAATGGTCCCAGATCAGTTTTGTACCACTGTGATCACATTATTAAGGTATGCCTAGACCCCGTTGTGTAAAGTGTTGCATGTTTATTATGTTAATATGAGCGATCTAAGAAAAAACCCCTCTGCTTTAATGTTTTGTAATAATTTTTAATAAACATATATAAAAATATGCACGCATATAAGTGCCTTTATTTCCAAAGATTTAACAAAGCAAGTGTACTGTAGCGTAATACCTTTTATATTTTTGTCATTTTCAATCGAGATATATATATATATATATATAAAATATATATATTTATATATATATATATATAAAAAACTCCTTTTTCAGGACACTGTATTTTAAAGATAATTTTGTAATAATCCAACTTTTCAGATATTTATTGTAAAGGGTTTATACAAGGTTTTTCCTGCTTGTTCAATGAACCATAAACAACTAATGCACATGCACCTGTGGAACGGTCGTTAAGACACTAACAGCTTACAGACGGGAGGCAATTAAGGTCACAGTTATAAAAACTTAGGACACTAAAGAGACCTTTCTACTGACTCTGAAAAACACCAAAAGAAAGATGCTCAGGGTCCTGCTCGTCTGCGTGAACATGCTTTAGGAATGCTGCGTGGAGGCATGAGGACTGCAGATGTGGCCAGGGCAATACATTGCAATATCCGTACTGTGAGACACCTAAGACAGCGCTACAGGGAGACAGGATGGTAACAACACCTGCACAGGATCGGTACATCCGAATATCACACCTGCGGGACAGGTACAGGATTGCAACAACAACTGCCTGCCTTACACCAGGAACAACAATCCCTCCATCAGTGCTCAGACTGTCCGCAATAGGCTGAGAGCGACTGGACTGAGGGCTTGTAGGCCTGTTGTAAGGCAGGTCCTTACCAGACATCACCGGCAACAACGTCGCCTATGGGCACAAACCCACCATCGCTGGACCAGACAGGACTGGCAAAAGCTGCTCTTCACTGATGAGTCGCAGTTTTGTCTCACCAGGGGTGATGGTCAGACTTGAGTTTATCGTCGAAGGAATGAGCGTTGCACCGATGCCTGTACTCTGGAGCGGGATCGGTTTGGAGGTGGAGGGTCCGTCATGGTCTGGGGTGGTGTGTCGCAGCATCATCGGACTGAGCTTGTTGTCATTGCTGGCAATCTCAATGCTGTGTGTTACACTTCATTATGAACTTCATTATGTGGTGCAGATGCTCTGAATTAGTGCAGGAATTTCCAGTTTGTCAATTTCAGCAGCAAATATGTTTTTGCTATGCGTCGTCAAACATCAGTGCCCCAAAAGTATTTGGCCCCTACAATCTACGGTTCACCCCGGTAAGCCTATAATAATAATTGATGTTTTAGAGATGTCGGGATGGATTTGGTGAGAAGTTGCCTACTCCCGTCAGTCGTCCTACGTGTTTGCGTCATGTCCGTAAATAAAGAAGCTAATACGGCGCATGTATATGTGTGGTGATGGGAGTGGTAGTTGTTTGAACCTGAAAGCTTTTAGCTACAACAAATGAGCAACATTAATTATGGATTGTTCCAAAAGGCAAGGCTCTATAAAATAAAAGGGACCTCGAACCGAGAAGAGTCTGCAAGCAAAAAGGGGAAGCGACCAAGCCGTAATAAAACACGAATCGACATCGGATTGGCTTTTCAGAGGTGGCGACAACGCCGAGATCTGAAAGGGTTTAAAACCGACCCAGAGATGGAGTTTTTTTCTTGCTCGACAGGTAAGATATTTTAATGGACCAATAGTTGGCCAGGTAGCACTCTGACACACTGTCTACACTGGGCGTGTCTGCTGACGCAACACGCCACAGCGGCTTGAGGCTGTCTCCATTGGACGCATCAACACGAACATTTGAAAACATTTAATTTGTGTAGTAGCGCCAGCTCTTGCAGCGCGAAATGGACGGCCACACCCGTTTATTGGTGCGCGACAAATGGGCCGCAATGGACGCTTCCAGTGTAGTCAGTGTCATTGATTATAATGGGGTTCGATTGCTTTTGACGTGACGCCACGCACCACTTGCGTCCGGTGTAGACGGGGTGCTAGCGTGGTAGTTCGTTATATAGTGTATACAGGGCATTTTCTTATTGATTGTAATAGAAACTTTCAACTTAATGCTGGTAACAATGCCAATGCTAGTTTCCACCGTTTGACTTGATCGGATATGGCTAGCAATCATTGTCATCGTTGCCTAACTTTGTAATGATATTTATTTTAAAAGAACAGCGGAAAAGTGCTACTTACCTGCTCAAAAGATATATTTCCCGGATATCCATATTTTTCTTCCTATTGTTATTTATTTACTTGAGGAGAGGGGGTGAGTTTTGTTGTCCTTAGTGTCATTCAATCCGATCCAAGATCACCTGTAACCATGGTTACACCGGTACTCATCAGTTGCATCCGCGCAGAAGAGCAGAGCCGAAGCCCACATCATGTAATTGCCAAAACAATGTTCCTCCTCAAGTAACTTGCAGTTTTACGCTTCAACCACTAGAGGGCCAAAAGCTACATAGTGTAGCATTAAAACTTGACTTTGTAATAAAATTGCTCACTAACCGTTTCTGTGTAAAGTTTATCTAGTTTTACAACTTTGTTGCCATCACGACGTAACGCCCGTAACCAATAACCAGAAGTTCATCCACCTAGAACAGAAGTTTGATGCTTTACTCAAATAATAAATAGCTTTTAACAAGAATTTAATGCAAGTGCTTTTATAAAAGTATATGCTTCACAACTTTTGTGTGGTACAGTTTGCTTAAAGTGTGCTTGTGGTATCTGTCTTAAAAAGAAATGCCTCTTAGTTTGTGTTTTGTATCGAATGCAATAGCATTCAGACAATTTTAAGTGCCCTCAAAGGTTTTTGGGGCCCCTCTATACACCTGACATTACACACCATCATGTCCCCAAGACAAAAGGACATTATCCAACCCACATTGTGGTTTATAAATCCCAAATTCTGTGCTGCAGAGAGGGAAACATGTAAAAGCATTAAAAACATCCAAGATTCAAACATCTGTTGAAATCTGTTTATATAAATATATTGCATCTGCTGGGACAAGAAAATGCTGAAATTGATGAAACACCCCTACATTGTGTGCTGTTCAACCCATGTGACTGAATATGTTGTCAAATTATGATTTCATGCATTGTCTCTCACTTGTGGCTCTCCGTACAGGGCCATGATTTTCCCAATGTCATGGATCAGACCAACTAGTGGAACCAATCGGGAGACGGGTTTACATGAGTTAAAATGAGTTAAAGTCCCTTTTGCACTGCTGAGTTTTACTATTTGCTTGACTAAACAAATTCAACAAGAGCAATATGAATGTCATGCTAGCATACTTCCCTGACTATTTCTGCTGTATGTACTGTAGATATGTCTGAGCTAGTGTGAATTCTATGGAAGTGTGCTGTTCTGAAGTCAGACTTTGTTTTCAGGTCATGATAGGCTGTTGATAAAATTGCACTTATGTCACACTGACCCAGATTTTCAGAGTGGGAATGCTGTGTGTACACTGTACACTCGGACACACACACTTATCCAAAGTAATGTAGTCCTACCTGCCTCGTTATTCATCGCGCGCGCGTGCGTGTGTGTGTGTGCGCGCGTGCGCGTGTGTGGGCAGGCTTAAGTTGTTTCCGAAGACTTTTTTTTTTTTTTTTTTTTTAAGATTACAAACTGGTAATTACTATGATATAATGCCTTAAATCTGGTTTATGATGACATTTTTAGAGTCCCCATAATTGTAAACACAAACATACTAAATGCTGTTTTTTTTTTTTTTTTTTTTTTTTTTTTTTTTTTTTTTTGCTTTTTGAAAATGTAAAAATGCAGAAAGGTTTTTTGAGGTTTAGGGGTTGTGTTAGGTTTATGGGATATAATCTATAAAGTTCGTTCTGTATAAAAATCATTATGTCTACGGAGAGTCATCATGAGGATAGCCGCACCAGTGCGCGCGCGTGTGTGTGTGCGCGCGTGCGTGTGTGCGTGCAAGCTATAACAGGTAAGTAAATGAGACTGAAAAATGAAGTGAGGCAACATATGCATTTGTTGTTTATTGAGACAGCTAAATTAAAATGCACTACAGAAATTAATAACTACAAACTTTGTCACTGTACACATAAGAAATATTGACATCTCAAAAGCTTTTGTTAACTTAGAATTAAATAACATTTCTTCCATTCAAGTCAATGCCATCATAGAAGGTGATAAAATCATCTCTCTTTTAAAGTGCTTTACATGTTTAATGGAAACATTTGACCTATGTGATTCATGAGTATAATCGTGCACATCATTCCACCATTGACACCACTTTTGTGTGTGTGTGTGTTTGGTTGGTTGGGGCCATGTGCTTTTTCAGCCAGTTGTCGCCCATGTTTTATACAGTATTTGTGTTTGTATGTTGTGAGAATGTTGGCACGCACATCATCAGTCATTGTTGAGAGCATAATAGATGAACATTTGACATCTGAAAAGCTTAAATGGGAATATATAGTGGCCCCAAGAAACATTTGGACACTTAACAGCTGCTGTGTGTAATGTTTTCCATTTTAAAAGCCATTCTTCTAGTTTAATGTACAAAGACAACTACAAGCCATTCATAGGTTTTATTCCACGAAGAGTGTAAACACTGGGACTCTGTGACGTTATTAATGTCGCTGTTTGATTATGCATGCCAACATGTCAATGTTGGCTCAACCAATGGTGTGAGTTTGGGGCAGGACTTCCTGTTTGCCAGCCAATGGCAGTCATTGTTTTTGCAATTTCATTTGGTGACGGTAATGGTGCAGAAACGGCCCGATCTCGTTATAATTATGTGCCTGGCGACATTTTTGCTAAATGATTTTACGTGGCTCATTAGATGATATTGGGCGACTGTGGTTCAGGTGGCTGCCAATCGCAGGGTTGGTTGTTCGATTCCCGGCCCACATGACTCCACATGCCGAAGTGTCCTTGGGCAAGACACTGAACCCCAAGTTGCTCCCAATGGCAGGTGCCTTGCATGGCAGCTCTGCCACCATTGGTGTGTGTGTGTGTGTGTGTGAATGGGTGATTGGGACACAGTGTAAATCACTTTGGTAACCTTTAAGGTGAATAAAAAGCGCTTTATAAGTGCAGACCATTTACCACTCTATAACAGGATGTTTACTCACAAGATGTGCATGTCGAAGCTATGTTCGACTTTGGCTGGCTAGGTCAAGGGTGATTTGTTTCAGATTAGAAAGCGAGAGAAAGACGGCAATCTTCTCAGTCAGTGTGGGATTACTGTAAAGATAATGAAGCTTCAAGATGCTCCTTTATAAGAGGGTATCAAGTATTAGAAGTGAGGGGCAGCTTAGTGGTACTCTTTAAGACTCTGGTTATGACCTGTCAGTACATTCCAGTGTTAAAGTCAACAGAAATCTGCTTTCATAACCAATTTTACTCCCTAATGTGGCATAAATCATAGCGAAACAAGATATTCAACGAGAAAAAATTTAGAACGTGACTTGATTTTTAGCACAGATCATTGATGTCATCTGAAATGGAAAATTGTTTTAATTATATTTTGATGAAATATTAGAAAGTCAAACATATCTATCTTTGGAATCAGGGGTGGATATAGGCATGGGCAGTTGTGCACCCCCCCCGGTCAACAACTTTGAGGTGGCGGCACACGCGGTCAACAACTTTGAGGTGGCGGCACACGCGGTCAACAACTTTGAGGTGCTGGCACGCGGTCAACAGCTTTGAGGTGCTGGCACACGGTCAACAACTTTGAGGTGCTGGCACGCGGTCAACAACTTTGAGGTGGCGGCACACGCGGTCAACAACTTTGAGGTGGCGGCACACGCGGTCAACAACTTTGAGGTGGCGGAAAATTTGAGGTGGTGGCAAACGTGGTCAACAAATTTGAGGTGGCGGCACACGTGGTCAACAACTTTGAGGTGGTGTAAAATTTGAGGTGGCGGCACACGTGGTCAACAAATTTGAGGTGGTGGCAAACGTGGTCAACAACTTTGAGGTGGCGGCACACGTGGTCAACAACTTTGAGGTGGTGTAAAATTTGAGGTGGCGGCACACGTGGTCAACAAATTTGAGGTGGTGGCAAACGTGGTCAACAAATTTGAGGTGGCGGCACACGTGGTCAACAACTTTGAGGTGGCGGAAAATTTGAGGTGGCGGCACACGTGGTCAACAAATTTGAGGTGGCGGCACACGTGGTCAACAACTTTGAGGTGGCGGCACACGTGGTCAACAACTTTGAGGTGGCGGCACACGTGGTCAACAAATTTGAGGTGGCGGCACACGTGGTCAACAACTTTGAGGTGGCGGAAAATTTGAGGTGGCGGCACACGTGGTCAACAAATTTGAGGTGGCGGCACACGTGGTCAACAACTTTGAGGTGGCGGAAAATTTGAGGTGGCGGCACACGTGGTCAACAAATTTGAGGTGGCGGCACACGTGGTCAACAACTTTGAGGTGGCGGCACACGTGGTCAACAACTTTGAGGTGGCGGCACACGTGGTCAACAAATTTGAGGTGGCGGCACACGTGGTCAACAACTTTCAGGTGGCGGCACACGTGGTCAACAACTTTGAGGTGGTGGCAAATTTGAGGTGGCGGCACACATGGTCAACAACTTTGAGGTGGTGGCAAATTTGAGGTGGCGGCACGCGGTCAACAACTTTGAGGTGGTGGCAAATTTGAGGTGGCGGCACGCCGTCAACAACTTTGAGGTGGTGGCAAATTTGAGGTGGCGGCACGCCGTCAACAACTTTGAGGGTGTTCTCATTAAGAATGAGTCAACACCTTTGGGGGCGCGTTGAATCGGGTTTCAACCAGGGCGCCAAACAAGCTAGAACCGCAACTGTTTGGAGTAACGTGCACCGTTGAATCAAACACAGTAAGACTAGGAATGTGTGTTAGGAAAGTAAATGGGCTCAATTTAAAGTAGCCCCATTTTACCTTTTTTTTCTACTATGGAAGACGAAAGATGATGTTAGGCAGAAGTTCGCCTCGGTCACCAATCAATTGTATCACATCTCTTTTCCATACAATGAAAGTGAATGGTGTCTGAGGCTAAAATTTTGCCTAATTGCTCCTTTGTTTCCCATTGACTTTAAATGGAGCTGTACATTTGTAGGCAAAACCAGAAGGCTTATTCGCATGTGTTCCCTCAGGATATTCCTATGGGTTCCATAGGAGAGTCTAAAACGCTAATTGTCTTACGCGATTGAATATCCCTGTTGTTGAAAGCAGCTGATGAATGCTGTTTGTTGTCCGGTGGGGTCTGTGGTCTACTGTTGTCACACTTTTGGATGGGTTTTCTGATGGGCCATGCAGCCGGAATGTCTTATCCATAACTATGTGGACTTCTGGGGTTGATTGGCGAGTCTCGTCTTCCGCTTAGTCCAGTCAGCTGGTAGAGGCGGTGACTGAGGTTCTGCACCTGGCAGGTGCCGAGCACGCATCCCACACGCATCAGCTGACCCCGTGAATCTCTGTGAACATGCCGGCGTTCCCGGAAATGTCCCTGAGCGCTGCTGTGTTGATTGGATGGACTCACTGGGGGTCCTTTATGCACGAGGGCTCTCCAGACTTCACTTCGCTCTCTCGCCACGGTACTCGAAACTATTGGAGGAATGGGGACAGTTTCCATGGTGATTCTGCCCCCTGTTTCTGGGAGCTTCCCGGGGTTTCTGGGAAAACTTAATCTGGTGATAGAAAGAGAAATAATCTGGGTGACTACCTTTAGTTGCGAATACACATGCACACGCTGACAAGATATAAAACTGTTGTTTAAAATGCATCTGGCAATACTTAATACATTCACACAGAACCCTGCTGAAAATAACTACTTTAACCAGCCTGTGAATGTTTTCTGGTCTTGGCTGGTTTAAACTGGTCTCCTAACCAGGCCAAGCTTGTTTTCAGCTGGTCTCATAGCCTGCTCAATCTGTGCTGTGTTATCTGGTAGGCAAGAAAGAAACAGCCTAAACCAGCTTAAGATGGTTTGTTGGTTTTAGCTGGTCTTAGCTGGTTTAAGATGGTCTCCCAGCCAGACCATCTCAGCTGGTCTAGATGTTTTCCTAGCCTGGTCAAGCTGTTACTGGTTTAATTTAAAAGCAAGAATGAAATAGCCTAAGCTGGTTTGCTGGTCTTAGCTGGTTTAAGATGGTCTCCCAGTCAGAACAAGCGGGTCTAGATGTTTTCCTAGCCTGGTCAAGCTCTTGCTAGTTTAACTTAAAGGCTAGAATGAAAAAGCCTAAACTGGTTTCCTGGTCTTAGCTGGTTTAAGATGGTCTCTCAGCCAGACCAAGCTGGTTTTCAGCTGGTCTAAATGGCCTCCTAGCATGGTCAAGCTGTTGCCGTTGTAATCGGGAGTTTAAGCCAGCCTAAGATTGTTTGCTGGTTTTACAGCAGCTGGTTTAAGATGGTCTCCCAGTCTGGTGCCGAATGGTTTCTCAGAATGCCAAATGGTTTCTCAGTCTGACCAGCTGAAAGTAGCCAAAAGCCCTCTAAAACCAGCCCACGGATCAGCGAAGACCAGAACATCATATTTTAGTAGCACCCTACTTGAGTTTCGATGGGAATGAAAATGAGGCTAAGAGGGATCGAACTTGGAGTCTCTTCAATAGGCCGTACTGTTGCTTAAATTGGTGTTGATCATTCAGCTGATGGAACATCTTCCCAAAAAAATTTCAGTAGACTCAAAAGTCCTTAAAATTAGATCTAGGACCGAGCACCTTTTATACAGCTCTATACATGTATGCCATTGAAGAGACGGAGTTCTGTATGCATATGTTTGGGATTTTCATAGTGTGTGTTTATGTTGCGTATTAGCGGGGGATATATGGTAATGCTTTCGTCTTACATTCTGATAAGGATTAGAATGTATCTGAACGGGATTAGTCTGGACTGGTTCAAACAAATGCATAAGTGCAGCAGTATACCAACACAACCACTTCCCCCATTTACATAAGCTTTAAAAACATTCCTGGTCTCCCAATACTTTATGGTCTAAACTGTAAAGAGTTTAAATGGTTATGACATTCGTCCCATGTACACCTTTGGTCAACACTTGGAATGAGGTTATTTTGGTCTTTATGCCACTTTTTAATGGCACAGAAGAGAGACGGTACAATTTAGGGTGAAGGAGGAATTGGGATTGTAGCAGGCCGGATTCAAACCTACAACTCGGTGTATGAGAGCATGTGCGCTAACTTGTAAGAGAGACACGTGTGGGCAGCACCTGAATAACCTGTTTTGAAACGGTATACAGGTTCTGTTAGTAGAACCGGAGATGTGGTACGGCCAGGGTTCGGGGCTAGTACGGGTCTGTAACCAGGGCTGGACTGGGAAGAGAAATCGGCCCAGGATTTTACATGGCAACTGGGCGGGGGAGGGGGTGTTCGGAGGCTCATTTTAGCTTATCTCAGACCATTCGGCACGTTTCGCGGGTGACCCACCGGCCTGCTCGGTTCTCCTGATGGCCAGTCCGCCCCTGATCGGCCCCAAAGAGCGTCGGCCCACCGGGAAAATGCCCGGTATGCCAGATTACCAGTCCAGCCCTGTCTGTAACAAATAGTGATTTAGAGCTATTGACACGGAGTTGGGTCTCTTATTTTGTAAATATTGAAAAGGATCCGTCTGTCCGTCCCGATTAAAACCTGCTTCTTATGTAATTTAATACATCGTTGTTGCAGTTGTACCTAAGATTAGATAAGAAACGCCTCCGCTACATCATGAAAGTCTGCTAAAGTGAAATTGGCCAGGAGAGCAAAACATGATAGACTTGTAGCAGGCCATGATGGTTACACAATAGCCCTGTCCCAACATGAACCCTTCTAAGCCTCTGCACCGAGCTAAAGTCCTACTGCTTCACTGGTCCATTCACAAACTTCAGATCGAGGTGCTATAACACACACACACACACACACACACACACACACACACACAGGTCTGTGAATATGGAAGGAATAGGGTGAAGAGTTTCTTGGAAGACAGAGCAGGTGAAGAGGAAGAGGGGGAGATGCATTGTGGCGTATTATTCTGCTTTAAGGGTGAATGGAGAGGAACTGAGAGCGAATGAGAGAAAGGAAACTATATCTAGAAGTTTCAGGATGAGAAAGAGAAAGATCGTTGAGGAGAGTTCCCACATTATCGCGCCGCATGGGGCCTGAGAGAGAGAGCGAGGTGTTGGAATGAAGTAGTGTCCAACTTAATCAGACAATCTGATGTTGCAATCCACTCTTTGAGAGGCACATTTTAAAAAATGGGGCTAGAGAGAGCTAATTTGGGTGAGAAATGGCCTAAATCCACATCCTTCCTGGTGCATGTGTGAGCAAAAGAGGATTTAATTTGCAGCTGAACATTAAAGTCCTCAATCACTAAGTGTTTGTGAGCTCACCGTTTATTTGACCTTTCACACGTACTGTGTGTTCAGATTTATGCTGTAAGCTTGTTGCCCCTTTGAAGGCCACAATGAAGAACCTTTCCAACCCACCAGGAGAGGGAGCCACTGAGCTTGGTGCAAGTCAAGTTAAGCTCAATCGACAGCATTTGTGGTGAAATACTGATTACCGCCAAAAAATATATATATTTTGACGCATCCATTTTCATTATAAAACCAAAAAATCATCAATGGAGGTTCCAGTGAGGCACTTACAATGGAAGTGAAGGGGGCCCATTTTTTTAGGGTTTGAAGGCAGAAATGTGAAGCTTATCAATTTTTGTATTCCTCCGTTAAAATACTACACAGAATAGATTAGCAAGCGATTTTATCACACTAAATCATGCTAACATGCATATTATTTATGTCTTGTGGCTACACGTTTGAAACGGTGAGTATTTACATGTTTACGGATTTGGCCCCCATTCACTTCCATTGTAAGTGCCTCACTGGAACCCTCCATTTTCCTTTAAATCTAGCACTGAGACTGTAATCCTCCCAAAACAACAGGTACAGGACTGTTACAGTAAGCCACACTTAATATGCATGAATGCCCATTGCATTACAAAACAAAGTATTAAACCAAGTGGCATTTACTAACCAATAAAAATGTGCTTGCTCTGTCTTTTTAACATTTGTGAAATGGTTTGATATTTTGTTGTGCAATACAGTGCATGCATCCATGCATTTTAAATGCGGCTTAATGTCCAAATACTATTTTTGTGCAACTGAAAGAGGCATCCAGGTGTGATGGCGTCTAAAGAAGGCATAGTTCACTTGCATCATTCATATTTTTCCTAGTCCGTGTTAGAAATAGCGCACTCTGTGTCATGACTAAGCAGTGACGATGTGGAAATCTGAGTAACTACGTTACAGGTTGCACGTCTCTCTCGCGCGCTCTGTGCCAACTGAAGACAGTCAAGTGACACTTGCTCATTTAGACGTGCAGGCGACACACGCATACACACTTAAACTTTAGCTAAAGAATAACTTCGTTACGCAACTCGCATAAACAAATAGATGAAATCATCCTCCAACTAATTTGGAGCGCAATACCGCACGGGCTCTAAACCAACCTTTCCAAACTGTGCCTCAGGATATTTGGCTTAATATTTAGCATATCTATGCAATTAGAGAGTCATGCATTTCCATTTTTTTTTTTACTCTGCATATAGTGCGGCTCATATCGGTACACCGGTGAACCGGGCGTAAAACTCACCTGTTGCGCACCGGCTGTGCCAGTGTTTGGAGAGGCAGCAGAAACGCGCACACGAGCAGCAGTGCTTTCATTGTGTCCACAGAAACCCGACTGTAGTTTGTTATAATGACTAATAATATTCCTCAGCTTAGATGCGCGCCTGTGGAAGCAAGGAGAGATGAGCGTCAGTCAATCAGAATCCACTAGATTGCCATTTAAAGGTCAGGTGCATTTGGAGATGAAACTGGCGCGAGACCGTCATTTCCCATTATCCAGTGTTAAATCGAAGTTTTTTAGAACAGAAAAGCGTGCATACTCTTTTTTTTTTTCTGTGTGCAAAGTACTTTAAACCTCTCAGACTCAGAACTGAACGATTCTCCTCCCGACAAATCAAGAGTCCTTCTTGGATAGAGCAGCTCATTAAATACTCAGAGGGAGGAGACACGTAATAACTGACATTAACTCCATTATTAAAGCTCTGAATGCTGTTTGGTTCAACTTATTACCGTTATCATGAATGCAATTATTCGCCTGAGAGTCATAAATTAATTTGGCATCATTTTAGTGGACTGTTTTCAGTTTTAAGTATCTTTAATGATTAAGACAACACGCCAATTTGGAAATCAGCAGCAGTTCTGACTCGCATTGCGCCCAGTTTGAGATCAGACATGATGAGGAGGCAACAACTGTAAAACAAATGTAGGCCTATAGGCATTAGGCTATAAATAAAAGCAATGAATCATTTATATATATATATATATATATATATATATATATATATATATATAAATTCACCAATATGTACTTCTATATAGATATATAGAAGTACATATTGGTGAATCGTTTATTTGAATCGATTCATTTGCGCGCGCGCTAAACAATTTGATATAAAAAAAACAAGCCTAATGTAGCCTAAAACCGTGATACTGATAAACCAAATTCAGTATGCACCTTATTGATGATGTATGCATACTATATACAGGCAATCAGATGGCAAACCCAAAATCTGAATGCAACGCGCAAAGTTGCACATTTATGCGTTCTCCCCCCGTTTATGCTGGACGTGGCTTGTTGTAGTCCATTAAGCGTTTAATGCGCAACTTTGCGCGTTGCGTTCAGATTCTGGGTGCATCCTGGTTAGAAATGTATTCTTTTACACATTATTACATTTTATTTACTAAATAAAATACTAAAATGTCTATTTTAGATTAAATACTGGGCTTTTTTTATACCAAATTGTTGATTTTGTGGGTTTGTGGCCAAATTAGTAACATTAATATTATAATAGTATTAATAAAATATTAAAATATATAAAAATTATCTTTTCTAAAAAAAATTTTGACAAATATATATACAGTGTGTGTGTGTGTGTGTGTAATGTATGTATGCACAATATTTCTCTATAAATATTTTTTGCACATACGACTATTTTATATCTTTATTTTATATCATATTTGCTCTTTATACCTGCAGTACTGTATATTACTGTATATTACTGTATATTATATTACTGTTTTTATAGCTTTATATTTTTATCAATATATTTGTTCTCAAGTTACTATCTTGTATAAAAACATTGGCTTATTTCATTGCCAAAATGCAGGTCACAGTTAGCTTTTTTCTGGTCACAAAATATATAAAGAATTTTTTTATTTGTTTTTTTTTTTTTTATATTTATGGAACAACATAATTTGAGTGAAAATAAATAATAACAGAATGTTGTTTTGACTAAAATGCAGTTTAAGAAAAATAAAAAAAATGTGGCGAGGGTGGCTATTACCCCACACTTGGGGGTAAAAGGCCCCCAGGGGGGGTTATAGTGATATCCTGTTGATATTGGGACAATAGTTATAGGGCAAAATTTGCCAAACAAATGCAAAAAAATTTGAGAAAGCAAGAAGATTTTGTTGAGTTACAAATGAAGATAATACTTATTAATAACTTCCGCAGAAAGGGTGCAGCATGTCCTGTTAATTTAAATCACATGTGGCATTTCATTAAATCAATAATCAAATGAAACTCCATTGTGATTGATCAGTCAATGTGAGCCCACTTTGAACATTATTCATCGCAAATCTCCAAATAAGTGTTTAGGAAAATGCTGTGGAAGTTTTTGCTGCTTTTTTGTGTTTCGGGAGCAAATAAAATGAAATGCCCCTTTTATGCTGGCGGGCCATTGGCCCTGTTGTACCCTACTGTTGTTTACTGTTGTTTACTGTTGTTGTGCTCATACCCAAAAGTTTTTTTGAACGTCTTTTTAAAATATTTAAATTAATGTTTGGACACACCCTACCTTATGTCATGCACAGCACACAAATATTTATTTTGACATTAGGTGAGACCTTATTCTGAAGATCAAACAGGATAAAAGTGTGTTGTGGTTTAATAGATTTTGACTGTGTAGCCCACACTGTCCTGAACCCTTTTAAAGAGGATTTTATACTGCATCAATAACGAATCTGCTAGTGTTAACAAGCCAGCTGCAGATGCGTTGCCGTGTGTGTGTGTGTCGGTTGTGAGTGGGTGTGTGTGAGAGTGTGTGCGTGTGTGTGTGTGAGTGGGTGTCGGTTGTGAGTGTGTGTGTGTGTGTGAGTTTGTGTGTGTGTGTCGGTTGTGTGTGTGTGTCGGTTGTGAGTGTGTGTGTGTCGGTTGTGAGTGTATTGTTTAAATAGCAATTTTATATTTCTCTTTTGATCTTGAGTTTTGGAGCAGTTTTCTTGTCCAAGTAGAATAACGGCAATCTGAGGTGTGTTTTTATAAAGCAGTTGCATAAAGGTCGAGTTGTTTTTTTGTGTCAGTGTGTGTTCAGAGGAAACACGCACACACATTTGTTTATGCTGTATGTGTGTCTGTTAAAGAGCTTGGGATATTTATGGCATCTCAGAGGGTCATAAATGATATCATAAATGATGGGCAGCTCAAAGTTTGGTGTGTGTTTGTTGGTCATGGCGTGGGAAAAGTTACTATTGGTTTGCTTGTTAATTAATGGGAGTGCTAGAATTGGGATGATGTCCATTGAAAACCAAACCTAACTGACATGTGACTTGTACGGGCGATGAGGTTAATTATTTCCATGTTTGACTGGCTCCCGGTCTGCCATCTGTCTAACCCGCCTGTCTGTGTTTATCTGTCTATCATACACAGCTACTGTGTTTTAAAGGGATAGTTCACCCAAAACTGAAATGCCATCCCAGATGTGTGTGACTTTCTTCTGCTGAACACAAAGAAAGTTTTTTATAAGAATATTTCCTCTATGCAGGTCCATACAATGCAAGTGAATGGTGACCAGAACTTTGAAGCTTCAAAAAGCACAAGACATTGGTTAAAACACTGGAGTCATATGCATTACTTTTATGCTTCCTTTATGTACTTTTTGAAACTTCAAAAGTCTGGTCACCATTCACTTGCATTGTATGGACCTGCAGAGCTGAGATATTCTTCTAAGAAAGTCACTCACATGGATGACATGAGGGTGAGTAAATGATGAGAGAATTTGCATTTTTTGGGTGAACTTTTCCTTTAAAGGGATTGTTCAATCAAAAATGACAATTCTGTCATTATATACTCACCCTCATATCGCTCAAACCCTGATGACATTCTGTCTTCTGCAAAACACAAATGATATATTTTAAGAATGATGTCATCATGGATTTCCATACAAAAGCAGTTGATCAAAGCATCATAAAAGCAGTCCACATGCTGATACAAGCTACTGTAGTTTGCTAGCATTGACCAACATCACTAACTAGCATCAGCTCAGACCTGTTCTGTTTCTACAGAGGCTGTGTGTGTGTGTGTGTGTGTGTGTGTGTGTGTGTGTGTCTTTGTGTGTGTGTATTCTTCTGCATCTTGGGTTAGACAGCAACGTGATATACTTCAGGTCATGCCTCAGTTAGCTCACACAGAGCTGTCTGCTTGTTTGTGTGTGTGTGTGTGTGTGCTGTCCAAGTGTCTATCTTCTCTTCATTATTATCCACAAGAGAATTGTTGAGAGCAGGGTTTTTCAATCTGGATTCCAGGGATGCCCAGGGCCCCGCCAGGGGTGGGAGGGGGTCCGTGAAGAATTTCAGAGAATAAAAAGCGTGTGTGTGTGTGTGTGTGTGTGTGTGTGTGTGTATATGTATATGTATATGTGTATGTGTATATGTGTATGTGTGTGTGTGTATGTGTGTATATATATATATATATATATATGCCAAAATTAGAATTTAGAAAGGGATTCTGTTGTGCGTTAATAAAATTACTCCAGTTCTTAGAGGACAAAAATGTCAGCGTCAACAAACTGTCCTAAAAATATTATATATTAATATTATTTTCAACTTTCACTGACCTGATCATAACTACCAAATGTTCATAAATCTTCAGGATTTTAACCCTTTAAATGCAGTTTGTATATATATATATATATATATATATATATATATATATAATGCCTCTGTTGTTTTTTACACACACACACACACACACACACACACTCTGACATCCATACCAACATACACACACAATTTTAGCTTCATCATTTATTAAATGGTTCTGCATAAGGCCATTTCAAGGACGTAAACAATAACAAACGCGTTGGAATGCTACTGCGCATGTCTGGCCCTGAAGCACTTCCTGTGGCGCCATTTTTAAAACACAGAGCTGTCAAAACAAAATGACTAGCACGTACTTTTTAAGTCTAGCTAAAACAGAACAGTTAAGATATTTAAAAAAAATTAAAATAGGCGATAGCGTGGAATTACCGGACCCTTTAAATCAGACGCTGAGGCGACAACTATTCACTCAGAACGTAAAACATTTACCTGAAGTGTCGTATCCAGACGTGTACCATTATCTGGTTGAGACCGAGTGTGTCTACACGAGAGAAGCGGTCAAGGCATATCGTAGCCTAGATGCTTACAACTACTTCCTTAGTGGAAAAGTTGGAAACATTTGTTCCTACAATGTGGACGATGTCTGTCTTGTATTTGGTGAAGTTGGAGCAAGTCAGACATTGTCAAAAACGTACTCTGCGTGGTTCGTTGCTAAGGTGACCGGGGAGGTTATTAGTGGGCATTGCACTTGCATGGCTGGGTAAATATGTCTATTCAAATAATAAATCACATTGATAATCCTCTAGTAAACGAATTGTTGTGTTCTATTATTACCCATTGCATAATTTATTATTTCATACGTTTGGAAATATTTGTGGTTAGGTTAGGTGAAGTGTGTAGCCATGTTGCTGCGATCCTGGTTGCTGTGGAACAGTGTGTTAGAGAAGGTTTGAATGCTCCTTCTGTGACATCTGAGCCCTGCATGTGGTCACGAATAAACAAGAAGGTGCATGCAATTCAATTCTGGCTAACGTGTATTTTTTGTTGTTGTTGTTCTAATTCATATTAAATTAAAAATCTAATTCTAATCACATCCCTTATGAAAATGAACTATGGTTTTAATGCAAATAGAAAACATGGTTAAACCATGGTAACCACAAAATTAACCATAGTTCTGCAACACTAACCATAGTTTAACCATGGCACTTATAATAAAACTATGGTTATACAAATGAGTATCAAAAAACGAAACAAAAACATGGTTACTAGATTTTACTTGGTTAATAACCATAGTTCATTTTCATACGGGGTGTGTTGCTGCTTTTATATAAAAGTAGATACTCGCAGCAAATTTATAATCCCACTTTGTTTTAGATTGATCCAAAACCAGTAGCAGACATATATTGCTGCGTCCCAATTCGCCTACTTATACTACGACCTAAAAGTATGTACTCTTTTTTTGAAGAAAATGTACATACTTTTGAGTGTGTAGCAAAAGAGTATGCACGTTCTGGGACATACTACGAAGACGTCATGCAATGGAAGAGAACGTGGTTGCCTAGTTACGCACACCGCGACAGTTAAACAAACATCATCGTTGGCAATGCGCCAGTTAATGAGGCGCTCAGTGTCTTCATCGGACCCTACAAGATAAACACGGTACTTTTTTTGCACAACACAAATCCATTAATATTATGAGACAATAAAATATAACTTTAATTAGCGCTAAAGTTTAAGTTCTTACACTTAAAAACTGAGGGCGCATCTCCGCTGCCGCATCCGGCCGCCATGTTTGCATCATCTCAAAGCTCCTCCCTCCCGCACGCAATGGGTTGTGGGCAATATTAGCCGTTAGAGTGTGCATCGATCTGCACTTCGGATTCTGACCGGAAATAGTAGTCCATCCGGGTATCTTTGGAACACTCATTTCAACATACTACGATTTGGGACGTACTAATTCTATTTTCGAATACTATTTAGGACGGATAGTATGCGAATTGGGACGCAGCAATAGACTTTTCCAAGCCTGTCAGACAAAGAGCAATTCAGAGTAGGGAGCCCGTCTTACCCACTGTAATCACACCGGTCTCACCAAGCATGCTTTTTAAGTCATTGAAGGTAATGAATTTGCAGAAACCTGATGACAAAACACATGTTCCTATATGGTTTGCATGGATATATATACATATATTGCATGTATATATGGTGACTATATCCATATATGTATTCATGTATCTAACTATATCTGTGAAATAAATAAATAACCATAACAACACATTTCATGTTTTTCCATACACATACAGTATATGTGTGTGTGCATTTGTATGGACTGAATCGTCAAATAGGAAATTTTTAAGGACAAAGCAGGTCATAGAAAAGTATTTATGATTTTGACTAGTTACTAGATTGTTAATATTGTGTTACTCATGTGTTCCAGTGTAGTTACTCATTAACAAAAGAACCATATTCTAAAGTGTTACCAAATAATGTAAACCAAATGCAATAAAGATATGTAACTTACCATCATAAGCATATACATTCACTCTTAACATGTTTTTTTGGAAATGATCTGTATTGTGAGATGTACTACACAAATCAATTTGACTATGACTTAATGTGATTCTGATTTCAGAATGAGATCCCAGACTGTGCACTGTTTATCACTATCACTGTAGGTAGTGATACAGACACTGCATCTGAGGGAGAGCAGGAGAACACAGACAGGGTTGATGTTCTGACTACAGTTGAGGCAGATTCTAGTGAGGAATCGCACGTAGCAGTTCCTAGTGACACACCTTGTACCGACAGCATTGTAGATGCAACAAGCTTGCCAAAGCCCCTTACACAGCTTTTTGATGAGAAGCACAGTTTATTGTCACAAGATGAACTACAAAATGAGCTAGATAAAATCATGCAAACCATCCCTACTTACTTTAATGAACTGAATTGTAAGCACCTCCAAGAAAGTACACTGGATCAGTCCTCTTGTGAACAGTGGTTTGAGCAGAGACGGGGCAGAATCACCGCTAGCCACTTTAATGAAGTGTTAAAAAGCAAGACAAGTCAAGCTAGCGTGACATCTAAAATCATGGGCTACACATCCAGCAGAAATGTACCATCCTTAGCTTGGGGAAAGAATAATGAAAAACTAGCTAGAGAAGCATTTACTTCAAAGCAGATGACTTGTCATGACAGCTTGATAGTGGAAGAAATAGGGTTAGTAGTAAATCCAAAGTTTCCTCATTTAGGAGCCAGCCCAGATGGAATAGTCCATTGCAAGTGCTGCCCACGTGCAACACTTGAAATAAAATGCCCCTTAAAGTATGCAAATATGTCCATAACTGATGCTATCAAGCACAAAGATTTCTGTCTAGGGAAAAACTTTAAGCTTAAACAGAACCATGCATACTATGCACAAGTTCAGGGGCAAATGGCAGTGTGTGAACTCAAAACATCTTTCTTT
>JAVLUX010000027.1:3025165-3035165 GCA_032164185.1 Moxostoma hubbsi | reverse complement strand
TACACCCTACACGCCCTAATCAATAAACACGTACACCAGAACCACATTTACACCCTACACGCCCTAATCAATAAACACGTACACCAGAACCACATTTACACCCTACACACCCTAATCAATAAACACGTACACCAGAACCACATTTACACCCTACACGCCCTAATCAATAAACACGTACACCAGAACCACATTTACACCCTACACACCCTAATCAATAAACACATACACCAGAACCACATTTACACCCTACACACCCTAATCAATAAACACGTACACCAGAACCACATTTACACCCTACACACCCTAATCAATAAACACATACACCAGAACCACATTTACACCCTACACACCCTAATCAATAAACACATACACCAGAACCACATTTACACCCTACACTCCCTAATCAATAAACACATACACCAGAACCACATTTACACCCTACACTCCCTAATCAATAAACACGTACACCAGAACCACATTTACACCCTACACACCCTAATCAATAAACACATACACCAGAACCACATTTACACCCTACACTCCCTAATCAATAAACACATACACCAGAACCACATTTACACCCTACACTCCCTAATCAATAAACACGTACACCAGAACCACATTTACACCCTACACACCCTAATCAATAAACACATACACCAGAACCACATTTACACCCTACACACCCTAATCAATAAACACATACACCAGAACCACATTTACACCCTACACTCCCTAATCAATAAACACATACACCAGAACCACATTTACACCCTACACACCCTAATCAATAAACACGTACACCAGAACCACATTTACACCCTACACACCCTAATCAATAAACACATACACCAGAACCACATTTACACCCTACACACCCTAATCAATAAACACATACACCAGAACCACATTTACACCCTACACACCCTAATCAATAAACACGTACACCAGAACCACATTTACACCCTACACACCCTAATCAATAAACACGTACACCAGAACCACATTTACACCCTACACACCCTAATCAATAAACACATACACCAGAACCACATTTACACCCTACACACCCTAATCAATAAACACATACACCAGAACCACATTTACACCCTACACACCCTAATCAATAAACACATACACCAGAACCACATTTACACCACATTTACACCCTAATCAATAAACACGTACACCAGAACCACATTTACACCCTACACACCCTAATCAATAAACACATACACCAGAACCACATTTACACCCTACACACCCTAATCAATAAACACATACACCAGAACCACATTTACACCCTACACACCCTAATCAATAAACACATACACCAGAACCACATTTACACCCTACACACCCTAATCAATAAACACGTAAACCAGAACCACATTTACACCCTACACACCCTAATCAATAAACACGTAAAACAGACCAAACACGGGAAAATATTTGCATGCTTTGTTGATTTCAAAAAAGCATTTGATTCTATTTGGCACGATGGACTTTATTACAAATTATTACAAAGTGGTGTAGGGGGTAAAGCTTATGACATCAGTAAGGATTTTGTGTAAATTCTGGGGGGAGAGTGTAACAGGTACAGAAAGTGTTTTATATGTATTGGTATAATTCACACAAAATGGTTTTATTTTATTTACACCTGATATATTTGTTTTAAGAATTAGCGTGTTTTCCCCTTTAATTGCTGTGAGGTCACCATTTGCCTTCTATAAAATGCACTGCTTTGTCCCCTCCCCTTCCTCTTTGCATTGTTAATGCACGGGAGAGGTGAGTTTATTTGTGGCTTTTGTTAATCCTTGTTAATCCTTATTTTAATTGTTGTATTTATGTTAATATTTTCACAATATGTTATATTTATTATGTTATTTTACTCGTCTTTGTGGTTATTTTGATTATTTTACTATAATTAAGTTATATTTTTATCTGTTAGTGTAGTAAGGCACATGGTGATTCATACGTGCGTCACATTTGTTTTATAGAGCACGTAAGGGCAACGTATTCAGATGCTGTTCTTGTGTTTTGTATGTCAGTAAATGTCAGTGGAACCGCCGCCTGTTGTCCCGTGTCGTCATTCACAACGCAGACGAGTATCTTTCCTAACTGGTGTCGCAAGCCACCGGTTACACGTGGTGCCGTGACCCTTCGGATTTCGCTTGATCGGCTCCTGCCGATCGCCGGAGTTGCTGCTTTAACAGACGACGGTGTGCTGTGATAGATTGCTGGAGGACTGTTTCGCTGTTCGCGGAGGTCGCAGTTCGTTGCATATCACCAGCGCTCAACTGTCTGTTGCACAAAAAGGACGGTATAAGTTGATTACTTGCCTTATATGAATGGTGAAAACTGGTTTGGTTTATGTTAATGACTATTCGCCATATATGTGCATTTATGTGTTGATTTTTTTTTTTATATATATATATATATATATATATATATATATATATATATATATATATATATATATATATATATATGTATGTGTAACACTGATGAATGTTTATCGATAACAATTTTTTTTGTGATAGTCAAGAAAATTTCTTGAAATTTTTTTTCCCATGGAATGTCACATTGAACTGTTTTGTGAAGGTTTACTTGAGTGTTTATCCTAAGTACATTTAGCTGAGTACCAGCTTAGTGATTTTTTTTATTTTTTTTTTATATATATCCTTTCTCTGAAACTTGTTCAATCTCTTTGTGTTTTCTGTTCAAACTGAGTCATGTTTGACGATACTGTCAGTCGGGATACTTGTAGCCCTATACAACGGTCTAGTGCCATGTACTCAGTAGGTAGGGGTATTGGGGCTGTGCTTAATCGTCCTGACAATATGTCTAGAGTTTCGCCTCAATGTTTTGGTAGAGGGAGAACACTTTTTAATGCAGAAATAGACCATGTGCATGCGTCTGATTCAGCTATTGGTTCTTCAGGGTGCCCGGCTGCTTGTTCTACTCCGTTTACACACCCAAATGCTGATCGCTTTATTACACATGAGTCTTTAGGAGTTATTATTTCTGATTTAGCACAGAAAATCGGTGAGAACATTTCAACCAGTCTCAATTTAGCGCAACAATTCAGCCCAGTACAACCCAAGTCAAATGTGCAGCATTCAAGTGAATGTGTTGATGCTTCCAATTTGAAAGTCATAGTCCAACACGATGTTGTACCTCCACCATTATTTAGAGGTGATAAAAGTGATTCATTTACTGTGCATGAATGGGAAGACATGATGTGTAGTTATGTGAACGGAAAGAAATGCACTGATGAAACTGCCTTTGATCTCATTTTGAGTAGGTTAGCAGGGAAAGCGAGGGATGTAGTCAAAGTTTCCTTGCGCAGTTTTCCAAAGCCGATGGCTGAAGTGCTCCCAGCCACAGTATTTGACATATTGAAGCAAAATTTCAGTGAGTTAGTGTATTCAAACATGCCTATGGCTGACTTTTATAACACCTTGCCCAGATCGGACGAGAGCCCAATGGACTACTGGATAAGACTGAACAAGGCGATTGATGTGGCAGATGAGTGTTTGCGTAGGCGCGACAAGTGTGTTGAGGACCCTGTCCATGAAGCTGTTATGATGTTTATCTCGCACTGTCCAGATCCAGGCCTTGCTTTGTCTTTTCAGTTCAAGCCTGCTGAACAGTGGAGTGCTGCTGAAGTTCAAGAGCGACTTGATAGTCATCACAGGAACAAGAAGAAAGCTCTTGATAGACCTTCACGCGCATTGCCTGTGTCAGCTTGTTGTCAGAGCACTGTGACTGTCTGTGATGATTTAGTACCCAGTTCTCCTAAGCAGCCTGAACGTTTGTCAAGTCAGTTATCATGTTTAACTAGTCAATTGAATCCTAATGCTGTTCCTTTTAGTCCTGATGCTGGTATGCAGCAGTTGGTTGGCATGATGGATAAAGTTCTATCTCTCTGCACTGCCTCACTGTCTTCATCCAAACCAAACTGTCCAGTGGAAAACTTCAGACCCCAAGCCCAGTTTGAGCTCCGCGTGTAGAGTATGTCGATCTAAGGAACACACAACACATACTCATTGTATGCGCCAGAGGCTTTGTCGTAAATGCTTCAAACCTGGTCACTTTAAGAGCGATTGTCCTAAGATGGCAGACTTTGAGTTGGCTTCTCCAGTCACACATTTAAACTAAAGGACCCATGTGTAGAAGGGGATAACATTGGTGATAGCGTATTTCCCCTAAAAGATGAGTCAGACCCACAAGAGATTTTTGTAAATAGTTGTAAAATTTTGCCTCCAGAAAAAACCGTGCTGTATGTGGGGTCTCAAAAAATTAATGGAGCTAGTGAATTGTTTTATACTCCTGTAACTGTCGTTGGCCAGTCTGTACTGAACGGTTTGTTGGATTCTGGAAGTATGGCTTGTACTCTGAGCACAGAAGGTGAATCCAAGTTGTGTGCAGATGGGTTCTCCCTAAACCCTCATTGATTTCTGATAATGTGATCCTAGTGGGCTGTGGTGGTCTTACTACTCAGCCTAAGTGCGCATATGACCTGGAAATCGAAGTTTACGGGTTCAAGTTCACTGTACCAACATTACTAGTGCCTGGACAGAAGGATGAGTTCATTATCGGTAGTAATGTCATTAAATGTGTACTTCAGAAGATGAAAGCTGAAAAGAAGTATTGGGAACTGATTTCCTGTCGAAACAGCAACTCTGAGTGTGAAGAATTTCTTGAACTTTTGAGCTGTGTTTCTGTTTGGACTGGTCTTCAAAAGCCCGATATGATAGGCACTGTTAAGCTTTGTCAAGCGGTAACTTTACTCCCTAAATGTGAGCACCTTGTCTGGGGAAAACTGCCAGTTAACGCCAATGTCTCCCCAGGAAGTTCTGTCATTGTCGAGCCCACTACATCACGTTCAGCACCACGGCATGTTCTTGTTGGGCGTATAGTGACTCCCATGTGGGGTGATCGATGGGTGCCGATGAAGATCTTAAATCCCACCCAGTCTCCAATAACTCTTCGACGTAACGCTAAGCTAGCTGATGTGTCTCCTTGTTTGGCAGTAGAGGATGTTATGGTTTCACAAAATATGTGCAGATCTCAAGTTCTTGATGCAGCTTTCTCCAAGTCTATTCCATCTATTGACCCTATGCGTTTACTGCATGAGTATGGTTTGGAGGACATTGATATCGAAAGATGTGAGGTTTCCAAGTCATGGAAAGAGGAGCTGGCAAGTCTTGTAGTGTCTTATCGTGACGTTTTCTCAATAGACCGACTTGATTGTGGAGAGGTGAAGGACTTTGTACATCGTATTCATCTGAATGATGAACGTCCGTTTCGCCTTCCCTATCGCCGTACTCCACCCGCACAATACCAAAAGTTGAGGGAGGTACTTTCTGAAATGGAAGAAAAGGGTATCATTGGCAAATCCGTCAGCGAGTATGCATCTCCTTTAGTAATGGTTTGGAAGAAGGATGGATCTCTCTGAGTCTGTATGGATTTTCGCTGGCTTAATGCAAAAACGATCAAGGATGCTCACCCGTTGCCCCATCAAGCAGACTGTCTTGCTGCTCTAGGTGGCAATCTCCTTTTCAGGTCTGTGGATTTGACATCGGGATTTTACAATGTCCCGCTCCATAAATCTGATCGTCATTACACAGCATTTACAACACCCATGGGATTGTATGAATACAACCGTCTTCCCCAGGGCCTGTGTAATAGTCCCGCATCTTTTATGCGCATGATGCTCAGCGTGTTTGGCGATCTGAACTTTTCCAGCCTCCTTTGTTATCTCGATGATTTGCTGGTTTTCGCACGATCTGAGCAAGAAGCTTTGAAACGCTTGGAAGTGGTATTTTCAAGATTGAGAGCAAGTAATTTGAAGTTGGCTCCGAAAAAGTGTCACTTTCTCAGGCGTTCCATCAAGTTTCTGGGCCATGTGATAAGCGGATCTGGTGTTTCTGTAGATGAAGACAAGGTAGCAGTCATTTCAGCCTTTCAGAAAACTGATCTGATGAAGGAGGATAATGTCACCCCTTCGCCAAAGAAATTAAGGTCATTTCTGGGCATGGTTCTTTACTACCAGAGCTTCATCCCTGGCTGTACACGTATCGCAAAGCCATTGTTCAATTTGACAGCCGGTCAAAAACGTTTGGTGAAAGGCACAGGTAGTCGTAACAGATCTGGCACTTTCCGGGAGTTGTCTCCACAGGACTGGACTCCTGATTGTGATGTCACTTAAAGGAATTAAAAAGAGCCCTTGTTGAGAGTGTGGTCTTGGCACATCCTGACTTTGAACGTCCCTTTATTCTCTGTACTGACGCATCGTTGGACTGCCTAGGTGCAGTGCTTTCTCAGGTTCCCAGTGGCGAGGACAAAGCACGTCCTATAGCCTTCGCCAGTAAGTCTTTGAGCCGCAGCCAAGCTAATTACCCTGCACATAGATTAGAATTCTTGGCGCTGAAGTGGGCAGTGTGTGACAAGTTTAGTCACTGGCTTAAGGGTCATGAATTCACCGTGTGGACGGACAATAATCCGCTCACGTACATCTTGACGAAACCTAAATTGGACGCGTGTGAGCAGCGCTGGGTTTCAAAACTTGCCCCGTACAACTTCAAGATCAAGTACGTCCCTGGAAGATTAAATGTTGTGGCAGATGCGCTCAGTCGTGACCCGTTTGTCAACCCAGTGAGTCAGAGACTTTTGTCAGAATCTTACTCTGAGCTGTTGAAGTGTGTATGCAGTGTGGAAGATACTTCTGTACAGAAGACATTCCGTCTCACATGCCAGCCACAGTCACTTGTCACTGAACTCAATCTAAGCTCTGAGATCGACTATTCCATGTCTGCTGAGGACGTATCATCTATCTTGTCTGTTTGTGGTGATTGGGATTCAGGAGCTGTATCCAGAGCAACGTCACTTGCTGGTCATTTGACGAATTTGATTCCCGACTGTCAAGATGTAATCCATGCCTTTTCATTGTCTGATTTGCAGTGTCAACAGCAAAAAGACTCAGTTATTTCAAGAGTAGCTTTGTATGTTAGCAGGAAGCGCAGACCTAACAGACGTGAACGTGCGAACGAGGATGTGTTAGTTTTAAGGATTTTGAAGCAGTGGGAAAAACTCTTTTTGCTTAATGGCATCCTGTATAGAGCTGTCAAAGATCCGCTTACTAGGCATAAAAGGGTTCAGTTCGTCTTGCCTGGCTCCTTGAAACAGCAAGCACTCTCTGGTGTTCATGATTTGGCTGATCACCAAGGTCAACCACGTACTCTGTCTTTGGCACGCCAAAGGTTCTATTGGCCTGGGATGGAACGTGATGTGCGTGAGTATGTTAAGACTTGTACACGTTGTGTCCTGAGTAAGACTCCAGAGCCAGCAGCAAGAGCACCCTTGGCAAGCATCAAGACAACTGCCCCGTTGGAACTCGTCTGTATTGATTTTTGGTCCGCTGAAGATAAGCACAATAAGTCTGTGGATGTCTTGGTAATAACAGATCATTTCACCAAGTTGGCTCATGCTTTTCCTTGTCGTAATCAGTGTGCTAAAAGTGTCGCTATGAAGCTGTGGGATGGTTTCTTTTGTATCTATGGATTTCCCCAGCGTATCCATTCAGACCAGGGAGCAAATTTTGAGAGTGAGTTGATGGCAGAGCTTTTTGATATTGCCGGCGTTGACAAGTCACATACTTCCCCGTACCATCCAATGGGGAATGGTGGAACCGAAAGGTTCAACAGAACATTAGGTAACATGCTGAGATCGCTTCCACCCAGATCTAAACAAGAGTGGCCACAGTTAGTACAAACAATGACATTCATGTACAACTGCACTGCCCATGAAACAACTGGGTTTGCCCCTTTTTATCTAATGTTTGGGAGGGTGCCAAGATTACCTGTTGACCTTATGTTTCTGTCCGTACTTCGAGATGTATCAATCTGTGATTACAGAGACTATGTTCAATCTCTTGTCCGTGATCTACAGTGTGCTATGACGCTGGCTCAAAAGAACTCCACTTCAGAACAGAAACATCAGTCTGAACGGTACGATAAGAGAGTCAAAGGACTGCCTCTGTTGATTGGGGATCATGTACTCGTTGCCAACAAAGGTTGTAGAGGTAAACGAAAGCTTGCAGATAAATGGGAATCCACCATGTATTCCGTTGTTGCTTCCAAACCTTCAGTGCACATTTATAAGATCCGTGACAAATCTGGTCATGAGAAAGTGGTACATCGGAATCTTTTGTTGCCTGTTAACTTTCTCCCTTTGCCCTTGACAGATTCTGATGGTGAAAGTGCTAGTAATGGTCCTTGTTCCACACCATCTCAATCTGTGTGTGATATTGTTGAGTCAACATTACCGGTTACTGGTGATTTGTCTCGTACAGAGTCTCTTTCTGTCATTTCTCACATAGCTGTTTGTGATAATGATCGTACTGCTTCTTGGGTTTCGTCTCATTCTTCTAAACCTGTTTCAGAGGCACAAGATGACTTACTTGTTGACCATGACACTGTAGTTGCTTCTTTTTCTCCTAATGTGTCTGTTCCTCACATTTCACCTGTTCCTATAGTTGATAATGGCTCTGAGCATTACACTACTAGGCTTGGTAGAGTAATTAGACCTGTTCGTAGGTTAATTGAGTCAATGGTTCAACTAGAGACCTTATTTGGTATGGAGTCTGTTTCTCCTGTTATTCATGTTTAGATTATTTTTTTTTTTTTCTTTCTTCCCTGTGTCTTTGACAAATTTTAGGTGTCAATTCTTGATTTATTCATATTGGTTTCGTTTAGGTACCTGGTCTGTGATTTTTCAAAGTGTAATGGGCACTTTGTATATGCCTACAAATTGTGTAAAGGTTTGGCCAACTTTTTCATATTTGTATACCTTTTATTTGGGTAACTTCATGTGGAGTCTTCACCGTGTTTGAAGTGTGGACCATGTAATCCCTGTGACCAGTGTTTCAGTGTTTATGTAGTTTGTTATACTCTAAGGATTTTGTGTAAATTCTGGGGGGAGAGTGTAACAGGTACAGAAAGTGTTTTATATGTATTGGTATAATTCACACAAAATGGTTTTATTTTATTTACACCTGATATATTTGTTTTAAGAATTAGCGTGTTTTCCCCTTTAATTGCTGTGAGGTCACCATTTGCCTTCTATAAAATGCACTGCTTTGTCCCCTCCCCTTCCTCTTTGCATTGTTAATGCACGGGAGAGGTGAGTTTATTTGTGGCTTTTGTTAATCCTTGTTAATCCTTATTTTAATTGTTGTATTTATGTTAATATTTTCACAATATGTTATATGTATTATGTTATTTTACTCGTCTTTGTGGTTATTTTGATTATTTTACTATAATTAAGTTATATTTTTATCTGTTAGTGTAGTAAGGCACATGGTGATTCATACGTGCATCACATTTGTTTTATAGAGCACGTAAGGGCAACGTATTCAGATGCTGTTCTTGTGTTTTGTATGTCAGTAAATGTCAGTGGAACCGCCGCCTGTTGTCCCGTGTCGTCATTCACAACGCAGACGAGTATTTTTCCTAACTGGTGTCGCAAGCCACCGGTTACATAGGGGGTAAAGTTTATGACATCGTTAAATCGATGTATTCGGACAACAAATGTGCAATAAAAATTGGCACCAAACAAACAGAGTTCTTCACCCAGAAGAGAGGAGTGCGGCAGGGCTGTAGTCTGAGTCCAACGCTGTTCAACATCTACATTAATGAACTAGCGGTGCAGTTGGAACAGTCTACAGCCCCTGGACTCACTCTGCAGGACAGACACATCAAGTGTTTGCTCTATGCAGACGACCTGGTGCTGCTGTCCCCCACCGCACAGGGACTACAGCAACATCTGGACCTGCTGGAGAACTACTGCCAGAATTGGGCCCTGGCAGTCAACCTGAAGAAGACCAATATTATGGTCTTTCAGAAGAAGCCCAGATGTCAGGAACACAGACACCAGTTCTCTCTAGGCAGCACCACACTAGTGCACACTATGCAGTACACTTACCTTGGGCTGA
>JAVLUX010000027.1:2955165-3020165 GCA_032164185.1 Moxostoma hubbsi | reverse complement strand
ATCGTTGCATAAAGAGACGTATGTATTTTATGACTTACAGAAATAATAATGATTAATAATAATGATTTTTTTGAACATTTTCCAAACTGTGGTATTAAGGCAACCACATAAATTGTACATTTACATTCCTGAGACCGAGGGCTTTCATTTGATATACAACTTGTCCATTTAAGTGCCACGTGAAAGACTTTTATATTCAAACTAATATTTCTATCCCATTATCTCTAGGGGGCGCTAATTTGCGACGCAGGTGTTTTCAGGCCTTACTGTGTTGTTTTGCGTTATATAAATGCAAAAGTGATGGTATTCTCTGAAAAGTTCAGACTCTTAGCTTTCAAGCAATATCTCATATGCCTTAACGTTTCAAGTGAGAGAAAAAAATCGTGAAATCGAGTTTTTAAGATCAATCGACAGCATTTCAAAATGACAGTGAGGCACTTACAATGGAAGTGAATGGGTCAATTTTTAGTGGGTTTAAAGTTAAATATGTGAAGCTTATTTCATACAAGCACTTGCATTAATTCTGTTAAAATGTGTGTATTATTTGAGCTGTAAATTTGTTTAAATTGTTGTTGTTTTTATTGTGGCTTCTTGCCAACGAATTTGGCTTACTAATAGAAAATGTTATATTGTTAATGTCTTGTGGCTAAATGTTAAATGTTTTTGGATTGACATCATTCACTTCCATTGTAAGTGCCTCAGTGGAACCCATAATAGTTTTATTTATTTTTTATTTTTACAAATTATTATTTTTTTAAATCATAATTATTCCACAAATGCTGTTAATTGAGCTTAATTTCTATTGAACACCAAATATTCATTAAAAAACAGTATTTACTTAATTTATTCGTTGATTTTCTAACAGAATGATCCTGAATGTCCCAAAAATGATGTTTTGTTAGATTTAGCACGGTTGGGTTACAATAATGCTTTTAAATAACAGAAGCAGCAATAACGTGATTTTTATAGCGCAATATTTTAATTTTTACATGAAATTATCAAATACAATTTAATTTAATAATTTACAGGGATGCAGACTACTCGCCTTTCAGCTAGTCACCTTTTTTTAAGCTAATTGTCCCAAACTGTTTGGTAAAATGCCTCTTAAACTCAGTTTTAGACAGTTGACAGTTTAAGCCTCATACATGCCCTGGTGGGAAACACACGTTCATCTGCAAGCAACTCCTGAATGTAGGACATGGCGTAATCAATATAGAGTGGAGCTGAACACTTCAGTTTCTTCCCCTGTTCATCCGTCCATTCATACAGACTGAAAACACACAAACATATAAACACATCCACACTTCATGACTCATGCTGAATGTATCCCACACACAATATTATCATGTTACTGCAACATAATATAGTTAAAGCAGTGCTACTTCTGTAAAACTGTGTTAACTTGGTATTACCACTGTCAGTCAAAAATAACAAATAATAATTGAAAAGTCTTTTGGAAGAAACTTTGGTCATTTTTTATGGCTAAAACAAAAATACATCCACATATACACAAATGAATGGTCAGCAATTTAATTCTATTTAACTAAACAAAATGTCAGAAGATCCCATATAAATTTATTAGGAGGAAATTATTGCAGGAACTGGAATTTCGGTGGAATCTATGGTTACTATGGTAACATATTGGCCACTCACAGTACATCGAGTTTCTAATATGTTTTGCATTTTAATGCAATCTCTTGTAACTAACTGAAAGAGTGAGTGTGAGTGTGAGAGCGAGTGAGTGTGAGAGTGAGAGAGTGAAAGTGTGTGTGAGTGAGTGAGTGAGTGTGTGAGCATGAGAGTGTGTGTGTGAGAGTGTGTGTGTGAGAGTGAGTGTGTGTGTGTGTGTGTGTGTGTGTGTGTGTGAGTGAGTGAGTGTGTGAGTGAGTGAGTGTGTGAGCATGAGAGTGTGTGTGTGTGTGTGTGTGTGTGTGTGTGAGTGAGTGTGTGAGCGTGAGAGTGTGTGTGTGAGAGCGAGTGAGAGTGAGTGTGAGTGTGAGAGTGAGAGAGTGAAAGTGTGTGTGAGAGTGAGCGAGTGTAAGCGCAAGTGTGTGTGTGTGTGTGTGTGTGTGTGAGAGAGAGAGAGAGAGTGAGAGTGAAAGAGTGTGTGTGTTTTCTCACATGTTTCTGGAGCTTTTGGCTGTCGGACATGCTGTTGTTGAGCAAAAATCAGACAGAGCGCTGAAGAGGAGAGTCACATGCTGGAAGAATGCGACAGCTGGAGGAGATGTTGAGACAGAGTGAACACCATTTAACAGTTGTGTACAGTTGCATGTTCATGCACTCAAGTAAATGCCAATCAGACAGGAAGAGTCTGGGTGAGAAGTGGCCGGTTCTTGGCCAGAATAAGCTGCAAAGTGGATCACACTATATGCGGATAGTCAAAAGTCTGGCTATGCGAGACTAGCCTAGCACATTCTTAGCATTCCTTTTGCATAACCGAACATTGCACCTACTGTATATGAAATATTTGAGAAAATTCCCTAATGTATTGTGTCTAACCCTGAACTGCTCTCATTTAGAAACTCAGCACGTTTGTGAGTGAGGTCATTTGTTATATGTTTGTAAATACACAGTGTTCAGTTGTAAAATGGCATTCATCCAATGCAGAAAACACATGAAAATATAAAAAAGACAAATATAAAAGCACATTTAATGACAAATCCAAGGCGCTAGCCTACCACTGAACCCCAAGTTGCTCCCAATGGTAGGCTAGCGCCTTGGATGCCAGCTCTGCCATCATTGGTGGGTGAATGAGTCACAGCGCTTTGAATACCGCTAAGGTTAAAAAGGTGCTATATAAGTGTAGACCATTTACCATTTTACCATTGATTTAACACACACCTTGCAGGTGCAACCTAGGCACATCATCAGTGATGTAACCTGGAGTCATCGGGTGTTTCGGGTCTTTCAACATCATACACCCTCGCCCAGGCGACCCAGCCAGGGGTGATCAGTCCCTGACTTTTGACTAGGTAGCATGTGTGATCCACGGATCACCCCTTTTGATCCACAACCATCTAGATGCCTTCTCAGCAGCATCCGTGATGTTCCTGATGGCTTTCTTGTTGTGCAGTCCCCTTATTCCCAGGCCCTGTAGAGTGACTGGCTGGTAAACCCTCGGCAGCCAACCTCGATGGGGAGGCAGCGGGTCTTCCATCCCCTGCTACGACATTCACCAGCCAATTCCTCACACTTGGCCCTCTTCCGTCCAAACGCCTCTTCCATTCTGTCTTCCCAGGGCACAGTGAATTCCAGTAGGACCACCTGCCTTGATGATTCTGAAAGGAGGACCATGTCAGGCCTAAGTGTAGTCGTGGCGATGGTTTCTGGGAATTTGAGCTTCCTTCCCAGGTCAACCTTTAGCTGCCAGTCCCGGGCTGTTGCCAGAAGTCCCCCTGTTGGATGGGAAGACTTCTGGCAAACATACTCAAAAGTACAATCATCAAGTCTCAATAACAGCTCAACTATTAATTAATTAATTAATTAAAGTTCAGTTATTTTACTTCTGAAGAAGTCTTCTCTCAGTTATTTTTTGTGCTCTCTTCTGTACCCTTTCACTTGCTTTTTTGTGCAACCTGAGAGCACATTTACATACTCAAGACACGGTCTTATCAGAAAGCAATATATACTGACAAGGCCATCAGCAGAGGCTTCATGCTAAGCATGACTTTTTCCGTTGAGGGGCATACTGTATTATTATCTTGTGCCCAAGTCTCCAGAGCCTGTACCTCCATTTCCATTTTTGTATAGTATGTAACTTAATACTCTGTGTCATCCGGGTAGGGAAGGAGGTTTTGCCCCAAGTGAAGGAGTTCAAGTACCTCTGGGTCTCGTTCACGAGTGAGGGGACAATGGAGCGGGAGGTTGGCCGGAGAATCGGGGCAGCGGGGGCGGTATTGCACTCGCTCTATCGCACCGTTGTCACGAAAAGAGAGCTGAGCCGGAAGCCAAAGCTCTCGATCTACCGATCAATTTTTGTTCCTACCCTCACCCATGATCATGAAGGCTGGGTCATGACCGAAAGAACTAGGTCACGAGTACAAGCGGCCGAAATGGGATGCTCAGTCATCCGCGAGGAGCTCGGAGTAGAGCCGCTGCTCCATTGCGTGGAAAGGAGTCAGTTGAGGTGGTTTGGGCATCTGGTAAGGATGACCCCTGGGCGCCTCCCTAGGGAGGTGTTTCAGGCACGTCCAGCTGGGAGGAGGCCTCGGGGAAGACCCAGGACTAGGTGGAGAGATTACATCTCCACACTGGCCTGGGAACACCTCGGGGTCCCCCAGTCAGAGCTGGTTAATGTGGCTCGGGATAGGGAAGTTTTGGGCCCCCTGCTGGAGCTGCTGCCCCCGCGACCCGACTTCGGATAAGCGATTGAAGATGTATGGATGGATGTAACTTAATAGCTCGAGATATCCCAATATCATCAGCATAGACTGTATCCAGCATATCATGTGAAGTCAATTCAAATTTATTTGTATAGCACTTTTCCTATCAGGTGTTTCAAAGCAGCTGTACATTAAATTATGCATAACAGAAAATCAATTAATATAACGCCAATATTAGTTATTAATGTTTAAAACTATTAGTGGTTATAATTAGTAAACTAAGTAAGTGTTGTGGGTCAGTGGTTAAACAAAAAAAGTTCTTGAGGTCATCCTGAATTTTGCCCGATGAAGGCTTTTGTTAGTGGTTAATTCGTTGATGTATGTATATATATATATGTATGTGTGTGTGTGTGTGTGTATTTTTTTAAGACTCACTGTTTGTTGCTATCCACTCCTGCTGATCGAGGCCGTGTGGATGTGCAGAGAGGGTCAGAAGGTCAACGTCAGTGATGCGTCTAGACAGGAAGTGATCTTGCAGGTAAGGTTTGACCTCAGCGGACACCATCATATGGAGACTGTTATTTTTTCTGTTACCCACAAACAAACAGTTATTGTCATGTATTAAAGTTGATACATGTTTCAATATACATGTAATATTTAAATATACAAATTATAATAATTGTATTAATAAATATATTAGAACTAATTAAAATATAATTATAATAGTAATTAAATGATAGAAATTACATTATAAGATATTTAAGTGATATATATATATATATATATATATATATATATATATATATATATATATATATATATATATATAAAATAAATAAAATAAAAATAAAATATATATATATATATATGCAATCATCCATGTGATTATCTAATCAGCCAATCGTGTGGCTGCAGTGCATAAAATCATGCAGATACGTGTCAGGAGCTTCTGTTAATGTTCACATCAACTATTAGAATGGGGAAAAATGTGACCTCAGTGATTTGGACAGTGGCATGATTGTTGGTGCCAGTTTGAGTGTTTCTATAACTGCTGATCTCCTGGGATTTTCACACTACTTGCTGGATGTTTTTTTTTTTGGCACTATTCTCTTTATGCTTTAGAGACTTGTGCATGAAAATCAGTAGATCAGCAGTTACAGAAATACTTAAACCAGCCCGTCTGGCACCAACAATCATGCCACCTCCAGAATCACTGAGATCATATTTTCCCCCATTCTGATGGTTGATGAGAACATTAACTGAATTTTGTTTTAAGTTGCAAATGGATTAGTGTGAACTTACAGAATCCTTTAAAAATCCACTAAATATCAAAAAATGTCCATTTTTTTGTTTATTTGTTTTTATTTATTTATTTTCATATAGTAATTTCAGTTTTATCCATTTGGGTCCCTTAGTATTGGTTCAAAATTACGATTAATATAATTATATATAGTTATATAGTTAATATAATAATAATAATAATAATATCATCATTAAATTCATCATCATTCCCTTTTTTGGACAATTGTGCAGTGCTAATTGACATGGCTTTTCTTTCTCAATTAGCACTGGTTCTTGTCATTTAAAAAACTTTTTTTTACTATTTTAATCACCTTTTTGCCTTCACTAGTGCATTTTAAATGTAATGACTAAATGTAGTCTCTATATTAGGTCATAAAAGTTGCATGCATAATAATGAGCAATATGCACCTTTAAGTTGCTTTAGATCTCACTACTTATAGATAAACCAGGCAACCTGGCCGAATAAAAATGTGTCCTAAAAACACATTTAACCCTTTCGCCCAAATCTGCCTTCATTATATAGTTGACTCTTGCCCTAATGTACGCCAGTGTGTCCGCTTGCACATAGCAAACAGTTTAAAAGCACACACACACACACAAACACACACACACACACAATTGTAGTTTAGTTTGCAATGTGTGCACATGGGGTTGGTCATTTATAATTGCGACTGTACTGTATACAGAAGGGGCACTGTGTTTGTGCATGCGTGTTTTCCGTTGCATTAGCACGCAAATGAGCACAATATCCTGGAAAGACAGCAGTTTCCATCATAGACAGTCCTCATTTTCCTGGATGCAAATGAGAGAAGCCACACACGGAGGAAACGCACTGAGCTAGTGCGCATTTACACAGAGAAAACAGGAGCATCAACCTCCAAATTCAACCTTGAAATAACTGAGTGTGTTTGTGTGTGTTGGGTGCTTTGAGACGATGAGCTTGGTTAAAAACCCCTCTGTGATGTGGCATATTTGTCTTCTGTATAAAGGTATCTGAACACCCACCTGTATGAATGTCGTTGCATGAGATAACTTTGGCCGTTACTGATCTAAGCATAACCCACAATATGTTGCAGACAAAACACTGCCAGTGCGCGGGACATCCACCTGTTATTGTAAACTTGGATAACCATATTTTACTCTATTGGTCGTCTTATCTGATCATACTTCTTGGATTGTCTCATGTTCGTCCATAATTTACAGTCATTGCATAAATAATTTTGGGACTGACAATTGTTTGAATATTTCATTGTTAAAAGTTAATTTGCCGTTTAGTTTTTTAGTTTAATTTAGTTTTGTGTTCTGTATAGTTTATTTTTCAGTTTATTTTAGTTTTTAGTTTTCAGTTTAGATTTGGATTTTTAGTTTTGTTTAGTGTTTTAGTTTTTTTTATTAGTTTAGTTCAGAATTTGTTTGTTTAGTTTTTTTATTAAGTAAGTTTGTAGATTAATTTTAGTTTACAGTTTAGTTTTTAGCGTTCTGTTTAGGTTTTTAGTTTTTAGCGTTCTGTTTAGTTTTTAGTTTTTAGCGTTCTGTTTAGTTTTTAGTTTTTTAGCGTTCTGTTTAGTTTTTAGTTTTTAGCGTTCTGTTTAGTTTTTAGTTTTTAGCGTTCTGTTTAGTTTTTTAGTTTTTAGCGTTCTGTTTAGTTTTTAGTTTTTTAGCGTTCTGTTTAGTTTTTAGTTTTTAGCGTTCTGTTTAGTTTTTAGTTTTTTAGCGTTCTGTTTAGTTTTTTAGCGTTCTGTTTAGTTTTTAGTTTTTTAGCGTTCTGTTTAGTTTTTAGTTTTTTAGCGTTCTGTTTAGTTTTTAGTTTTTTAGCGTTCTGTTTAGTTTTTTAGCGTTCTGTTTAGTTTTTAGTTTTTAGCGTTCTGTTTAGTTTTTAGTTTTTAGCGTTCTGTTTAGTTTTTTAGCGTTCTGTTTAGTTTTTAGTTTTTAGCGTTCTGTTTAGTTTTTAGTTTTTTAGCGTTCTGTTTAGTTTTTTAGCGTTCTGTTTAGTTTTTAGTTTTTAGCGTTCTGTTTAGGTTTTTAGTTTTTAGCGTTCTGTTTAGTTTTTAGTTTTTAGCGTTCTGTTTAGTTTTTAGTTTTTTAGCGTTCTGTTTAGTTTTTAGTTTTTAGCGTTCTGTTTAGTTTTTTAGCGTTCTGTTTAGTGTTTAGCGTTCTGTTTAGTTTTAGTTTAGTTTTTTATTAAGATTTAAGTTTGTAGATTAATTTTAGTTTACAGTTTAGTTTTTAGTTTTTTAGCGTTCTGTTTAGTTTTTAGCGTTCTGTTGAGTTTTAGTTTAGATTTTATTAAGTTTAAGTTTGTAGATTAATTTTAGTTTGCGTTTTAGCTTTTTAGCGTTCTGTTTAGTTTTTAGCTTTTTAGCGTTCTGTTTAGTTTTTAGCGTTCTGTTTAGGTTTTTAGTTTTTAGCGTTCTGTTTAGTTTTTAGTTTTTAGCGTTCTGTTTAGTTTTTAGTTTTTTAGCGTTCTGTTTAGTTTTTAGTTTTTAGCGTTCTGTTTAGTTTTTTAGCGTTCTGTTTAGTGTTTAGCGTTCTGTTTAGTTTTAGTTTAGTTTTTTATTAAGATTTAAGTTTGTAGATTAATTTTAGTTTACAGTTTAGTTTTTAGTTTTTTAGCGTTCTGTTTAGTTTTTAGCGTTCTGTTGAGTTTTAGTTTAGATTTTATTAAGTTTAAGTTTGTAGATTAATTTTAGTTTGCGTTTTAGCGTTCTGTTTAGTTTTTAGCTTTTTAGCGTTCTGTTTAGTTTTTAGTTTTTTAGCGTTCTGTTTAGTTTTTAGTTTTTAGCGTTCTGTTTAGTTTTTTAGCGTTCTGTTTAGTTTTTAGCTTTTTAGCGTTCTGTTTAGTTTTTAGTTTTTAGCGTTCTGTTTAGTTTTTTAGCGTTCTGTTTAGTGTTTAGCGTTCTGTTTAGTTTTAGTTTAGTTTTTTATTAAGATTTAAGTTTGTAGATTAATTTTAGTTTACAGTTTAGTTTTTAGTTTTTTAGCGTTCTGTTTAGTTTTTAGCGTTCTGTTGAGTTTTAGTTTAGATTTTATTAAGTTTAAGTTTGTAGATTAATTTTAGTTTGCGTTTTAGCTTTTTAGCGTTCTGTTTAGTTTTTAGCTTTTTAGCGTTCTGTTTAGTTTTTAGTTTTTTAGCGTTCTGTTTAGTTTTTAGTTTTTAGCGTTCTGTTTAGTTTTTTAGCGTTCTGTTTAGCTTTTTAGCGTTCTGTTTAGTTTTTAGTATTTTAGCGTTCTGTTTAGTTTTTAGTTTTTAGCGTTCTGTTTAGTTTTTTAGCGTTCTGTTTAGTGTTTAGCGTTCTGTTTAGTTTTAGTTTAGTTTTTTATTAAGATTTAAGTTTGTAGATTAATTTTAGTTTACGGTTTAGTTTTTAGTTTTTTAGCGTTCTGTTTAGTTTTTAGCGTTCTGTTGAGTTTTAGTTTAGATTTTATTAAGTTTAAGTTTGTAGATTAATTTTAGTTTGCGTTTTAGCTTTTTAGCGTTCTGTTTAGTTTTTAGCTTTTTAGCATTCTGTTTAGTTTTTAGCGTTCTGTTTAGTTTTTAGCTTTTTAGCGTTCTGTTTAGTTTTAGCTTTTTAGCATTCTGTTTAGCTTTTTAGCGTTCTGTTTAGTTTTTAGCGTTCTGTTTAGTTTTTAGCTTTTTAGCGTTCTGTTTAGTTTTCAGCTTTTTTAGCGTTTAGTTTTTAGCTTTTTAGCGTTCTGTTTAGTTTTTAGCTTTTTAGCGTTCTGTTTAGCTTTTAGCATTCTGTTTAGTTTTTAGCTTTTTAGCGTTCTGTTTAGTTTTTAGCGTTCTGTTTAGTTTTCAGCTTTTTAGCGTTCTGTTTAGTTTTTAGCGTTCTGTTTAGTTTTTAGCTTTTTAGCGTTCTGTTTAGTTTTAGCTTTTTAGCATTCTGTTTAGCTTTTTAGCGTTCTGTTAAGTTTTAGCTTTTTAGCATTCTGTTTAGCTTTTTAGCGTTCTGTTTAGTTTTTAGCGTTCCGTTTAGTTTTTAGCTTTTTAGCGTTCTGTTTAGTTTTCAGCTTTTTTAGCGTTCTGTTTAGCTTTTTAGCATTCTGTTTAGTTTTTAGCTTTTTAGCGTTCTGTTTAGTTTTTAGCGTTCTGTTTAGTTTTTAGCTTTTTAGCGTTCTGTTTAGTTTTTAGCGTTCTGTTTAGTTTTCAGCTTTTTTAGCGTTCTGTTTAGTTTTTAGCTTTTTAGCATTCTGTTTAGTTTTTAGCTTTTTAGCGTTCTGTTTAGTTTTTAGCATTCTGTTTAGTTTTTAGCTTTTTAGCGTTCTGTTTAGCTTTTTAGCGTTCTGTTTAGTTTTTTAGCGTTCTGTTTAGTTTTTAGCTTTTTAGCGTTCTGTTTAGTTTTTTTAGCGTTCTGTTTATTTTTTAGCTTTTTAGCGTTCTGTTTAGCTTTTTAGCGTTCTGTTTAGTTTTTAGCTTTTTAGCGTTCTGTTTAGTTTTTTAGCATTCTGTTTAGTTTTTAGTTTTTTAGTGTTCTGTTTAGCTTTTTAGTGTTCTGTTTAGTTTTTTAGTGTTCTGTTTAGTTTTTTAGCGTTCTGTTTAGCTTTTTAGCGTTCTGTTTAGTTTTTTAGCGTTCTGTTTAGTTTTTAGCTTTTTAGTGTTCTGTTTAGCTTTTTAGCGTTCTGTTTAGTTTTTTAGTGTTCTGTTTAGCTTTTTAGCGTTCTGTTTAGTTTTTAGCGTTCTGTTTAGTTTTTAGCTTTTTAGTGTTCTGTTTAGCTTTTTAGCGTTCTGTTTAGTTTTTAGCTTTTTAGCGTTCTGTTTAGTTTTTTAGCATTCTGTTTAGTTTTTAGTTTTTTAGTGTTCTGTTTAGCTTTTTAGTGTTCTGTTTAGTTTTTTAGTGTTCTGTTTAGTTTTTTAGCGTTCTGTTTAGCTTTTTAGCGTTCTGTTTAGTTTTTTAGCGTTCTGTTTAGTTTTTAGCTTTTTAGCGTTCTGTTTAGTTTTTAGCGTTCTGTTTAGTTTTTAGCTTTTTAGTGTTCTGTTTAGCTTTTTAGCGTTCTGTTTAGTTTTTTAGCGTTCTGTTTAGTTTTTAGCTTTTTAGTGTTCTGTTTAGCTTTTAAGCGTTCTGTTTAGCTTTTTAGTGTTCTGTTTAGTTTTTAGCTTTTTAGCATTCTGTTTAGCTTTTTAGCGTTCTGTTTAGTTTTTTAGCATTCTGTTTAGTTTTTTAGCATTCTGTTTAGTTTTTAGCTTTTTAGCGTTCTGTTTAGTTTTTTAGCGTTCTGTTTAGCTTTTTAGCGTTCTGTTTAGTTTTTAGCTTTTTAGCGTTCTGTTTAGTTTTTTAGCGTTCTGTTTAGCTTTTTAGCGTTCTGTTTAGTTTTTAGCTTTTTAGCGTTCTGTTTAGTTTTTTAGTGTTCTGTTTAGCTTTTTAGCGTTCTGTTTAGTTTTTAGCTTTTTAGCGTTCTGTTTAGTTTTTTAGCGTTCTGTTTAGCTTTTTAGCGTTCTGTTTAGTTTTTAGCTTTTTAGCGTTCTGTTTAGTTTTTAGCGTTCTGTTTAGTTTTTAGCTTTTTAGCGTTCTGTTTAGCTTTTTAGCGTTCTGTTTAGTTTTTAGCTTTTTAGCGTTCTGTTTAGTTTTTTAGCATTCTGTTTAGTTTTTAGTTTTTTAGTGTTCTGTTTAGCTTTTTAGTGTTCTGTTTAGTTTTTTAGTGTTCTGTTTAGTTTTTTAGCGTTCTGTTTAGCTTTTTAGCGTTCTGTTTAGTTTTTTAGCGTTCTGTTTAGTTTTTAGCTTTTTAGTGTTCTGTTTAGCTTTTTAGCGTTCTGTTTAGTTTTTTAGTGTTCTGTTTAGCTTTTTAGCGTTCTGTTTAGTTTTTAGCGTTCTGTTTAGTTTTTAGCTTTTTAGTGTTCTGTTTAGCTTTTTAGCGTTCTGTTTAGTTTTTAGCTTTTTAGCGTTCTGTTTAGTTTTTTAGCATTCTGTTTAGTTTTTAGTTTTTTAGTGTTCTGTTTAGCTTTTTAGTGTTCTGTTTAGTTTTTTAGTGTTCTGTTTAGTTTTTTAGCGTTCTGTTTAGCTTTTTAGCGTTCTGTTTAGTTTTTTAGCGTTCTGTTTAGTTTTTAGCTTTTTAGCGTTCTGTTTAGTTTTTAGCGTTCTGTTTAGTTTTGAGCTTTTTAGTGTTCTGTTTAGCTTTTTAGCGTTCTGTTTAGTTTTTTAGCGTTCTGTTTAGTTTTTAGCTTTTTAGTGTTCTGTTTAGCTTTTTAGCGTTCTGTTTAGCTTTTTAGTGTTCTGTTTAGTTTTTAGCTTTTTAGCATTCTGTTTAGCTTTTTAGCGTTCTGTTTAGTTTTTTAGCATTCTGTTTAGTTTTTTAGCATTCTGTTTAGTTTTTAGCTTTTTAGCGTTCTGTTTAGTTTTTTAGCGTTCTGTTTAGCTTTTTAGCGTTCTGTTTAGTTTTTAGCTTTTTAGCGTTCTGTTTAGTTTTTTAGCGTTCTGTTTAGCTTTTTAGCGTTCTGTTTAGTTTTTAGCTTTTTAGCGTTCTGTTTAGTTTTTTAGTGTTCTGTTTAGCTTTTTAGCGTTCTGTTTAGTTTTTAGCTTTTTAGCGTTCTGTTTAGTTTTTTAGCGTTCTGTTTAGCTTTTTAGCGTTCTGTTTAGTTTTTAGCTTTTTAGCGTTCTGTTTAGTTTTTAGCGTTCTGTTTAGGTTTTTAGTGTTCTGTTTAGTTTTTTGTTTTTTAGCGTTCTGTTCTGTTTAGTCTTTTAGCGTTCTGTTTAGTTTTTAGCATTCTGTTTAGTTTTTTAGTTTTTAGCGTTCTGTTTAGGTTTTTAGTTTTTTAGCGTTCTGTTCTGTTTAGTCTTTTAGCGTTTTGTTTAGTTTTTAGCCTTCTGTTTAGGTTTTTAGTTTTTTAGCGTTCTGTTCTGTTTAGTCTTTTAGCTTTCTGTTTAGTTTTTAGCATTCTGTTTAGTTTTTTAGTTTTTAGCGTTCTGTTTAGTTTTTTTAGTTTTTAGCGTTCTGTTTAGTTTTTAGCGTTCTGTTTAGTTTTTTAGTTTTTAGCGTTCTGTTTAGTTTTTAGTTTTTAGCATTCTGTTTAGGTTTTTAGTTTTTTAGCGTTCTGTTCTGTTTAGTTTTTTGTTTTTTAGCATTCTGTTCTGTTTAGTTTTTTGTTTTTTAGCATTCTGTTCTGTTTAGTTTTTTAGTTTTTTAGCGTTCTGTTTAGTCTTTTAGCGTTCTGTTTAGTTTTTTAGTTTTTATGTTCTGTTTAGTTTTTTAGTTTTTAGCGTTCTGTTTAGTTTTTAGTTTTTAGCGTTCTGTTAAGGTTTTTAGTTTTTAGCGTTCTGTTTAGGTTTTTAGTTTTTAGCGTTCTGTTTAGTTTTTAGTTTTTAGCGTTCTGTTTAGTTTTTTTGTTTTTAGCGTTCTGTTTAGTTTTTAGTTTTTAGCATTCTGTTTAGTTTTTAGTTTTTAGCATTCTGTTAAGGTTTTTAGTTTTTAGCGTTCTGTTTAGGTTTTTAGTTTTTAGCGTTCTGTTTAGTTTTTAGTTTTTAGCGTTCTGTTTAGTTTTTTTGTTTTTAGCGTTCTGTTTAGTTTTTTTGTTTTTAGCGTTCTGTTTAGTTTTTAGTTTTTAGCGTTCTGTTTAGTTTTTAGTTTTTAGCGTTCTGTTTAGTTTTTTTGTTTTTAGCGTTTTGTTTAGTTTTTAGCGTTCTGTTTAGTTTTTAGTTTTTAGCGTTCTGTTAAGGTTTTTAGTTTTTAGCGTTCTGTTTAGTTTTTAGTTTTTAGCGTTCTGTTTAGGTTTTTAGTCTTTAGCGTTCTGTTTAGTTTTTAGCATTCTGTTTAGTTTTTTAGTTTTTAGCGTTCTGTTTAATTTTTTAGTTTTTAGCGTTCTGTTTAGTTTTTAGCGTTCTGTTTAGTTTTTTTGTTTTTAGCGTTCTGTTTAGTTTTTAGTTTTTAGCGTTCTGTTTAGATTTTTAGTTTTTTAGCATTCTGTTCTGTTTAGTTTTTTAGTTTTTAGCGTTCTGTTTAATTTTTTAGTTTTTAGCGTTCTGTTTAGTTTTTAGTTTTTAGCGTTCTGTTTAGTTTTAGTTTAGTTTTTTTATTAAGTTTAAGTTTGTAGTTTAGTTTACAGTTTGTTTAGTGTTCAGTTTTAGTTTGTTGGGTTTTTAATTTTCAGAATAATTTGTTTTGTTTTAGTTTTCAGTTTCGTTTTTGTGCTCTGTTTTTAGTTTTCAGTTTATTTTATGTTATTTTTGTTTATTTTTGTTTTATTTTCGTTAAATTTGTTTTGTTTTGACTTGGTTTTCAGTCTTTTTTATAATGTTTTTAGTTTTCAGTTTAGCCTTACAAATGAGGAATACTACATCGAGAGATTCATCCTAAGGGTACAGTAACACGAGAAGTGTTAACATTTTTGAGTCATTTTTTTAGATTTACATAATACATCAGGTTAATACCATTGTATGAGTCTGCTAATTTCTCAGTAACACTGTTACAAACACTGCACAACTCTTTTTTTACATTTATCGGCAATTTCATGTCTTTGCTCGTTATGAGAAGGAAGTGTATTTTCTCTGTGAAAGCAATGCAATATTTTTCAATGTGCCCAAATGCACACATGCACAGTGCAGGTGTGTTTATCTATTAACAAGGCATGTGCAGAGGGTCTGTGTTGTCGTACACAAACACACATGGACTTGTAAATGTTACAAATGACTTTGAGCAACTTTGTAACACATTAGGGTTAGTTTTTTTTAGTTATTCTGTAGTTTTATAATTAGCTTAATGTAAAGACAATACAGGTCTATGGTGTCACCGTTTAATTAGCTAAGTAGTATATACTCACATTTTAAACAGGCTGATGTTGTTGTGGTTTGCCTTCTGAGTGTTCGCATCCTCTTCATCAGAGCTACTGTAACTCTGACATCCCCCCATATCCAGGGCACTTCTACCCGTAAAATAATCCAAAAGGACAACCTCATTTAAACAGCAAAACTAAGAAATGTAGCTGATGCACCTGACACAGAGAGACGGATATATAGCATTTCCTCATGCGCATGTTGTCTACATGACGTCTATATGTGTCCTATACGGTGGTAATGTCCAGACTATTTTCAGACTGTCTCTCTGACTCTGTCCAGCATTCTCATGTGTGTGTGTGTGTGTGTGTGTGGTGTTTTCACGGCTGTTCTTTGTGTCCCCTACACGTCAGACTGTGTGGTAAAGCAGACAGACAGGTTCCACCAGTACTGAATAAATATTTACTCTCTTACACACACACTTTGAAGCCACGCCCCCCTACATGTTTCCCCTCCTCCTTCTCCCACAGGCTCCTCCCACATATGGTTCTAGGGCATGCTCAACCACTGAAATTGAGTGGTTCTCAATTTTTGGGGGGGTCACGGCCCCTTTTGAAACAAGAAAAACTTTTGCGAAGTCTACGTGCTGTTTTGGTAGCGGTCAGTACCTCTGGACATTATTAAAAAACTTATAAAAAAAAATACATTTATATGTTAAAAAATTTATTTATTTAAATTTTTTCAATTACTTATTTATGTATATATTTTTGATGGTTTATACATATTTTTTTAATTTACTTTTTTTTTTTCCTTCACCTGTACTTGTCTTTATGATTGTATTCATACATTGTTTTATCTTATTGAACATTTGTATCGAAAAAACTCCATTTGTGGACTTTTCACACGGTCCCTTACCCACCGTAGGCACATTTTCCAACTGGAACTATTCACAGTGACAGCATCTGACCAACTTAAATACGGGACAAATCGCATCCCGTATTGCATCATTTTATCTTTAAATAAGGGACGATCCCATATTTTTCCAGAGGGGTGGCAACCCTATCCATTAAACACAAGATTGAGGGATGAGAGGATCGTGATTGTGGCTGTCTAAGCTCCGAAAGCACATATCAAAGCACCTTAAAGTCATCCATAACACTTGTGCCATTGATCTCAAGGTCATATAGTGTGTTGTGTGAGGAAAAGACAGAAATTTAAGCGTTAATTCACCTCGTTATTCATCTGAAATTGGTGCGTACGCAAGAATAACCTTGTTTACATGAGCGCACATCATGCTCTTATGGAAGGAAATTGGTACTTTTATTCACCAAAGTCACATTCAGCTGATCACAATATATAGTCAGTCCATTAATATCGTGAAATATTACTATTACAATATGAAAAAAATTTCCTTAAACTACTTCAAAGAGTTCTCATCAAAACAATCCTCCATGTGCAGCAATTACAGCTTTGCAGATCCTTGTTATTCTAGCGGTCAGTTTGTCCAGATACTCAGGTGACCTTTCACCCCACACTTCCTGTAGCACTTGACCTTTCACCCCACACTTCCTGTAGCACTTGACCTTTCACCCCACACTTCCTGTAGCACTTGACCTTTCACCCCACACTTCCTGTTGCACTTGCCATAGATGTGTCTGTCTTGTCGGGCACTTCTCACGCACCTTACAGTCTAACTGATCCCACAAAAGCTCAATGGGGTTCAGATCCGTAACACTCTTTTCCAATTATCTGTTGTCCAATGTCTGTGTTTCTTTGCCCACTCGAAACTTTTCTTTTTGATTTTCTGTTTCAAAAGTGTCTTTTCTTTGCAATTCTTCCCATAAGTCCTCCTGAGTCTTCTCTTTACTATTGTACATGAAACTGGTGTTGAGCGGGTAGAATTCAATGAAGCTGTCAGCGGAGGACATGTGAGGCGTCTATTTCTCAAACTAGAGACTCTGATGTACTTCTCCTCTTGTTTAGTTGCACATCTGGTCTTCCACATCTCTTTCTGTCCTTGTTAGAGACAGTTGTGCTTTGTCTCTGAAGACTGTAGTTACACCTTTGGATGAAATCTGCAGTTTTTTGGTTATTTCAAGCATTGTATCACCTTCATTCCTCAAAACAATGATTGACTGACGAGTTTCTAGAGAAAGCTGTTTCTTTTTTTGCCATTTTTGTATGTGTCCAATGTGGACACTCCGGTAAGAGGTAAGTGCCTTGGGTGGTATTGGGTGCTTTTTAAAATGGCGGAGGACATTGCGGTTTCTATAGTGATCGACTGTTGCGCACTGGCTACTGCGAAATAGGGAGAATTACCCCCGCTTGGATGCTATTTTTCCACTGAGAAAACTGATCTTCAGAAAGCTGACAGCATCTCTGCTTGGGAGAGGCAACAGGTGATCAAACACATCTCTCCATCCATCCATCCATCCATCCCCATCCCATCCATCCATCCATCCATCCCCATCCCATCCATCCATCCATCCCCATCCCATCCATCCATCCATCCATCCCCATCCCATCCATCCATCCCCATCCCATCCCATCCATCCATCCAATCCCATCAAGCCTTGATACTATTTCTGAAGTGACATTTTTCAATTACTAATGAAGGTTTGGACGCTTCATTTGTTTTTAACCAGCGTCGGCAGATTCTGATTCGTCGTGTAATAAAGTAGTTTCATGCACAAATGTGTTTTTATGACCGTATTCGATTTTTTCCTAATTTTTTAAAATATACTTGTTCATTGAACTGTTGTATATAAGCAATATCATACTTGTAATCGTGCGATATGTCCCTACATCAGCACTGCTGTGATTACCTACGGCACTCGAATCACAGCAGTGCTGATATAGGGTCATATCTCACTCTTGCTCGTGTGATATTACTTAAATATATTGTATTGCATTCACTAGTTTTATGTATGTTTTTAATGGGGACAAATGTGTGTTCCATTATGTGGTATGTAAGTGGATGTCCAGTTTTCTCTGATAAGATGCATTTTTTATGCCAGTGTCAAAGATGAATTTCTGTCCAGGAAGTCTGAACAGACAATAAAATTAAAAACAAAACAAACAAATAATACATTGCCAAAGCACTTTTTGTTATGGATTACAAAGACAAAATCAGACACACAAACACATCTGAAATGTTTATTTGTTTGATATCTGATTTTAAAGCCTAACTTTGACAACAGATAACAAACCCACCAGCATCAGTTTACATTAAAAAGGCATTTGACTAAATGACAACAGACCTGTGTTTCAGATTCACACAATGGACTCCAGGCAGTACATACATACCACAAAATATCATCCCAGTTTATAACGGACACCTTCATGTTTTTGGGTACATTAATATGTATATTATCAAATGGATTTAACATGGCAGGACCTGATGCATCTACTCTAGCTATAAAATCTTGCTTAAAGTGGTGCAGGAGGAGGAGGGTGGTCAAATATGGGGTGCATTTGAATAATTCTGCAAGTCCGAAACAAAACATTGTGGTGGCATTACATAGGCATATGGTTTCCTGCACATATTAATGCACAGTTTCCAGTGTTTTTATCTTGTATTCTTATGTGTCGTTTCTGCTTTCTATGCATTGAACAAACTAACAATTGCATTATGATATTTAACACAGCCGCAAACTGCGTGAAACATGTTAGGAACACATCAACCACAACACAGAGTAAATTAGGACCCGTTTACTTGGAAGACGGGATAGAAGAGGAATAGTGTTTTATCTTAATTTCTAGTAAAGACCTCATATATATATATATATATATATATATATATATATATATACCACCACTATAGATAAACATACCGAAGTGCTGAATTGGAGAACATCACAAATATGAATGTAGTGATGTTCAAATGGGACATATTTCAGTCTTCAAAGGGAGAGGATGGAACAGACCGGGAGATTGGGGGGGGGGGGGGGGGGGGGGGGGGGGTGTATTACAGAGACTTTGGCTAAATCACTAAGAATAAAAATAAATCATATAAAAATATGAATTACATTCAAGGACAGAGGCTGGTACTGATCAGACAATATTTCTCTTTCTGTTGCTCTCATACTCTCAAACATGCACACACACGCAAGCACACACGCACGCACGCACTCACACATGCACACACACACGCACGCACGCACGCACTCACACATGCACACACACACGCACGCACGCACTCACACACGCACGCACGCACTCACACATGCACACACATGCACACACACGCAAGCACACACGCACGCACGCACTCACACGCACGCACACACACATGCACGCACACACAAACACGCACGCACGCACACACACGCACTCACATGCACACACACGCAAGCACACACGCACGCACTCACACATGCGCACACACAAACACGCACGCATGCACACGCACACACACACGCGCACACACACACACGCACGCAAGCACACACACGCACTCACACATGCACGCACGCACACATGCATGCACACACACACACACATGCACACACACACACACACACACGCATACACACAAACACACACATGCGCACGCAAACACACACACGTGCGCACGCAAACACACGCACACACACACACGCACACACATACACATGCACACACGCACACGCACACACACACATCTGCAACATTAACTAGATAAGTACTTGCTAGTGAATGCAAAAATCCAGGTAGATCAATGACGGACCAAGGACTCTCTTTACAGTCCATCCTGTTGCATTTGGTATCAAAATCAAGTTTTTAACAGTGCATAAACAAAACACACACACACACACACACACACACAGTCCCTCACTCACACAACCAGACAGTTTGAGTGCTACATTAATAAATAAAAAAATAAAAAAAATCAACCAAACCCCAAGATTACACATGCTATTATTGCTATCGCTCTAGATTCAATTACACACTTAAGCGCTCTAGTATTTTGCTAATAATTACTCATAAAAAATATAATATTAAGTGTAGATATCATAATGCATATCGACATATTTTACTAAGACCTGACAGAGATGCAGGAAGATGCGATTCAGAGGGATATGTGTGCTGGACACGTTTGAAAGATACTGATGTGCCATTCTCCGATATTTCAAGGCACACGCAAACTCACTTCAAACAATGTTCCTCCCTATCGGACAACGTTCACCTGAGAGTTCATTCTGATACCAACCACAGACACAAACAACTTCAGTTGCACACATTTAAAAGCACAAACATTGCAAACGCCAGATCCGTGCACCTGTGGAGGTAACAGACCTCGTTACTCAAAGGGGCGACTGAGATACCTTCAAAAGTCTGTCACATTAAACTACATGTGTTATTATTCAGGTTGCAATAAATATATTGACTTTAAAATGCTTGCTCAGCAATATTCACATTAATGTGTGCTATAGCGCCCCTTGTGGCAACGTTGAGAATGGCATGCCTACTTGCGTCATGTTAAGACCGAAACATATGAACGCATGTGCATCTTGCTATGCAAGCTCGATTTCACGTATGGTAGCATTTTGAAATGTGTCACAGCACAATTCATAAACCAAGACAAGTACTTGTTGCATTGTCAGCCTTGCCACAAGGGGCGCCATTGCAATATTAGCATGCACTGTTTGTCAATATATTTAAAGCAACTTCCTAGAAGAATAACACATGAGTTTAATAACATACGTGTGAAGGTAACTCAAGCGCCCCCTTGAGTACTGAGGTTTTTCTTCCCGCCAAGGTAATGCAAGAACACGCGTTAAGCACGTTCAACCGGACCGTGACGTAACGATCGAGCTTGCGTAACTGGAAGCGTCTGCGTTCACATGCTTGCATACAGGATGTTTTGGCCTTGAAGGAACAGATTACTTGAAAATTTAATATTGAATCACACTTTTATTCATCCTCGTGTCATTTCGCAGAAAAAAAAAGTCATACAATTCGAAATATTTTTCTTAATTAGTATTGTTTTTCTTGTTTTCCAGTAACAATATTGAAACATTCTTTGATCAGCAAAATTATAGAAAATATTTTGTCTTGTTTTCTAAAAATCTAAATAAATTTAGTGACGTTTATTTGAACTAATTCAAATGGAAAACAACACAAAAGTACAAAAGATTTTTTTTTTCGTGTTTTAAGCAGAACGTACACTAAATTTTGTGCGATTTTTCTGAAAACAATACTTTATATTTTATTTTATTCGTCAAGTAAATATATATATATATAAAAAAAAAATATATATATATATATATATATATATATATATATTAAAAAAAAAAAAAATATATATATATATATATATATATATATATATATATATATATATAAACATATATAAAAATGTTTAGATATATTTACTGGAAAACAAGACAAATATAACTAAAAGTCAAATAAAATGACTTTTTGTAGTGTAAAAGTAGATGAAAATCATTTTCAATTTTTGGGTGATTTAATTGGTTGATAAATATTAGTAAGATTAAAAGAGATTATAATAAGCATACGACCAAACAAAATTATTTTTAGAGACCCGCTCCAAATTATTTTAGCTCCTAAGCAACAAAATAGCAAACACTATATAAGGTTGAATTCGTTAACACTAGTAAATGCATTATGTGTAATGAACAGAACTGACCTTTGTTTGCATTAATTCATAAATATACAATTAATGTTAACAAACAACTTTATATGTTCAAAATGTAATATGTCAAATTAACATTAAACGAGTGTTTGTTCATGTTAACTAATGTAGTTAAATCATGTTGATGAATAGAAAACAACATTAAAGTTTTAGTGAAATGAATATGTCTGTGTTGTGGAGATAGAGCTGGTAACATATGTTATGAAAACTTAAACGCAAACAAATCAGTACTGAAATAAAATCAGTACCGCAACCAACAGACTACAACGTACAGAAATACTGATCAGTCACTCTAAACACGCACGCATACACACGCGCGCACGCACACATATTCGCCTTATTCTTAGTGGAAAACACTGCTTCAAAAACACAAACATAACACTATAAATCACACCTGTAGATTTACTCTCAGACCACAGCATGTTTGTGCACGTGTGAGTACACCTGTTAAGTGTGTATCTTATTCTAGTTTCAAAACACACTAAATGGGCCGCTCTCACAGGGTTCAAAGGTCATCATTTCCATTTCACGGCTAAAATGTCTTCATTGGGGAAGACACAGATCATTTCAGTACCACCCACCGATGCTTAACTCATTCACCTACAACAACAACCCACATGACTACATGACAGAACCATGGTTATAGCCAATGCCAGAAGGCGGAGCTAAAAGGGGCAGAGACATATTGAAAGAGGGATGCCACAGCCTTAAATATGTCATGGGTGGAGCAACGGTTGTCCTGGGTTAAGCAGGTAGAGAGGGTTCTTTAAAATGCTGTTACATTGATCCATCACTACTGGAGTCGTCCCTGTCCCTGTAGAGTGAGATTTAGAGATTTTTAATACATGCACAGTGAATTTGGGCACAATATATTAGTCTTTAACTACTACCTTGCATGTTGGTTTCATACATAAAAAAAAAAAAAATAAATGCTTTAAGCCCCAGAAAAAAAAATATCAAAATATATACAGTACTAATTATAGTTAAATACAGCTAATATAAAGTGTGACTGTGAATTCTTATGGAAAAAAGTATGTTTATGCATACTTCTGCTCCTTAGGGGATTGTGTACTGGAGATGGGCATCGCTACGGTTTCCATTACTATGACATCTGTTGCCGTGCCAACTGTTGCTTTGGCATTAGCATCACTAAAAGACAGTGGAAGCAACAGATCACTGCCAAACAGTTATGATATGTATGTGTGTGTTAGTGTGTATTAGTGTGTATACCTGATTGTTTTCTCAGGTTTAATGCTTTCCTTGGTGTTGCCCTTGGAGACCGTCTCTCTGGTGTTGCCCTTGGAGACCGTCTCTCTGGTGTTGCCCATGGAGACCGTCTCTCTGGTGTTGCCCATGGAGACCGTCTCTCTGGTGTTGGTTCTGTCCTCGTCTTCCTCCGTGTCTGATCCACTGGAGCTGCTGTCAGACGCCACCAGTGGGGCCTTCCTCGCCCCACAGACACTCCACACACACGCAGAGGAGCCTTTGACTGGAACACACACACATGTATTGATGGTAATGTGACGTTTTCCCATCAGCAACAGACTAATAACAAATAATGACCAGAAGCATAATAACAAATTTAACAATTCATATATTTAGCATTATTACTACTATGAATAATAAGAATCTATAATAATCTAAAATATAAATATTGATTAATTTATGATATAATAATTATTTTTAGTTATATTGTAAACATTTATAAAAATATTATTATATCATTTATAATATAACAATTATTATTATTAGCTAAATTTTAATGATTAATTAAAATATTAATTATTAAATTATTAAATAACAATATTTAAGAATCATTATATATATGATTTATAAATTAAATATTATTGTTATAATAATAATAATATTAAAATAAATGATTATATATTACATAAATAAAAATATATAATTGATAATAAAATAACAATATAATTAATAAGTATTACATATTGTTAATATCTAATTATATATTGTAATTTATAATATAATAGTAATAATTATACATTATATAATTAATAATATATATATATTAATATTTAATATATATATATTAATATTTAATATATATATATATATATATATATATATATATATATATATATATATATATATATATATATATATATATATATATAAAATTGGCATATAATATTATTATACATTACATAAATCAATAAATGTATAAATGTAGTCACTGCTGTTTTACTTATGATTAAATATTATTAATAATATTATTAAAAAAATATTAATTATTTAAAAACATTAATTTTAATGCAACAATGAAAGATGCTTATAAAAGTTTTCTAACACTTTACATTACAGTGCCAATCTAATTAATCTAATTTATACTAATATCAATATTAATAATTACTTTGCCAATCTAACTACATCAATAATATCCAATTACAATAATAATTAATTTTAATTAGCTAGAATGTAATATTAAAGGGAATGATCTCAAAAATATCTCAGATCTGATAGTCCATATAGTGCAAGTGAATGGTGACCAGAACTGCGAATCTCCAAAAAGCACATAAAGGCAGCATAAAAGTAATCCATAAGAGTCCAGAGGTTAAATCTATATCTTCAGAAGTGATATTAAAGGTGTGGATGAAATACAGATCAATATTTAAGTCCTTTTTTTCCTATAAATTCTCCTGCTTGCCCAGTAGGTGGCGATATACACAAACATGTGAAAGTAAAAGTGGAGATTTACAGTAAAAAAAAGGAATTAAATATTGATCTGTTTCTCATCCACACCTGTTATATCACCTCAACAGATATGGATTTAGCCACTGGAGTTGTACGGATTACTTTTATGCTGCATTATATGCTTTTTGGACCTTTTGAGTTCTGGTCACCATTCACTTGCATTTTGAGGACCAACGGAGCGGAGATATTCTTCTAAAAATCTCCATTTGTGTTCAGCAGAAGAAAGAAAGGTGCAAACAGCGTTATGTGAGACAACAACCAAAGACATTCATCTATATGCTGTACATAGACAACGATTACAGATGTGCACAGACACAAAGCAATCAACATGCTAGTACATCAAGTCACTCACTGGTTTCATTTTGGTTCTGTTTGTTTGGATTCCCCGAGTCCACGGGTGAGCTGCATCTGGGCCCTGCATCTGAACTGTACAACACAAGATAACTTTCAGTACGGCATCAGCACTAGTGAACACCAGGGTTGGGAGGGCTACTTTTTAAATGTAATCCATTACTCCCCAAGCCTGGTGAACAGGAACACACACACACACACACACACACACACACACACACACACACACACACACACCAGCAGAACGGCTGGAAGTCACCGAACGTCGCCCATCCTTTCTCCTCTTTCTCACTGAGCTGTGCTGTAGAGCTGCCCCACACGCTGGAGCCCGTATCCACGGCGATACTCGTAAAGTCCCGATTGGTGTGGCCATCTTCAAAACTCGCTATCCATCCAGGATCTGCTGAGACCGAGAGAGAGAGCAAGAGAGATGGTTAACATGCAACCTCAATGGCTTAGTGGTTTATTATCTGGGCTGGTAACCAAAAGGTGGCAGGTTCAAGGAATCGGGGAACACAAATACTGATAAACTGTATACGTTGAAGTCCCTTTAGATAAGGGTCTGTCAATTAAATCGACATGCATGTGCCATTGTATAACAACTGTAGATGTAGTAAACATATACTGGATGTTGCTTTGGATGAAAGAATCTCCTGAATGAAGAATAATGTAATAAATCGATTTTTACGTTTTCTGAAGAAAACATGATAAATGGTCTGCGCTTATATTGTGGCTTTTTAACCATTTACATTTACATTGATGCATTTGGCAGATGCTTTTATCCAAAGTGACTTACAGTGCACTTATTACAGGGACAATCCCCCCCGGAGCAACCTGGAGTTAAGTGTCTTACTCAAGGACACAATGGTGGTGACTGTGGGGGTCAAACCAGCAACCTTCTGATTACCAGTTATGTGCTTTAGCCCACTACACCACCACCAAAGTGACTCACAGTGCACTTATTACAGGGACAATCCCCCCCGGAGCAACCTGGAGTTAAGTGTCTTACTCAAGGACACAATGGTGGTGGCTTTGGGGATTGAACCAGCAACCTTCTGATTACCAGTTATGTGCTTTAGCCCACTACACCACGCCATGTACGGCAAGCCGTGAGCACGTGCATGAATTATAAAGTGCATCATCCGAGTACTCGTAGTACACTTCTTTTTCATGCATTTTCAGTGTAAACTGCAGATGCAGTTTTGAAGCCGTTCCTCACAAAGACCAACTCGGATGAGATCGGCGCCATGTTGTTTTGTCACATGACTCTGTAGGAAAGTTTAGCCCGTTACTGACAGCCCAGAGAATCCTGAACTGAGATCAGTCCGTTTAATTGAATTTAAACCCAAATATGAGCAGAAGTAACAGTGATGTTTGCCTAAGCACCCCCTCTTATAATTCATTTTCCGTCCGTTATTACAGCAGATAATGTAATATGTCATTTGCATACTGTGAGGATCGCTGGACTGCTTGTCTGTTTCCTTATTCTTGATGTTCTCTGGCAACCACTCGAGATCAGGTGACCCCAGATGCCTCCGAGAGCCGCCGTCCACTTCACTCTTCTGGGTGTCTGTCACCAATCCAAACCTATCAAACAAAACACACACATGGTAAATGGTCTGTAATATTATATAGCGCCTTTTTTAACCTTACGGGTTACCAAAGCGCTTTATACTGTGTATAGAGCTTTATAGGGCTGCCGTGTAAGGTGCTAGTCTGCCATTGGGAGCAACTTGGGGTTCAGTGTCTTGCCCAAGGACACTTCGGCATGTGGAGTCACGTGGGCTGGGAATCGAACCACCAACCCTGTGATTAGCAGCCGACCCGCTCTACCAACTGAGCCACAGCCGCCCCAACATCACAGTCAAAGCAACGCCTGTTTTGTACGTGTGCTTGAATGCGTGTATGGACCTGCTTCGTGCTTTCACTTGTGTCAAATAGTTAATTTCTTTATCCTCCCAAATATCTTCTTCCTCCTCAGCTTCATCAAATTGCCGAATTCTCTCCTTTGTACGAGTCTCAAAGAGTCCAGAGCTGGCCTGAGTGACGGGAGAAGATATTGATAGAGTGAGATGGGAAGCTTCAGTGAGGTTAAACACAAACACAGAAACGGTATTAATCAGGACTCACCCCCTCATCCACAAGGTTAAAGTTGATCTCTGTGATTCGATCAAACGTGGCGCTGTAAAACAGAGATGCAGAAACTTGACTATAGCATAACCTGTTAAAGTATAAGTTCGCCAAAAATTTAAGTCTGTAATTATTTACTCACCCTCATGTTGTTCCAAACCGTTCTTTCTTCTAATATCAAAAGAAGACATTTTAAATAATGTTGCGATCGCTGATTTCCATACAGTAGCAGTTGACTCCCATTAAAGCTTAAAAAGCACCTAAAAGTGTTAGAAAAGTCGTCCATGTGACTCGTGCACAATATTGCAAGCCTTCTGAAGGCAGACGATCACTTAGTGTGATGAGCAGACTGAAATTTGAGCTGTTAATTCACTCTCAAATCAAATCAATTGTAAACTCGTGCGCTCATATTCAATATGGTGACACGTCAATAACATCAAACCACATCTGACACACCAGCAACAGTTTTTGTGTGGAAATCAGCATTTGCTACTCTTTTTGTGTTCCACTGAAGTCATAGCGGTTTGAAACAACCTGAGGGTGAGTAAATGATGACGGAACTTTCATTTGGGGTAAACTTTCCTTTTAAAACATGTGAATTAATGAACTGCTGGACATCATGGATGTGTGTAAGACGCACCAAATGTGAATAAAAAGTGTTATTAAAACTAAGGATGAGCATTTTCATTACCACCCTGACATGACGTGGATACATCATTACACAGCTACTAACGAAAAAATATATACATGAACATAAAATATTGATTTGCATTGAAATTATGTGATAAGAAAGAAATCGCTGAACAGCTGAAATCCACCTCTGGTTTGTGTCGGCGTTCTGTTGGTGTTTCTTTTGTAATTAATGAAGTCAATTAATGACATGCTCATTATCCAGCTTATTACAAGACTACTTGTGTCAAATAAATAAATAGATGCACACGTAACATTGATTTGAGTTACAATCATTTTCTTAGTTCACTTGTAAAGATCGCACAGTGATCCGATGGCTCGCAATACCTGGATGGCCGGTCTGATACGTGGATGTGCGGTTGTTACTGAGCAATATCAGACCACTAGATGGCACCATTGACCAATCAGAATCGCGTATTACAGAGAGCTGTGTAATAATAACAAGTATGAAACGTATGTGAAATTTATATTAAAAAAAAAAAAATTATCACAAGAACGTTTTTTTGGGGGAAAAACCAAATGAAATAAACAATATGCATTCGTAAAAAATTATTATTATTTTTTTTTTTTTTAATTAACAGTTAAAACATCTGCACTCACTTGGAGCTTACATAGAAACCAATACAATTATGCATTTGGCAGACGCGTTTATCCAAAGTGACTTACAGTGCACTTATTACAGGGACAATCCCCCCGGAGCAACCTGGAGTTAAGTGTCTTACTCAAGGACACAATGGTGGTGGCTGTGGGGATCAAACCAGCAACCTTCTGATTACCAGTTATGTGCTTTAGACCACTACACCACCACCAAAGTGACTTACAGTGCACTTATTACAGGGACAATCCCCCCCGGAGCAACCTGGAGTTAAGTGTCTTACTCAAGGACACAATGGTGGTGACTGTGGGGGTCAAACCAGCAACCTTCTGATTACCAGTTATGTGCTTTAGACCACTACACCACCACCAAAGTGACTTACAGTGCACTTATTACAGGGACAATCGCCCCCGGAGCAACCTGGAGTTAAGTGTCTTACTCAAGGACACAATGGTGGTGACTGTGGGGATCAAACCAGCAACCTTCTGATTACCAGTTATGTGCTTTAGACCACTACACCACCACCAAAGTGACTTACAGTGCACTTATTACAGGGACAATCCCCCCCGGAGCAACCTGGAGTTAAGTGTCTTACTCAAGGACACAATGGTGGTGACTGTGGGGGTCAAACCAGCAACCTTCTGATTACCAGTTATGTGCTTTAGCCCACTACACCACCACCAAAGTGACTCACAGTGCACTTATTACAGGGACAATCCCCCCCGGAGCAACCTGGAGTTAAGTGTCTTACTCAAGGACACAATGGTGGTGGCTGTGGGGAACGAACCAGCAACCTTCTGCTTACAGTTATATGCTTTAGTCCACTACACCACCACCACTCCTGACGGCATTAGAGTAATGCACATACATGTACATAAACTCTGAGTCTTCATTAAGGCGGTCACATTTTTATCATTTTTAATGTAAAATAATGGTCTGATAAGCTTCAGAGTTTCTTGTACCGCTTCACATTTTCTACAGTATAAGTACACTATATTTCAGCACTGTCCCTGGCAGGCAAATGCGCTATTCAAGTACTGTTTTTAATAGTTGACTAACTGGTGCAGAATGAGTACTCGATTAGTCAATTACTCGTGCACATCCTTAACTAAAACCTGCCCGATTTTGCACTTTTTACATTACAAAATGCAATTTAAAAAAGTAATGCTGCATTAAATTGCTTAATTTCTATACATTTAGCCTTTAATATATATATATATATATATATATATATATATATATATATATATATATATATATACACACACACAAATAAACCTAATTCTTAAATTAATCAATGTAAACATTAAATATAAATGTGCAAATGCAAACTTCTGCACAGGACTCACCCGATGCTGCCGTCGTGCTCCCCGAATTCATCATCATTCAGTCCAAACTGATCGACAAAGTTCGCCGTCATCTGCTGAAGGTGATAATCTGAGAACACCTGTGTAACGGGAACACAACACATACACAAAGACATGCATTATAAATCATATTAAAATGAATGAATCATAAAATGCATTCTCTTCATATTATGAACAATATCCTATTTATTTTTCTTGAGATAGGCAGACCGAACGGCCGTTTCCTGTCCAGATGGGCAGACCGAACGGCCGTTTCCTGTCCAGATGGGCAGACAGAACGGCCGTTTCCTGTCCAGATGGGCAGACAGAACGGCCGTTTCCTGTCCAGATGGGCAGACAGAACGGCCGTTTCTCTAGATGTTACTTCTTCTGTTTATATCTTGCAGGGTAATTTTTTCTCATCAACAGTATGCTTTAATAAAAACGTTTACTTATCGTGAGGATGCAACTATTTCGTCCCGTATTTTTACCCGTGTGTATTTGTGTGTGATACCTCACCAGGTCTGCCGTATTCTTCTTGTTAGTTTCGGCTAGTGTTTTGTTCACAAAATGATCCCAGCGTCCTTTATAGTCCTCGGGCAACTCTATCACACACAAACAAAACACAATTTTTAAAGAGGCATTCCCCCAAAAATGAACATCTGTCATCACTTACTCACACTTGTGCCGTTCCAAACCCATATGGCTTTCTATCTTCCATCAAACACAGTGATCTTAGGCAGAATATTAGCCTCAGTCAACGTTCGCTTTCATAGTATCTTTTCCCATTCACCGAAATTGTGTTTGGTGACTGAGGCAGGACACAGATGGTCTAACGGAAACTCAGACAGGTTTGGAACAACACGAGGGTGAGTAGATAATGACAGATGTTCATTTTTTGCTGAACTGTCCCTTTAAAAAGGTATAACCACACAAACACAATCACAGTGTGTCACATACCTTTTAAAAGTTGTGTGATTTGGGTCTGTTCTTTGTCCTGCTCTTTCTCTGTGCTCTGCACCACTGTGTTTGCAATACGGGTCAGGTGACCCATATACCCTTGTCTCATGCCTCCTGCCTCTCTACAACACACACACAGATGCTTACATTACTGTACATGCCATCAAATACACACTTTTCAGCTCAGTGGCATGTTAAATTTGCCCTTACTGTGTTTTGTCATTTTCTTCCCAAGCATCCAAAATCCTCTGAACCAGCCTGCAGTCCTTTATCAGCTGCACACAGACAATTATACCTCAAAGTATGTGCATTAATGTATTTTTTTATATATATAAACAGCCAAACAAACTGAATGATTCACCTTCATAAAACCAAACAAACATGAGACTTTAATTTGTTTATTTTTCTTATATGGTTTTGCCCACTGTACACTATAAATGACTATTGAAATTCTGTATTAAAGAATACATGAGCACACACACACACACACACACACACACGCTTACATGCTTTATCAGGTAGCGTGTGAATCTGTCTGAGTTTTGTGTGTCTGTCTCACTGGGCTGGGGCGTGTCTGAGCGCGTGTTTTCCAGCTGAATTTGAGTCGCATCTGGACTGTCCTGCATTGATCGGTTTATTGGTGTGTTCTGGTTAAAGATGGCAGAGACACACTGCTCCACTTGCACATGTAGGAAGTTATTCCAGGAGAATTTAAAAAACAAGTCCTAAAGACACAGAGAGAGAGACAGACATTTCATGCTTCCAAACAAATAAATAAACTTGATCTAATCACTGTTAAAAGAAATAGAAGTGTCTATCTATGACATCTGCTTTGTATGACTGCCAATGCGAATAAATCTATAAAATAAATTACACATAAAAATTATCTTATTTAAATGGAATCAATAATAATCCAAATAACTTAATAAAATAAAAATAAGAAAATTATATAAAAAATAATATGTACACACTGTATATAATTATTCCGATTTTTATTAAATATTTAAATGAGACAATTTTAACATATAGTTTTTTTTAAAGACATATTCATGTGTGTGTGTGTGTGTGTATATATATTCCATCAAATTAATCGGATATATCAATATTGCTTTGAAAGGAAATAAAATTATATTATTGTTACATTTATTATATATACTTATTAAATCAATAATACATATATACATATATACACACATACATACATATATACATATATATATATATACACATATATGTGTATGTGTGTGTGTGTGTGTGTGTGTATATATATATGTATATATGTGTGTGTGTATATATCTATATGCATGTGTGTATGTGTGTTTGTGTGTGTGTGTGTATATATATATGTATATGTATTCAAATATTCAGATATTTCATTAACTCAATTAAATATTCTGAATATCATCTAATTAAATCAATTAATTTTAATTGACTGGCAGCCCTAATTTTTTTCTTCAATATTTAAAAATTAACACACATGCAATTTGATATGTACGGTAATCTTGTGTAAGTGTACATAATAATAATAATACATTATATAAAAATAATTTATAATGTGATTTATGATATGATCAATATGAAAAATAATCTGAAATAAATAAAACAAAAAGGGAGAAACATTATTTTTATAAAGTACATTTTCCAGTTTCGGTTTTATTTTTATGGTGCTTTTCACAAGTCAAAGCAAGTCGTGGCAAGAAAAATATATCCTGTTTAAGAAATGTGTTCTTAGTATGACTCTTACACAGAGATTTACGAGTTTCTTTATTCATTGTAAGTTTAAGATTGACTCTCACCAGTAGCAGGTTGATCATGTTCAGTCGGCAGAGCTCGTGGTGGATTCTTGGAGCTCTAGTGTACAGCAGAGCAGCCATCAGTCTGCAAGCATGCAGTCGGGCATTGCCAAACGGCTCCTCCAATACACCCATTGTGGTCAACATCACACATTTCTGAGTCAGAAGCACATATACAGTAAACATGTTCAGTAGAGTATTTAAAGACCATATGAAACAGTATTCGCAATGCATCAACGTCCTTAATGTCATGTATTTTTCTACCACACATCTACAGCTTGTATAACAGTGTAAATTTGCTGTCCCCTCAAAATAACTCAACACACAGCCATTAATGTCTAAACCGCTGGCAACAAAAGGGAGCACACCCCTAATTGAAAATGTCCAAATTGGGCCCAAATTGTCAATATTTTGTGTGGCCACCATTATTTTCCAGCACTGCTTTAACCCTCTTGGGCATGGAGTTCACCAGAGCTTCACAGGTTGCCACTGGAGTCGTCTTCCTCTCCTCCATGACGACATCACGGAGCTGGAGGATGTTAGAGATCTTGTGCTCCTCCACCTTCCGTTTGAGGATGCCCCACAGATGCTCAATAGGGTTTAGGTCTGGAGACATGCTTGGCCAGTCCATCACCTTCACTCTCAGCTTCTTTAGCAAGGCAGTGGTCGTCTTGGAGGTGTGTTTGGGGTCGTTATCATGCTGGAATACTGTCCTGCAGCCCAATCTCCGAAGGGAGGGGATCATGCTCTGCTTCAGTATGTCACAGTCCATGTTGGCATTCATGGTTCCCTCAATGAACTGTAGCTCCCCAGTGCCAGCAGCACTCATGCAGCCCCAGACCATGACACTCCCACCACCATGCTTGACTGTAGGCAAGACACACTTGTCTTTGTACTCCTCACCTGGTTTCCACCACACACGCTTGACACCATCTGAACCAAGTAAGTTTATCTTGGTCTCATCAGAACACAGGACATGGTTCCAGTAATCCGTGTCCTTAGTCTGCTTGTCTTCAGCAAACTGATTTCGGGCTTTCTTGTGCATCAGGTTTAGAAAAGAGGCTTCCTTCTTGGACGACAGCCATGTAGACCAATTTGATGCAGTGTGTGGCGTATGGTCTGAGCACTGACAGGCTGACCCCCCCACCCCTTCAACCTCTGCAGCAACGCTGGCAGCACTCATATGTCTATTTCCCAAAGACAACCTCTGGATATGATGCTGAGCACGTGCACTCCACTTCTTTGGTCGGCCATGGCGAGGCCTGTTCTGAGTGGACCCTGTCCTGTTAAACCGCTGTATGGTCTTGGCCACCGTGCTGCAGCTCAGTTTCAGGGTCTTGGCAATCTTCTTATAGCCTGGCCATCTTTATGTAGAGCAACAATTCTTTTTTTCAGATCCTCAGAGAGTTCTTTGCCATGAGGTGCCATGTTGAACTTCCAGTGACCAGTTTGATGGAGTGTGAGAGCGATGACACCAAATTTAACACACCTGCTCCCCATTCACACCTGAGACCTTGTAACACTAACAAGTCACATGACACCAGGGAGGGAAAATGGCTAATTGGGCCCAATTTGGACATTTTCACTTAGGGGTGTACTCACTTTTGTTGCCATCGGTTTAGACATTAATGGCTGTGTGTTGAGTTATTTTGAGGGGACAGCAATTTTACACTGTTATACAAGCTGTACACTCACTACTTTACATTGTAGCAAAGTGTCATTTCTTCAGTGTTGTCACAGGAAAAGATATAATCAAATATTTACAAAAATGTGAGGGGTGTACTCACTTTTGTGAGATACTGTGTGTGTGTGTAATAATATATATATATATATATATATATATATATATATATATATATATATATATATATATATATATATTATATATACACACACATACACACACTTTTATTATTATTACTACAAAAAGGCCTGGGTCAAATTTGATTTCATGTTATCTTTAAAAAATTATGATTAGAGGTAGACCGATATATCGGTTTTAACGATTAACCAGAACCGATAGTTGCTTTTCAGAACTATCGGTTATCAGCATTTATGTTTTTATTCCATGTTTCACTGTGACCGGCACTGAAGGTTTCTACATTTCGAATGGATTGGTTGTACAGTGTAACAGCGGTGAAATAAAAACAATCACTTGGGAATCTGCAGTAAATCTAAATCTTTCATTATTGACAAATTCATCCATATTTTTATCCTCACTTTAATGCATATTTTGTTATTTTGATTAGATAAACAAGTTCTAAATTGAAGCACGGGCATGCAAAGTAAAATGCTTGCCCCATCAGCACATACATTATGTCTCCAACTTCATATCTTGTGAATAATAAACCTTATTCTTCATTTAACTTCATTTGTTCTTGGGATTTTGGTTGAACAATAAACGAACTAATTGCCGATTAATTGGTACAGGCAAAATCTACTATCAGTCGACATCTAATTATGATAAAACTGGAGGAGCAGACCAACCTTGGGTGGGTTAAGCAGGAGGTGATGGAAGTTCTTTAAATGTGGCTGGATTCCCATTAATATGCTGTTGTTTACAGTGTAAGACTTTTCCGGTGCCTGAGAACACGGATCGATCACCTGCTCAATGCTGTTGCACACAGATACACACACACACACACACACACACACACACACACAAATGTCAGAAACAGTGAATGTCTGTGCAATGAAATTGTTGAAAGTCTGTTACTGACCCTGATCTCCGAGTCTCCAACAATGTGAGTAACACCTGCGTTCCATAGATAATGCAGGCATCACTTTTCTCTCCTCCAAACATGTTCTTTAACAGGGCCTCTACGGTCTGCTGCCTAAGACACACAGGCACAAACACAGTCTGGTCCACAATGCTGCTTTAATCAGGCCAAGAACCACCCAGACATGATCATGATCAGATCTGACTGACTGATCAACCACAGTTTCCTTCTGAAATCAGACAATCCCTGAACTACTTACATCTCTAGTGTTGTGAGCAGAGGGTCAGGCTCTGATGTCTCCTGCATCAGACTGGCTTGATCTCTGCTCAGGCGGATGATGTCACTCAGGGTCTGAGATGCATTCGACTGCCTCTGTGAACGCACAAACACAACACTTCAATGAATGTTATTTTCTCTCGATTTATAAATGGTAAATGGTCTGCACTTATATAGCGCCTTTTTAACCTTAGCGGTATTCAAATACATACATACATAACACTGTGTCTCATTCACCCATTCATACACACACACACACACACACACACACATTCACACACCAATGGCGGCAGAGCTGCCATGCAAGGCGCTAGCCTGCCATTGGGAGCAACTTGGGGTTCAGTGTCTTGCCCAAGGACACTTCGGCATGTGGAGTCATGTGGGCCGGGAATCAAACCACCAACCCTGCGATTAGTGGCCGACCCGCTCTACCACCTGATCCACAGCCGCCCCTGTATATATTTATAAGCACTTGCTGTTGAAATGACTGACCTCATCTTCATTCTGAGGGTGTATCAGCGCAATGAGTCTCTGCATCAGCTTCTCATCATTCAGCCACTGAAAACAGAGGATATCGGTCAAAACAAATAGATACACCCATATAAATAAAACAGCTTGTAGTGTCCGCTCACAGTTAGCACTTCCTTTCTGAGAGAAATGGGCTCCACACTGCTAATCAGACGCAGCAGAAGATCCATCATGGCTGACGTGTCCATGTGTTTCAGCACCAGTCCAATGAAATCCTGCTTTTTCTTCAGGAAACCGATCACCTGATGAATAACATTAAAAATCATGATGAGGATGATTTTGAAACATACAGAATATTTTCAAGTAAAACAAGAGATACATATTAACACACCTGCTCTGTCTGGCGGCTGATGAGGTTGCCGACAGTCTTACTGAAGAATGATGCCAGTAAAGGGTTCACGGGGGGCGTCTGCTCTAGGAAGCTGTACAGTATGTGCAACAGAGACTCGTCTCCGCCCAGTTTATTGTTGATGAGGGAGACGTCGCATGTCAACAACTCACATGCTGTATTAGCATACCTGCGTGAGATTGAGTGAGAAACGGGCAGATTGGCATATTCGGTTCAATGACCATTGAAGATGGCCATTATAATGCAGTTACTGGTAATATAGTGTTATTTATACATATATACGTATATATATATATATATGTCAATTAATTATAGGAAATGAGACATGCACAAAATTAAAACCAAATCAAAATTATTTTACATAATATTTACTCAAAATTATCTCCCAAAATTTTTAAAATTAAATGAATGCATTATCCTCAAAATGAACCGTGTTGCTTTAATGGCAGATAATCTTAAAATTGCCAAAACAAACGGTTCATTCCTTTGACTGTCTGATCATCTGAAAATGGATCGATATCGGTTGTTTGACCGATGACGTTAAAATGGCAAAAAAATTGGCTGATTGATCGACCAAAAAGATAATCTCAAAATGGCCAAATATCAATGAACTGGCCTGGTCGAAAATTTCAAAATGTCCGGGAACTGGTTGATTACTGAACCTGACCGATAATCTCAAAAAGGCCCAAAGAACAATAAATTCCTTGGACTTTCTGATAAACTGAAAATAGACAGATATCGGCTGTTTAATCTGCTTGGCTGATTATGTTAATATGGCCAAAATCAATTGATTAATCGATATAGAAGATAATCTGAAAATGGTCAGATCATTGATTGGACTATCTTGTGCTCTAAAAACAATCAAAAAGATCAGACAGTCTCAAGATGGCCAAATATCAATAAATTGGCCTATGGGATAAACTCAAAATGACCAAATATTGGCTGATTAATGAACCTGCCTGATAATCTCAAAATGCCCCAAAAATCTGTACCTGATCATTTGAAAATGGACAGATATCAACTGATTGATCGTCTTAACTGATAATCTTAAAAAGGCCAAAAATCAGTTGATTAATGAGCCTGGCCAGGATTTTAAAAATGGCCAAAAATCTGTCAATTAACTGGACTATCTATCAGTCAATTAGTTGGCCAGTCAAATAATCTTAAAATGACCAAATATCTGTTGATTAAAGACACTGTTAATCAATTAGACAATCTAATACTCTAAAAACAGTCAAATGTGTAAGGAATAATTGACTCTGACCCGTTGAATTATTGATAAATAATGCACAGCCAAGGTGGCAATGCGCTCATGATGTGCAGCAGAGTGACCGTTACACCTCAGGTGTGCATTATTTATCAATAATTCAACGGGTCAGAGTCAATTATTCCGCGGTTAGCACACCTTAAGACATCGTTCAGGGTTTTGTCTCAAGACGTTTTCTGGTTTTCATCTCTAAATTGCTCTTGTGCGAGGAACTACTTTCTTTCATCGCAAATTCAGTATCTTTAATACAGTCCAGGCCGTCATTGCTAGTTAAGAAAACATCACTTTAGAGCTAACAACGGAGGATGCGCTGCTTTTCAGCATTGGAGTAGCAAAGTAGTGTGTGTGTGTGTGTGTGTGTGTGTGTGTGTGTGTGTGTGAGAGAGAGAGAGAGAGAGGAAGCTTATAGTAATTATAAGCATCCTTATAATTAACTATAAGTAATTATAGACATTATTTGTCATTCTTATCCGATGTACTTAATCAATGTCTTTGTTTTAATTGGTTATTTAATATGGTTATATATGTCAAGACCTGGAACTTCTTCATAGCCGTGCATTTACTTGAAAAATAACTGCACACCTTAGAACGTCCGTCAACCAATCAGAATCAAGCATTCAACAGACCCGTGGTATAACGTACAATTAATCTGCATATCGGTTGATAAATGAACCTGGCAGAATATCTCGAATTGGCCAAAACAATCTGTCAGTTAACTGGAATATCTGATACCCTCAGAACAGCCAAAACATGTTCAATTAATTGCCCTGGCCAATGTATTGGTCTCTAGCGGATCCATTGCAGATAAAGCTTCCAACCGTTGAGACTGTGACAGGATGACCATCTCGAACACTCACTTGTATCGCAGTTTCTCCTCCCGGTCAGTAGGGGGCTCGTGTGTGATGAGATTGAGGAGCTCCAGCATGCTGCTGTCCCGTGTGAGGAAAAGGAGGAGGCGTTGATTCTGAGCCTTACATTCCTGCAGCACGTCCTCCTCGTCCAGAAGCTCCTGCAGGGTCACGTCCTCCTTCTCCAAAAGCTTCTCAACCTGAGAGGAGTTGTGCAGGTCGAACTTCCAGAACATGACTGCAGCCTATAATGCGAAGAGAGAGAGAGAGAGAGAGAGAGAGAGAGAGAGAGAGAGAGAGTGGGAGGCTATATAGTTCCTCGAGCATTACGCAATAAAAAGGTGAACTGACTTTTCAAAAGGTTTGCCTGCAACTGACTGACTCAGCACTCACATTTAAAGGAAGGATAAGGGGAAAACAGACAGGAGGCTAGATGGCAGAAAAAGTCCTGAAGTGCCACAATCCATTGTGCACCAGACTAGAGTATAAATAATGCACTGTCAAATGCAGACCTCCAGTAACTATAAAATGCATCCAGAGTAGCATATCCAGCAATAAGCGTAAACAACAGCAATTAGTTAATCTGTTATTAGGAAACTAAAGAATCAATTGTGTCAGTCAATTAAAGGCTGTATTAGCTGATCTCATTTCCTTTGCCCTCAGGAAGTACTGTTCCTGTATGCATACATCACACAGAATCCTACATTGTATGATATATACAATACACTGATTATAGTACTGGCTTGGCATACAATTGGCATTTACATTTACATTTATGCATTTGGCAGACGCTTTTATCCAAAGTGACTTACAGTGCACTTATTACAGGGACAATCCCCCCGGAGCAACCTGGAGTTAAGTGTCTTACTCAAGGACACAATGGTGGTGGCTGTGGGGATTGAACCAGCAACCTTCTGATTACCAGATATGTGCTTTAGACCACTACACCACACCACTCCACTAATGAGCCAGTTAAGCTGCGGTCACACTAGGCATTGAGCATGCAAATTATATTTGGGATAATGTAATGATGTCATGCTCGAGGGCTTCTGGTTTACATGAATGGGAGTGCGAAGTGTAGTGTGACCACACATATAAACATTACATTTATAGTTCACCCAAAAATGAGAATTCTCTCATCATTTACTCACCCTCATGCCATCCCAGATGTGTATGACTTTCTTTCTTCTGTAGAACACAAACTAAGATTTTTAGAAATTATCTCAGCTCTGTAGGTCCAAGGGAATGGTGACCAGAACTTTGAAGCACCAAAAAGCACATAAAGGCAGCATAAAAGGAATCCATAAGGCTCAAATGGTTAAATCCATGCCTTTAGAAGTGATATGATAGGTTAGGGTGCAAAACAGATTAAATTTAAGTCATTTTTTACTATGAATCTCCACTTTTGACCAGCTCAGACCAGTAGGTGGCGATATGCACAAAGAATGTGAATTTACAAAAAAACAAAAGAAGAATGTGAAAGTGAAAGTGGATATTTATAGTAAAAAGTACTTAAATATTGATCTGTTTCTCACCCACACCTCTCATATCACTTCTGAAGACATGGATTGGACATGGACACGGACATGGATCTGAAGACATGGATTAAACCACTGGAGTCGTATGGAATAGTTTTATGCCTTTATGTGCTTTTTGTGGATCCAATGTTTCATTTGTATTCTGCAAAAGAAAGGAAGTCATACACATCTGGGATTTACATTTACATTTATGCATTTGGCAGATGTTTTTATCCAAAGTGACTTACAGTGCACTTATTACAGGGACAATCCCCCCGGAGCAACCTGGAGTTAAGTGTCTTGCTCAAGGACACAATGGTGGTGGCTGTGGGGATTAAACCAGCAACCTTCTGATTACCAGATTACCAGTTATGTGCTTTAGCCCGCTACCCCACCATCACTCCATGTGGGATGGCATGAGGGTGAGTAAATGATGAGTGAATTTTCCTTTTTGTGCAAGCTTTTCCTTCCCTTTTTTTCCTGGGTGAATCTCAAAACAAAAAACTTTCAAGAACAGGTAAAATAAATAAATATCTATAAAATTATATTTTGCATAAAGAAAATGTAATATATTTTTACGAATCATTTAGGGTTTTCTTTTTTTTTTTTACATTTGATGACAACTTATCTCACCCCCCCCACCCTCATTCTTATTTTTTCTTTTGATTTTCGAGTAAAAAGTCTGGCATTTCTTCCTGAGATTCAATGTAGCATAGCATAATACTGCATTCACTGCTTGACATGTCAACTACCCAATGAGGGCAGTTACCTTCAGCCAGAGGGAGTGTGTGTTTCCTTAGACGGGATGCAGAGACCTGTTAAAACACATTGGTTTCCCAGACTGAGTTCTCCGTGGTCAGATAATCCAGGCGTCCATTTTCACGGGCTGCCTCACATTACAATGCAGACACCTGCGGAGACAAGAATAATTAAAGGATAACCAGTGAGGAAACCAGGAGTGCTTTTAATATAAGCTACATAAAGTGACATACAGGAGTTACCCAGAATACAGAATAAGCCCTTGTTTAAACACAAATAACAGTGCGCACACACACACACATACACTGACAGCAGCATGGTCATGTTCATTTTTAGACTTGTAATGAGATTCAGCATCTGCGGAGGTCATGAGGTCAGCCATGAGACTGAACAACATCATGCAGACCACTAATGCACTGTTTCTATTTCAACACACAACTTTTCCAGGTGTGGGAATCCCAATTCTATCACAATTCCCTGCTATTGCCAGGGTCCCTGAAAATATCAACGTTCAACACAACACTGGGCATTAGCGGTCAAGCTTTCGTATACTCACCCAATGGAGCCTATTCAGTAAATCATAGATGTACAGTAAGATTTTCAGCCATTTTCGGTGTACAAAACAACATCAACTCTTCATGAATTTACTTTTGCTGATTGGAAAAATCTGTTTCGCCATGATGTCAATTAGTAGGTGTAATATATTACAACATATATTAGTAATATTAGTACTAATATGCCTTCTGGAATTTCCTATGGGGGGGTTATTTATATTACTTAAGGTTAAAAACATGTTTTCCTAAGACTACAAAAAGGTCTGTGGTAAACTTTACTTGACATTTTGTTCTACAACATAAATTTCACACAGTTATACCTCAAATGTGAATTCTGAAGCCACTGTTTTTTTTTAAATGTTCAGTTGAAGTCAGAAGTTTACATGCACTTGGGTTACATTCAAACTCATTTTTTTAACCACTCCACAGATTTAATATGAGCAAACTATAGTTTTGGCAAGTGGTTTAGGACATCTACTTTGTGCATGACACGAGTCATTTTTCCAACAATTGTTTACAGACAGATTGTTTCACTTTTAATGGACTATTTCACAGCTCCAGTGTGTCAGAAGTTTACATGCAAGTTAACTGTGCCTTTAAGCAGCTTGGAAAATTCCTGAAAATGATGTCTAACCTTTAGACAATTAGCCAATTAGCTTCTGATAGGAGGTGTATTGAATTGGAGGTGTACCTGTGGATGTATTTTAAGGCCTACCTTCAAACTCAGTGCCTCTTTGATTGACATCATGGGAAAATCAAAACAAATCAGTCAAGACCTCAAAAAAAAGTAATTGTGGACCTCCACAAGTCTGGTTCATCCTTGGGAGCAATTTCCAAATGCCTGAAGGTACCACGTTCATCTGTACAAACACTTGTACACAAGTATAAACACCATGTGACCACACAGCCATCATACTGATCAGGAAGGAGACTCATTCTGTCTCCTAGAGATTAATGTAGTTTGGTGCAAAAAGTCCAAATCAATCACAGAACAACAGCAAAGGACCTTGTGAAGATGCTGGAGGAAACAGGTTGACGAGTATCTAGATCCACAGTAAATATCTATAAGTCCCAGACCACTTATCAAGTGTCTGATAACATCTTTTACTAATGGAGAATAAAACAAAAATAATCAGATATTGTTAAAGCAGTTCTAATGTAATTTGGTATGTTTATCCAACGTTTAGGGCCGCTACCGTAAAAGGCGCGGTCACCCCTCGTCTTTAATCTAGATCTGGGAAATGTCAAAAGCTTCTGATGTGACGATCTAAGAGATCTATGGGGGTTATGTGTATGTAACATATCAGCAAGGTAGGAGGGCGCTAATCCATTGAGAGATTTAAAAACAGGGAGCCAGTGAAGATAATGTAAAATTGGAGTAATATGGTCCCGCTTGCGAGCACCCATCAGCAATCTTGCTGCTGCATTTTGGAGCATTTGTAATCTTGATAGGGAAGCATGGATAATACCTAAATAAAGGTAGTTACAGTAATCCAGACGGGCAAAAATAAATGCATGGATGACCTTTACAAGGTCCTTTAATGACAAGAACGGCTTGACTTTAGTTAAAAGTCTCAATTGACACAACAGAATTTATCCGTTTAGCCTAGATTTTTCACAAATGGTTTGTGGAAAGGAGCCAACTGCCCCAAATTAACATAGGCCGGCCTAGCAGAATCAGAGGGACCAACCTAATATTATCTGCATAACAAAGAAAAGATGCCCCATATTTCTTAAGCACGCTTCCTAAAGGAAGCATATAAAGCGAAAACAGTACAGGAGCCAGAAAAGAGCCCTCAGGAACACCACAAGTGAGATGGGGCTAAGACAAATGGAAATTCCCCAAAAGAAACTGAGAGGCTGAGGTAAAAGTTCATTTAGAAATAGGTCTAAAATTGGAGAGAACGGTCGTATCAAGGTTAGGTGATTTAAGGAAAGGCTGCACTACTGCATGATTGAAGAACTCTGATACTGTCCCTGCAAACACAATATGCTAGGTCCAACAATGTCTAGAATTTGTTTCAGAAATCATGCCGGGACAACGTCATGGGGGAAGGTAGTGGGCTTCAGTTGTTCAACAATCTTGGCGAGAGTAGGAAAAGAAATAGGTTTAAATTGACAAAGAGTAGCAGAACAAATAGGTGGAAGCGATGGATCGCAATCTTAACAATAAAATAATTGAGGACATGGTGAGTTATGTACATGTTGTTGGGTTAATTTCATGAGGCATATTTACAGATGGGTTTATGGCAGAACCTATAGTGGTAAAAAGGACCCCAGGACTCCTTTCAAGCAAGTCAGTCCACTGTCGGCCATCTTGGGAACGCTCACTGGAGGTTATTTCCAGTCATGCCAGTGCAGCTCATATCTACTTGAATGGAGAAAGACCAAAACCTCAAAAGCGGTTGGTCAAGATTACGATCAAAGGTCATTATTTACAATCAGCAATAAAATCTGACAATACTGGAATCGTATATTGTGATTCTTTACCTCATATTACGCTAAAACACGCAATTTTCCCAGCACATTCTCGAGTTGATTGACAGGTGATGTCTGTATCTAAAAGGTGATTGGCTCTTTTAACTGTAAGGCGGGACTTCCTTTCTACATCCGTTGACCGTTGGTCCCAAGAGCTCCTTGGTTGAGCGTTCCAATTTCTCCCATTAATTTTAATAGAAGTGGACAGTCTCTGCTAAATAGTCACTGCTATAGATCGCTCCCATTATAATGAATGAAGCTGCACAACTCATTTACATTTAGTCTTTTAGCAGACGCTTTAATCCAAAGTGACTTATCATATTTTGTCACACAAAAGTCAACAATATTTTGTTTGTTCTGTTTTAAAATTGTGCAATAGTCATTTTATTTTGACAGTGCTTGGTTATAAATATGCCACTACAGGAAATGTTTCAGGACCAGACATGCTGTAATTGTTACGTCCTTGAAATGGTCTATCAACGCCATCTGAATGCATAAACTAATGAGGGTGAAACTGCAAAAGGGAGTAATATTTTGGTCTGTTCTTACCCAAAATGTATTGAATCGCTACCGAAGACATTGATTAAACCATTGGAGTCGTACTGATTAATTTTATGCTGCCTTTATGTGCTTTTTGGAGCTTCAAAGTTCTGGTCACCATTGACTTGCATTGTAAGGACCAACAGAGCTCAGATATTCTTCTAAAAATCTTCATTTGTGTTCAGCAGATGGAAGAACGTAATTCATGTCAGGGATGACATCAGGGTGAGTAAATGATGAGAGAATTTTCACGTTTGAGTGAACTTTTCCTTTCAGGACAACTGTATAATTCCTATTCTTCCCATGTTATTTTTCCAAAAAATATTTCTTAATTTTAAAGACGCGAAATTAAATCTTTTACCATGTCAAGACCTTGCTCAATTTCACTGTCAACGAGAGACCAATCAGAGCGCAGAGGCGAGACGCGAACCACCAATCAGAGAGCGGAGGCGAAACGCGAACAACCAATCAGAGCGCAGAGGCGAGACGCGAACCACCAATCAGAGCGCTAAAAATTCGCACGTCCGTTTACTGAATACGTTATTGCACAGAATTATAAATGAATCCACTACCAAAAACCCTACAAACCGCTTTTAGCTTATTAGCATAAACAAAAGTACATATTCTCAAGAGTCCAAGACGCACTTCGCGGGACCATTACTACGTGCAGACATATCTCCAAGTTAATTAATGTGATAAATAAAATAGAAAGACTGATTATCACCATACATTTCAAGGTTAAAGTCACTTCTGTGTAATATTAGCATTGCCCATTTACACACCGCCCATATTGTGCTGTCACGTGGTGATAAATAACGTTAGTGTGTATAAATGAACTGCTGTAAACTTACAAGTAACATTTTCTGATGTCAGACAGACAGCAATGTCTTCTCAGACCAGCCCCGTATGGTGTCAGAGGGGAGATCCGATATTTAATGTGCTATGCATCGTCCTGCATCCATAGATCCCAATCCTCCAGCCCCTGTGCTCCTCTTTTCTTCAGCAACCCTGCTCCAGTCACAGTCCTAATCTTAGCCCCCTTCTGAGCTTTCAACTGTGAGCAGAAAAAGATTTTGACATAATTTCTCAAGTTAAAATGGCCGATTCAGGAGATGTGTGGACGCGCATGCTGTGCTGCGTGAACGCGCTTGGGTGATCACTTTGAGTTTTGATTGATCATGTTTATGGATTAGTTAGAAAATGTGCTCGTGTTAACGAATGCTGAATAAACTGTGAACGAGATATTACTGTCTGAGTGTGTTGGCTATATATGTTTACACAAATAAAGATTTTTAGAAGAATATTTCAGTTCTGTAAGTCCATACAATGCAAGTGAATGGTGACCAGATCTTAGAAGCTCATAAAGCACATAAAGGCTGCATAAAAGTAATCCATAAGACTCAAGTGGGTTAAACAATGTCATCTGAAGTGATCAGATCGGTTTTGGGTGAGAATACATCAAAATATAACTTTACAGCAGTCTCCATGGCGATCATGATTTCAAGCTTGATTACTCTGTGCATGCGTCAATCACTAGGAAGTGTAATTGAGCTTGAAATCGTGATTAATAGTACAAAATGACTTAAATTTGGATGTGTTTCTCACCCAAACCTGTCATATCACTTCTAAAGACATAGATTTAACTACTATAGTTGTATGGATTACTTTTATGCTGCCTTTATGTGCTTTTTGGAGCTTTTAAACTTCTGGTCACCATTCACTTGCATTGTATAGACCTACAGAGCTTAAATATTCTTCTTAAATATCTTAATTTGTGTTCAGCAGAAGAAAGAAAGTCATACACATCTGGGATGGCATCAGGTTCTGAGGTCTAAATAAGGAAATAATCACAGCTGATATGAATGTAATTGTAGTTTTTGAATTGTTACACTTAACCTAATATTTCTCAAACTAGAGACTCTGATGTACTTCTCCTCTTGTTTAGTTGCCCATCTGGTCTTCCACATCTCTTTCTGTCCTTGTTAGAGACAGTTGTGCTTTGTCTTTGAAGACTGTAGTTACAAAGCTGTTTGTTTTTTGCCATTTTTGACCTAATATTGACCTTAAGACATGCCAGTCTATTGCACACTGTGACAACTCAAAAACAAACACAAAGACAACGTTCAGCTTCATTTAGCGAACCAAATAGCTTTAAACTGTGTTTGATATAATGGCAAGTGATTTTCTAGTAACAAATGATCAATTTATAATGATTACTCAAGGATAAGGTGTTGGAGTGAAGCTGCTGTCTAGATTTGATCAAATGACGTTTTCAAATAGTGATGGTGTTGTTGTTTACATCAGTAATGTCCTGACTGTACTAAACTAGACAGTTGAATGCCACTTTGGTGAATTAAAGCACCAATTTCCTTTCGAAACAGCAAAATCTGTATATTTTTCCCAACTTTTGGCCGCCAGTGTATATATATATATATATATATATACACACACACACACACACACACTGTTTCATGATTGTTTTTCACACTGTGTGGCGCAGGAAGTCGAGCGCGTGCACTGCTCACAGACACGCGCTGGAGTGACGCGGAGGCGCGCACGTGACGTCACGCAGCCGGCTTTTCTCCCCGCTCCTCCTTGCGCAGCTGCTGCACTGGTCTGCAAACATGGCGAACGTCGCAGACACCAAACTGTACGACATCCTCGGAGTGTCTCCCTCAGCCACTGAAAACGAGCTCAAAAAGGTAGAAAACAGCCGTTGCGCACATCGCATCACACCATAATGAAATTAACGATACGCGTGACGCTGCGTGTTTTCCAGGTCGCGTGCTGCTGCTGTGATCCTCCAGTGTGGCCTTTGTTTTGGTTTTGGGGAGAAATTGGAAGGAACCGAGGTTAAATACGTCATTTTCATGCTATTTGTTTTATATATATATAGCTTTAAGTGTCCTCTGTTTGAATGCATTGGCTGTTGAGAGCATCTGTCAGGTGCTGCAGACATCTGAATCTGAAGGTGCTTCTTGATGTTCAAGAGCATCACGGTGGATGATAACGCAAGGAGATGCTTAACTTACCAGCTGCTTTGCTGTATTTGAGCTTGTATGTGATATGCAGTGAGTTAGAAAGGGTTAATTGATCTCCTGTAATGTCAAAATCCCATTTGAAGCTGTTCTAGAGACCAATGTTGGGTGTAATGCATTACTAAGTAATTAATTACTGTAATTAAAGAACTTTTTATTGAAAGTAAAGTAAGGGATTACAGTTACTTCTGATGTAATTGTGTTAAATACTGTGTAGACTCTAGAACAATTCTATATAAAACAATAGTGAATTAAAAATTCTAATTTAACGCCGCCCCTTTAAATGTTTTCCCCAGCTCATGAATAATTAATTTGATTTTATATGATTTATTATAGAAATCATGTATATGTCTTGTATTGTTCATCTGGTCGAGGATGATCAGGGTTTTGTAATGCAGTTACTTTTCAGAAAGAGTAATCAGAACAGTAATCTAATTGCACTGTAGAAAATGTAATTAGTAGTTAGTAAATAATTACTTTCGTAGAGTAACCCAACACTGCTAGGTACACGCAACCTGATTTTATTTTCCAATTCGAATGTGAATAGGCATTGGATTTGGGTTTCATTTTGTTGTTACTCGATTGTGCACCAAGATTTTCAGAAATATCATCCAAGACTATGTTTATTGCACACCGTTTTAACGAGAGGTCGACCAAGATTGGATTTTGCGAGTCTAAATTTAACTTGGCGGTAATAAATATTATGCCAGAAATGATGTTGATGAAGCTTAACTTTAACACTGAACCTGGAAGCTAAAAGGCATGGTGAAAAAACATACGTACATGCATATGTTTTAACCTAAAATCTTGATGTTCCATGTTATTATTCAACGACACAGAAGTTCTGAATGGTGCATGCCTGTGTGAACTTGTTGCCATGGTGCCTGGTTGTTGTCAGGGGTTGCCATGGCATTGCTATTCGGTTGCTGTTTAAACCCCCTAACCCTACAGTGAAAACAGTGTTTTGTGGTATAGTAAATATAGAAGATGAAGTACTTTCTACATGGAATAAATTAGTTTATGCGTAAATGTGAAAATATTATGTAAATTCTACATTTGTCCTCAATTCAAACATGTAAAAATGAAAGCTCTAGCTCAGGGGTGCCCACCCTTTTTTGCATGATGATCTACTTTTAAATGACCAACTCGATAAGATCTACCAACTAAAAAAAAAAAAAAAACAGTTTCATTTAAAATAATGCTTGTTGGGACTACTGCATGCAATTCATCTTCTAATTAATAAAAAATATATAATAATGTTCAATGTTGATATCATTCAGTTTTAACACTAAGCCCAACACACCTACAGCACAATAGATCCCAATATCCAGGGCATTTACCTTATTCTGATGATTTACACTGAATGAATCAGACAGTTTTGCATAACCCGAGCATTAGCTGCTGATAGCCAGCCTCAAACACTGCTAGCTTCGCAATTTCGCGTCTATTCTCAGAAGCCCTTGGAAGGCGCGAACCTAGTTGTCATGACAACTGAATAAACAAAAATCTCGCCTGGTCAAAATTTACTCGTCGAGTGAAAGTAAAACTGAAACTAAAATAAGGAAAGACACTATAATTTTTGTAATAAAATTTTTACGAAAGCACGTTTAAATTTTGTGCGATCTACCAGCATTGCCTTTGCGATCGATGTATTTGGCACCCCTGCTCTAGCTTATAATGAAATATTATTTATGATTGTTTGTTATTTTTTTACAGTGCGTCATCATGTATCAATCCTGTAGTAGAAAACCATGCCAGATTCATTTGAATATTTGAGTAACTTTTTACTGGTAAATAAAATAAGTACATTTTACTTGGTGTTCCCAGCATGCACTGGGCTTGAATAATTAATAGGCTAAGCTTGCATGGTTTTACTGTGTGTGTGTGTGTGTGTGTCATGAATTTTGCCACCTCTGTGAAAAATCACTCTCAAAGTCTTAGGGTTTTGATGCCAGAATATAGACTTTGTTATCAGAGTTGTCTGCTGAGCAAATGTAGCAACTGGGTTTATACCCACTTAAATGCATATGATCTACCAAGGCGTGGCTAATACATTCCATACATGTCACTATCATTTTGTTCTGTGACTCCAGTCTGTTGTTTTTTTAAGAAGTGGACAGGAAACCTCTGTGAAGGGACCTCACCATATATTTTCTCTAGTGTCAAAACAGGAGACTCTGTTTACCATATGTGAGCACATTCCATTCCTACAAATGTCTCTATACAGACACACCTGTGAAATAATCGTGGTGTGGTGGTGGCGTAGTGGGCTAAAGCACATAACTGGTAATCAGAAGGTTGCTGGTTCGATCCCCACAGCCACCACCATTGTGTTCTTGAGTAAGACACTTAACTCCAGGTTGCTCCGGGGGGATTGTCCCTGTAATAAGTGCACTGTAAGTCGCTTTGGATAAAAGCGTCTGCCAAATGCATCAATGTAAATGTAAATACATAAAATACATGCTTTACCATCAATAATTGTAGAATAAAATGGCATTGATTATACTTGATTCATGTATATTCAACTTTATAAAAATATTCAACATGTGCAAGTTGATTTACACCGTTTTTATTCTTGATTTTGTTATGTTTGGTAACTTCTTGTTTTGTGAAGTCTGAAGTTCATTTTCTACTCAAAATTACCTGTTCACGATATAAAAAGTATCTGTTGTTGATTGTAATTGTCATCGTGTTTTGTGCACCAAGTGTTCAGGTGTACCTTGCCATTAAAGCAAGGTGATGTTGTCTAATAGACTACATGGCATGCATTAAGCGTCCCTGTGGAAGGCTTCCGTGTGTCGTGGTACGCGACTTAAGTACGTTAAAAAGCATTGAAATGCTAGTATATTTTTAAAAGCATGGCTGAATTCAGTGCTACATTGCTTGAATAAAAGTGAGTTAAATTTACTTGAAAAGTAGACTACCAAGAATTGTGTGTAGGCTTTACTTGGAAATATGGTCAGATTAATTTTATAGCAATTTCAGCATGGAAATTGTTTCCTAAAGTTGACAAGTTGAGTAGTCTGTGCAACCCCTATAATGTATTATTATTGTTTAACATGTTATAAGGTGTATTATGAGACATTACTAATGCTAATGCATTATAAATATGGGCTTCATAGAAAGTGTAACCCAGTTTTTTTCCCAGTGTATATAAAAGCAATGGTAATAGTGTCTAACCACTAATTAGTGCCATTTTTGTGATTGTATTACCAGGCATACCGGAAATTAGCAAAAGAGTACCACCCAGATAAAAACCCCAATGCAGGTGACAAGGTGAGTTCTCATTTGAATGGAAATGTGAGTCGTGAAAGCCATTAATGAAGTTATTTATAGAATATTTGTTGCACTAGTTTAAGGAGATCAGCTTTGCATACGAGGTTCTGACTAACCCAGAGAAGAAGGAACTGTACGACCGGTATGGGGAACAGGGCTTGCGTGATGGAGGCGGTGGTGGAGCTGGAATGGAGGACATCTTCTCTCACATCTTCGGTGGAGGTCTGTTCAGCTTCATGGGCGGCCAGAGCAGCAGGAGCCGAAACGGCGGTCGGCGGAGAGGAGAAGACATGATACATCCACTCAAGTGAGTCAATAGAACCTTTTGTTTTTACCTGCACTTAGAATCGAGTTAAAGAGGGGTGGTGGTGTGGCTGTTCAAGAGCTGGGCTGGTACCTGGCAAAACCAACAGTATGTGCTTTTGATGCCAACCAATATAATCAACATTGTGAATATCACGTTGATTTTAATGTAATTAGAAACTAAGAACTTTTGGTTCTTAACTTTTAGAACTAAGGGTTTTTTACCCCCATTTCTCCCTAATTTGGCATACCCAATTACCAATGCGCTCTAAGTCCTTGTGGTGGCGTAGTGACTCAATCCAGGTGGCGGAGGACGAATCTCAGTTGGCTCCGCATCGGAGACCGTCAATCCATGCATCTTAACACGTGCTTGTTGTGCACGTTACCGTGGAGACATGGCGTGTGTGGAGGCTTCACGCTATTCTCTGCGGACAACTCGCCACGCCCCACCGAGAGCGAGAACTACATTATAGCAACCAAAAGGAGGTTGCCCCATGTGACTCTGCCCTCCCTAGCAACCGGGCCAATTTGGTTGCTTAGGAGACCTAGCTTTTGCTTTTTGTTCTATTTTATATATATATATATATATATATATATATATTAGTCCATCCAAAACCAATATATGTGTGTGTATTATACAGTATCTCACACCCCTCACATTTTTGTAAATATTTGATTATATCTTTTCATGTGACAACACTGAAGAAATGACACTTTGCTACAATGTAAAGTAGTGAGTGTACAGCTTGTATTACAGTGTAAAATTTCTGTCCCCTCAAAATAACTCAACACACAGCCATTAATGGCTAAACCGATGGCAACAAAAGTGAGTACACCCCTAAGTGAAAATGTCTAAATGAAATTATTTATTTATTTATTTGGCAAAATTACTGCCTGGAAGTGACGCCCAATAAAAAAATATTATGAATATAAAGGGATATTTGTCTTGATTTTTCTTGGTTTTCTTCAAACATCACTTGTCTCGTATTTCATCTAAAGCATGCTCTCTGCTGACACTTTTGTCCACTTGGTTAACAAGGACACTTATGAGAACTTTTATTAGGAGTAAAATGTTTTGGTGTGGTGGAAATGACACCACAACTGTGGGACAGTTGTAGTTTAAAAAAATAATTATAATTATGGGCATTATTTTTACACAATAAATATTGAAATGGTTTGTTTATTTCAATATTTGTTTAGATTATGAAGCATGTGATAATTAGCATTTTTATCATGGATTTTCAAAGTTTAATATCGAAAGTCTAGGTTGGCGACAGTAAAATCTACACAGAAAAGCCTTTGAAAAATATTCAAAATAAATGATGAAGGCCTGGTAAAAAGTTTCTAAGTTAGTTTAAATGTGAAGTTCGTATAACAAAAATATATTTTTTTTTATTGTTTCTTTTGAGGAAAATCAACCCTGAGAAATGAAAGTTATTGTTTTACTTTGTGTTCACTTTTGTAAAAATAGTGTGGGAAAACATGCTTTTAATTATTTTTAACTACTTCATATTTTTTTTCCTTTAACATTTTGAGTCTTCTTGGCAATGATGTCTGTTTGGTTGAAATTATGGTATGACTGTCTGACTGCTCAATTTCCAGCCTATTACAAGACTACTTTTCCAAATAAATAAATGGACATGAAACATTGATTTAAGTTGAAATAATTTTATTAGCTTACTTGTAGAGATCGCGTCACGACCGAAAGAACAAGGTCGCGAGTACAAGCGGCCGAAACGGGCTTCCTCAGAAGGGTGGCGGGCTTCTCCCTTAGAGATAGTGTGAGGAGCTCAGTCATCCGTGAGGAGCTCAGAGTAGAGCCGCTGATCCTTTGCGTGGAAAGGAGCCAGTTGAGGTGGTTTGGGCATCTGGTAAGGATGCCACCTGGGCGCCTCCCTAGGGAGGTGTTTCAGGCACGTCCAGCTGGGAGGAGGCCTCGGGGAAGACCCAAGACTAGGTGGTGAGATTACATCTCCACACTGGCCTGGGAACGCCTCAGGGTCCCCCAGTCAGAGCTGGTTAATGTGGCTCATGTTAGGGAAGTTTGGGGCCCCCTGCTGGAGCCGCAGCCCCCGCGACCCGACCTCGGATAAGCAGTTGAAGATGGCTGGATGGATGGATGGATGTAGAGATCGCACAGTGATCCAAGAACTAGTAAAGATGGCTCGTAATACCCAGATGAGCGGTCTGATACGTGGATGTGCGGTTGTTACTCGGAAATATCAGACCACTAGATGGCGCCATTGTCCAATCAGAATGGAGTATACTAGAGAGTCATATAATAAAAGAGATATAACTTTGGTATAAGGTTGATGTAACTTCTAATATGTTCTTTTTATTCCCGTCAAGAGTGTCTTTGGAAGATCTGTTCAACGGAAAAACAACTAAACTACAACTCAGCAAGAATGTACTCTGCAGTGCCTGCAATGGGTGAGTGTGTTTTGTTTGTTAGACACATTTTCTGGACCGACTTAAAGGATAAAATCAAGATATTACACTTGTGGTAGAATTGACCACAATTCCTTTCTCTTTTTCTTAGTCAAGGGGGTAAAACAGGGGCTGTGCAGAAATGTGCCACGTGTAGGGGCCGTGGCATGCGGATCATGATCAGACAGCTGGCCCCTGGTATGGTACAGCAGATGCAGTCTGTATGCACTGACTGCAATGGAGAGGGTGAGAATTCAGTACTGCATTTGTTTGTATTTTACAGTATAGTGAACATGATGTGTGGTGGTCCAGGCTGAGATATGTGCATGAATTCAACATTTCAATGCTTGCTTGTGTTTGTAGGGGAGGTGATCAATGAGAAAGATCGCTGTAAAGAGTGTGAGGGCCGTAAGGTGAGTAAGGAGGTGAAGGTTTTGGAGGTGCACGTGGATAAAGGAATGAAACATGGACAGAAGATCACATTCACTGGAGAAGCAGACCAGTCACCCAACACAGAGCCTGGAGACATTATACTGGTGCTGCAGGAGAAAGAGCATGAGGTAACACGGGCACCATGTGCATGGTCAATGGTAGTCTAGCACACCCATGAACCATCTGATGCATATTGCAAAAATGGTACTAGCCTTACTTCTGGTAGTCAGGAGGGTGTACAGTCCATTTTTTAGTCTGAAGGGGTCATTCTGTCTCAACTAGAGGCACCCGTGGTCACTTTAAATGTTGGCCAGACAACCTTTTTCCTTTCTCAAGTGGCTCAGAATAAGCTTCAATGTGGACCAGACTTTATGCTGACAGTCAAAAGTCTGGCTATACAAGACTGGGTTGATTATAAACAGTGAGATAAGCGATTCCCATCATCTGTGTCATCCTTGCGTCGCAGGAGTTCCGTCGCGATGGGAATGACCTGCACATGTCTCACAGGATTGGCCTGGTGGAGGCACTCTGCGGTTTTCAGTTCATGCTCACGCACCTCGACGGACGACATCTCGTCATCAAATATCCCCCAGGCAAAGTCATAGAGCCAGGTGAGCGAAACTGGTTCTCGTCAGTGGCTGCTTGTGTCCTATTCAGTGCGAGTGGCTGTTTAATTTCACGATAATACACTTGTGTTGCGTTGTCAGGTTGTACAAAGGTCGTCCGAGGGGAAGGAATGCCTCAGTACAGAAACCCGTTCGAGAAAGGAGATCTGTACATCAAATTTGACATCCAGTTTCCTGAGAACGGCTGGATCAGCACAGAGAAACTAACGGTGCGTTTACACCAAACATGTGTAACAGTTCTGTTCCAAAACAATTGCTTCCAGTATACTTTGACGTTAGTCCATATATACCGCTTGCGTCATGCATGTCACGTCCTGTCAAAATATACATGCATTCTTCACTTCCTTGCTAATCATGGAGCAGTTCTCTATATTGACATTACATTAACTGCATAAACCATGATAGTTTGCAATAGAACAGTTAATGTTTATAGACAATGTTTGAAGAAAAATGTCTTATTTTGAGTCAAGCTGTACACCACTTAATTTATTATTGTTAACGATTCAACAATTTCCATTTATGAATGTTAACGATTGATGAATGACCTTCCTATTCTGTTAAAGGGCCACTTTGCTGTTTGTTCATTTTATGTTTTTAGATCTAATTTACATATGCAGTTCTCGATTTCATCATTTGCATATGCACATTTATGTAGCTGTACTACTATAAATCCTGCACTTCTATTAGTTGAAACATGAAAAAAAAAAATATATATATGTATGTGTATATGTGTGTGTATATATAAAAATATCAGAATGTGTCATATACTGGGGCAGATTTCTGCCATCTGGTGAAAAGAGAAAAAATGACATGACTTGAAAATCATGTTATGACAATAATAGCCAGTAGGTGGCAGCAGTGTTCAATGCAGCCTCCTACTGTGTAGTTATTCTACATTTTATCACAAGTTATGAATAAATAAATAAATTGCTCTGTTTTAGTGAAACCAGTTTACACCAGTGTGTGTGTGTGTGTGTCTGTCTGTCTGTCTGCGTCTGTCTGCATGATTTATAATCTCAGCCATTTGTTTCTATGTGTATTTGTTCTGCACTGTGGCTTTTTTAGTCTTTCCCATTGATTTCTCATGACTGGTCAGTTTTTACGACCACTTAGACTTATCGAATCAAGTCTAAAAAAAATTTGTGTTCAGATGGCAAGTGGAGGAAAAATCTATTACATCAGAAAAAGTAAATTACAATTTGCAACTCTAGTGCTAAATTAATTTAGCAATATTCTAATAAGCATAAACATAGTGCACTGAAATATTTGGTAAGTCTATTTTCAGTTAGATTGAACTTTTTGGTTTTGAATGAAATGTGTATAATTAAGCGTGTATGTGTCTATATTTACATAGGAGTTAGAGGACCTGTTGCCATCGCGAATAGAGGTTCCTGTCATCTCGGCTGATGCAGAGGAAGTTGACCTGCAGGACTTTGACCTCAGTCAGGGGTCATCTAGCGGTCAGCGGCGTGAAGCATACAATGACAGCTCTGACGAGGAGGGGGGTCCACATGGACCGGGGGTGCAGTGCGCCCACCAATAATCCAGAAGGTGTTTTTGGAAATGTTATGATTCCCTTTTGTTGGACCGATTCAAAGACCCCCAAAACCATTCATCACATAGTATAGTGGACTGAACACACTCTCACACACACACACACACACACACACACACACACTCTCTCTCTCTCTCTCTCTCTCTCTCTCTCTCTCTCTCTCTCTCTCTCTCAAAAGTAAGACTGGATCTTAAACAATGCGCACAGACATGCACACACATACAGTAAAATTTGCATGGATTATTTACATTTAGGCTATACACTCAAACACATGCACTCATACACTGTTTTAAAAAAATAAATAAACCACTAGAAGCAAAGAAAAATAATTTATTCATTACTTTCATTTCCATTGTAGAATTTCACAGTATATACCCTCTGAATATATTAAACAGATTTTGTGATTTAAGTTAAAATGATTGAACATACATTTGTTGAAGAGAGACTGAGGCAGCATTTACTGGAGTTCAATAAAAATGTTCAAATGTGTTTCATTATATACTCGCAAAATGTTCAGGAATTGTGCATCATTTTGCATTATCACTTCGGAAGTCCATAGTGCTGGTTTAATAACATACACATGGGTTCACAGTGGCTACACGCAAAGAGATATACAACACGCTCTCTATTGAGAATAAAAAGATGCAACCAAAATCTAACAGTGTTTTATTGCGCTCACTGTTTATAATAAAGCTAAATGAGTCATGCATTTCCTTTATTGTTTGCCAAAGAGTCTACAGCCAATGTGTGCATGCATTGTAAGCACTAATATAGACCTGTAAGGGGCGCTATTTATCAGTGGCAACTATGAAAGTGTTTGAACTGTGAACACAGTGAAGTTGCTCTCATTCAAACACAGTTACTTCCGTGATAAAACATCAATAAAACTGATGAATGTTTGGATTGTGTGCTTTATGACGTGTATATTTGTGTTATTCATCATTGGTGTTTGAGCATTAAATTGTTCTAGTGTCCTTCCTCAGTTTCAGTCATTCGTTGTGCTGTGGGTGCGAGTAGCTCTTTAAATCCAGCCGTGTTTCTATAAACCCAAAACAGAACGATTAGTGCAGCATTCTTTAAAAGTCCCATTTTCTGTTGAAGGGTCGGCTCGACCAAAAATGATAAAACTTGCTGTCTTTTACCTGCTATTGTGTCGTATATTCCTGTCTTAAAGTCTTCTGATGTAATACGACGTGTCTTTTGAAAAAATGTAATGTGCCAGGTTTGAATATTTTGGAAATTCAAATGAGATTTGAGGGGAATATTTTCATTGAGTAATGACTTCAATTTAAGTCTGTACTCATGCAAAGCGACTGTATGGCTTCAGAAGACTTGGAATATAGTGCACAAGTCAAATTGTTCGAAGTTATTTTGATAAGTTTTTCTGTTGCTTAATGTGGTGTCATTGTCAACAGACAGTAAAATAAAATGATTGAAATAAGAAACATTGGTGTAAGTAGTTTGGAATGTTTTATTATTATTTCTTTAAAAAATGTCAGTGAAAATTCTTTTTTTTGAAATTTGAAAATTTGAAAATCTTCTGTGCACCAAATCAAAGTCAGTTGGTGTAGCCAACAAAAAAAGTTGTATTCAAGTGTAATGGCATCCACTGTCTAATGTGAAACCTTTGTTTGGAGACAAAAAAGCAACCTGTGACATAGACAAAGAGCTGATACAAAAGCCAACAGTGCATTGTACAGGGTTGTGATGAGGAGGAGGGTGTGGCCGGGTCATGAGGGTGCACGCTTGGTGCTGAGTGGCTCAATCAGCAGGAGAGACATAAGAGTCGTCGTCGGGGATGCCAGTGTGAGAGAGAGAGACGCACATGGAGCTGTCTGTGTGTCGTCGTTGTTTGTTATTATGTTCCAGTTCAGTTTGAAGTTAAGTTATAATTAAAGTCTTGTTGAATGTTGATCCGGTTCCCACCACCTCTTTTCCCAAACCCCATTTTACTGGTGCCAAAAACCAGTATTGGAGGAGCACCATCTGAGAGCCCTCACTTCTGACGGGAGATCGCAAAGCAGAGGAGGTGTGATGGTACGCACGAGGGCGGCAGAGCCTGCTGCTGTCTGCCAGGAGACGAAGTAGCTGCTGTCATCCGCCAGGGGGAGTTGGAGTTCGCTGTCGTCCACTAGAAAGTGGAGAAGCTGCTCCCGGTCGCTAGAGGGCGGAGTCGGCGCTACCAAACAACAGGGGGCGGGGGAGCTCGCCGCCATCTGCGGAGAGGTGGAGCAGTCGCTGACGTCTGCCAGGAGGCGAGGTCCAGTGCCACTGCCCGGCGTTGCGGAGGACCGCTGCCCAGCTGACCGAGGATGGAATGATAGTGTAGTCGGGAACCTGAGTTTTTCTTTTCTCTCTCTCTCTCTCTCTCTCTCTCCTGACCTCTTTTCCTCTCCCCACCCCTCATCCTACGCAGATGGGGAGAAACAGCCAGCGAGGACATGGCCAAAGGGGCAACATCTCCCATCCAAGGGCGGGGCGGATCACACAGGGCTCCCCAGCCCATGTTTGAAGCATCCATTATGACCACTTTGCAAACGTTTGAGAGAATGTGGGCGTTTTCAAATGGTTAACGCAGCTAGACAACAGCATGTCACCACAAGACGTAAGCGGCCGTGTATCCATGAATGATGGGGTACAGTACCTTCAATCTGAGTCGGCAAAGAAGTGGTCTCATCCGCTTTGGGCATCGTCCACTGATACCATAACTATCCCATCTTTTGCGAGGAGATTTAATGTCTCCGAGTGTAAAATTGGTGCGTACTGCACTATTACGTTGGAGGATATAACAGTATTGAAACAAAGTGGCAGCCTTGCAAATCGTAGCATGTAGTCACGCTTGAGCACGTAGCAGAACCTCATTTCCGGCTAGCAGCAGCGGGGAAAGTGAGAGTGCTATTAGGCAATATTGAGGTGCCTAAAATCTTTGCATTGCAGAACAGCGTCAACAACCGAACAAACAGGCATTGAAATGACCTGTGTCAAGGCACAAAATCATTCCCAGCTATTATAAGTTGTTCGTGCAGCTCTGTAAGACTCGGAGGCGCACCAACACGGTGAACAATTTGTATTTTTTTAAGGCTTGAACAAGAAATCTTCAGGCATTGCCACTTCGTACCGTTACGCTAAATGTCTCACCTTAGCACGTACATGTCCACTAATGTAGCCCAGTGACAGAGTGTCCCGGACATAAACCACCATGAACGATTGCAGCGTCCCGGAGAGAGCCATCCATCGCCACGGAACAGGCGAGGCCACTGGATAAGGAGAAGAGGAGGGACGCAGACTCAAGCCACCCTCAAACTCTCCGTGCTCTTATGTCCCATCCTCGCTAGATATAGGGAGGAGAAGGGGATTGTGTAAGCTTACTCAGAAGCAGATAGAAAGCAAAGCATTCGAGTATTACGTGCTCGCAATACCAGGGTCGATCTCAAGGAGGGTTGTGCTTGTGGAAACATTTGCAAAACACCATCTTTATAAAGATATCGTTAAGTAAACTACATTTTTATGATCGTGCACGGTACACAAATGCACATTCAAACACAATCAGGCTGTAGCGCTTATGTTACACGCTTTGTCCAATACACAGGCCGCACTGTCACATCCACTGTGAAGTGCTGAAATCAGCGATGATGTCTCGCCGCCCGATGATGTCCTACAGGAGGGAAATTCCACATGCATTCACGTTCAACAGTGAATGTAGTAATCTGTGATGGCCGTAGCACCACAGGGGGGTAGAAGAAAATTCTGATCCACCCGCTGTGAGGTGCAGATATCGAGGACAACTGTAGTAGAACGAAATTACGAGTCCGAGAGAGAGATTATTGGCACCCTGAAAGGGTAATTGGCGAAACTTTAAAGAGTTTCAAAGATGGGGAGCCTGGGTTGCTCGGCGAGTAAATACACTGACTACCACCCCTGGAGTCGCGAGTTCGAATCCAGGGCGTGCTGAGTGACTCCAGCCAGGTCTCCTTAGCAACCAAATTGGCCCGGTTGCTAGGGAGGGTAGAGTCACATGGGGTAACCTCCTCGTGGTCGCTATAATGTGGTTCTCGCTCTCGGTGGGGCGTGTGGTGAGATGTGCATGTATGCCGCGGAGAATAACGTGAAGCCTTCACACATGCTACATCTCCGTGGTAAAGCACTCAACAAGCCACGTGATAAGATGCGTGGATTGACGGTCTCAGACGTGGAGGCAACTGAGATTCGTCCTCCACCACCCGGATTGAGGCGAGTCACTACGCCACCACGAGGACTTGGGAATTCCAAATTGGGGAGAAAAATGTAAAAAATAAGTGTTTCAGAGATTGGCTACATCTGCGGGGATAGCCCATAGTGTCCGCTATGACACAGCATTCATGACTGAATTGAAAGTGAACTTTATTTGGCTCATACCTGGTCATTTGTCAGAATGAGCTAGTTTTGTGCATGTGTGCCTACGTTACCTCTCTCGTCTGTTCTGGAGAATATAAGACCGTTCTCTCCTCATCTGCTGGAGTTTCTCTCTGACTAAAGTTTTCTGTTGTTGCTCGTCCTCCTAGAACAATTGGGCAACATTTACATCACGTGTGTAAGTATATCCAGAAACACTACGCACATATGATTGGCTGACCAGCACATTGCAAACGTTTCTGAGGTAGTAGAAAACCTCCTGAATCCGGGTTAAAAACGCGTTAAGTTCATTTCGTTTGGGTTTATTTCAAATAAAAAGCAAAAATCTTGGTTATAGTTACAAGGCACTTACAATGAAAGTGAATGTGGCCAATCCATAAACGTTAGACACATCGTTTTAAACGTTTTTTAACATTACGTGTTAACGTGTCGTAAAACAAGTGTGTGTACCTGACATAGCGTGTCGGTTAGATGTCTGATTGTGTCTTCCTGTGTCAGACCCAGAAGATCTTCATCTGACTTGCGACTCTGGACGATTGCCAGTCGCTCTTGAACCTGAACAGAAGAAAACAACAATTTTATTGTCAACTAATAAAATTGGCCTTAAGATGAAAGTTATTTTTAACAAGTGTCCTGATTATTAAAGTGACACCTTTACACATTTCAGCGAAGATAGACCTATTCACGCTAGCGCCATCTTTGATTTTTAACAGGAATGACAATGAGGCTGTGAGGGATGGACTTACTGTCTCTTCAATGGCATGAACGATATAAAGCTCCTTGATCACATCTGATTTTCCACAACTCATGTTATCTGGAGTTCTTTGTATACTGAATGTTCTTGGACAGATATTTTATCAATGTTTTGTCTGTGGAAAGGTCCAAAAACACTTCAAAGTGCAGAACAGCCCACTGAATAGACAGTAAGTCCATCCCACACAGCCTCGTTGTCGTTACCATTAAAAATCAAAGATGGCGTTAGCGTGAATAAGGTCTATTGTTTTGTTAGTCAATGTCATGCACACTTTTGCAAAGAGGCATTTCACAGGCAGAGGTCAACCAATAATAACAGAGGTTATGTACATGTATACAAGTAGCAAAAACAGCTTGTTCAATAATATGGGTCAGAAAATTGTGAAAAAAATTACACACATTTTATTTTTTGGTCCAAATCTATTAAAGAAATATTGTGGGTCCAATACAAGTTAAGCTCAGTCGACAGCATTTGTGGCATAATGTTGATTACCTCAAAAACGTTTATTTTTTTAAAAAATAAAATAAAAACAATTCTGGGCTCCAGTGAGGCACAAACAATGGAAGTCAATGGGGCCAATTTATTAACATTAAAATACTCACTTTTTCAAAAGTATAGACACTAGATATGAACTATATGTGTGCTAACATGATTTTAGTGTGATGATGATTAATTTTTTTCTGTGTAAATTTATAGCCAATTTTAATTAACTGTTGTAATGATGATGAAATGTCAACAAACACTAAAATGACTGGAAAAATAACCATTTAAACAAGTTTACAGCTCAAATAATACATGAGTTTTTACATAAGAATTAATGTAAGTGCTTTTATAAAATTATAAACTTCACATTTCTCCCTTTAAACCCTCCAGAAATTGGCCCCATTGACTTCCATTATACTGTCACCTCCATTTTGCTCCATACTGCCACAAATGCTGTCGATTTGAGATGAACTTGTATTGAACCTGGAATATTCCTTTTAAGTTATTTAAAAATATACCAAGAATGTAAATCACACATACAACATTTTTTTTTAGTTCACAGTTATTTTCATATTTTTGCCTATCTAGGTGGTATCTTGAGATAGCAAATAAATAAAATAAAAGTCTCATTAACTGTCTTGCATAAGTAGTTTAGAATTATCTTTTATTATTATGTCCTTTGATTATGAAGCATTGAAACAAATATGTTTTAAAATATTAATAATACATGAAAAAGCGTATCTCTATCAAATCTGGTGCAGTAACCAACATGCAATGGCCAAAAAAAACCTCTTGTGTGTGATGTTTCAGATATATAAATATATATAGATTTTATTTTTATGAAAAGGAATATTTGTTGAGGACAAAAGGAGTAACCCTGAGAAACGTCATGATATATGTCAAAAATAAATGTGTTTTTGAAAGGAATTAATTTGACCATTAATGATTCAGATTACATTTCTACAAGCGCCGACACATGTGCTTTATATTACATTTTAGCATCTAATTTTCAATGACCCAAATCGAAATTTAGACTGTTTCTGGTGACTAACGTTAAAAGTAGACCTTGATCAAAAAAGTGTAGGATATGGCCACTCAAACTGAATATTCTCCCAGTTTTCCATAATGCCACAGAGAGTTGTGGAGCATGATTTAGTGTGTTCACTCACTCGGAGTAGCTGTCTGTCTCGGTCTCGCTGCCAGCGTCTCTCTGCTCTCTTCTGGATGTCCACTAGGCAGCGCACCGTCGCCTCCCGCTGAAGCTGCTGCTCCTCGCCGTCTGACGCGCAAGCCTCCTCCTCGCTCTGCTTCTGTCGAGAGGCCTCCATCTCATGTGCCTCAAATGTGTGTGTTCTTGCTATTGCTTTGTCTGTTGTGTTGGTGTTTTCTGGCTGCTGTTGGATGTCAAGGGGAGTCTGTCCATCTCTTACGTCCTCCTGCTGCTGTCCAGCCTGGACCAAACATGGATATTTGGCATGAAATTATTGCAAATTAAATATTCAGTTTTCGCTGAAGGATAGCTGAATAGTTCAATAATCGTTCTAATAATCGTTAGATTAGTCGATTATCGAAATAATCGCTAGTTGCAGCTCTAGTGGCCACTGGGGTGGCCAGGCTTTGGTCCATGGTGACCACGGACACCTCTGACCACCCTCATGCTCCGCCACTGCACCGGGGGTTATAGTGATATTGTGTAAATATAACAGGAATAGATTTTATTTTTTTAGGGTGACTTGGAGGGAAGCAGTGTCCAATTCTTACCAACTAGCTACTGGGGTACCTCAGGGTTCAGTGCTTGGACCCCTCCTCTTCTCCATATACATCACTAGGATCTGTCACTCAGGCAAATGGTTTTTCCTATCATTTCTATGCCAATGATACACAAATCTAGATCTCATTCCAGCCTGATGATCCTACGGTAGCTGCACGAATCTCGGCCAGCCAGGGAGACATTTCGGTTTGGATGAAAGAACACCACCTCCACCTTAACCCTGCAAAAATGGAGCTTCTAGTGATTCCAGCGACCCTAACGGTTCATCAGTTTCACCATTCAACTAGACTCGTCAACGATAACACCATCCAGGACAGCCAGAAATCTTGGTGTTGTTTTCAATGATCAGTTGAACTTCACGGGACTTCACGAGACACATTGCAAGATTTGCTTGGTACAACGTTTCGAAGACCAGACACTTCCTATCTGAGTATGCTGCACCACTCCTTGTCCAGGCTCTTGTTATATCTAGACTGGACTACTGCAATGCTCTTCTGGTGGGTCTTCCTGCATGTACAATCAAACCTCTGCATTTAATCTAGAACATGACTATGTGATTGGTCTTCAACGAGCCCAAGAGAGTGCATGTCACGCCTCTTTTCATTGAACTGTACTGGCTGCCAATGGTTGCTTGCATTAAGTCCTTTAGACCCCTTGCATCCTACTCAACTTTAAGATTTATATATTTAAAAGCTGTTATCTCACCACTTTTCTATAACCGATAAAGTTGAAAGAGAGACATCACAAACTACGGCATGTAGCACAAAAATCAAACACATACTATACATCGAAAATATCCAGGAAATAGTATACAATTCAAGCACTACTGGCGTACTATTCATGCTATGCACTATGATTTAACCTGTTGATACGCAATCGCCCGCATGCGGTGATGTCACTCTGCTTACATTTCCAATATAATTTACCATCTATAAATGTAATGAATGTTAACAAATTCTACATCTTTTCAAAGGTCTACGGGTTCAACATTGATATCCGATCTCTGTTGCATGATAGCAATGCTCCAGAAACAGCAATTGAGTTATTTGTGCAGGAGTACAAATGAAAACATGAGATATCAAAACGGGACTTTTATTATGAAAACATGCAATATCAAAACGGGACTTTTATTATGAAAACATGCAATATCAAAACGGGACTTTTATTATGAAAACATGCAATATCAAAACGGGACTTTTATTATGAAAACATGCGATATCAAAACGGGACTTTTATTATGAAAACACGATCGCCAGATGAATCCAGTTCAACACACTTGAGTCAATCGTCCATGACAAGCGTTCATTGACAAACATCCAATCGCACTTTTTGTCCATAAAAGTGATAAATGTGAGAAATCTTGATATATTCTCCATTGTTTACATGAGATCTCACCTTCGTCATCGTTCTTCATCAAACTGCAATCTGAGCAGCATTCATGTTGTAAAACTGTATATGATCTTATATATTAGAGTCATAAACAAAACCAGCCTGTCTCCAAAGTCTATTTATAAAAATGGTGCGTAGTTTTATTCATAATAGTCGAGCAGTGCGGTCAGATTTAGTGTCGTCTTGAGAGGCGGAGCTTAATTTGACTCTGAACACTTCCAGCGATTTTACAGAGAATAAAAGCTGCAGGAACCTCATTTATTGTTCGATCATCTTCAAATTTGAAACATAATTTCTTTAGACTCGTGACTTTGAGAACATTGCATTTCTGGGTTGTTTTGGCACTTTTATTATTGTGTTTTTAGATTATAAAAACATGTTCAGCACAAAATATTTCCATTACTATAAACTTCAGCTTCTCTAACTTTAGAAAATAACAACATATATTAATTCTGAAACTTGTGAAATAAAGCCCAAAGTGTCTTCTTTCAAAAGATACTACAACTGTGTCCATACTCCAAAGGGTCCCATAAATACAACCATTTCAAATTCAGGTCATTTTTAGGATTTGTGCTCAAAAAGGGGGCGTGTATCAACAGGTTAAGACCCACACTAATGCTTCTATATAGTATAATCTATACAGTTTATACAGTGTATGCATAGTTTGTTGGTAAAAGGAGCACAAAGACAAATACTGAGAGAGATAAAACACTATAATGACGACAGACAGAAAATGATGGGTCGAAAGTTGTGGAAACCAGAATTGGTTTACTTACTGTGATGAGGGCTGGATGGACATGTTCGGTCTCTGTCCGAGTCTCTTGAGTCACATTAACATGTTGTTCTGGTTGTGTTTCTTCATATTGTGCACTGGGCTGTAGGGACACAGTGCTTATCTGGTTTTGGTGTGTGTAAATAGCAGGTTTCTCCTCTTGCACTGCTGTCGCAGTTGCATCCGCTTCCTGAAGGGCCGAGGTCGCTTTCTGCAAAATCAAAACCTTCTGTGAGTTAATGAACCAATTGAGCTGTTTTAAGGTCAGAAATGGTGTTTGTATTTATACCTGAATCTGATCCTCTCCATGGGCTGGTTTGCTCCAGGCCAGCGTGATGAGAGAGTTTTGTTTCTCGACTGAAATCTCCTCGTCATTTCCTCTGCTCTCAATGTCTCGCTCTCT